>CM076581.1:1482026248-1482449171 GCA_034641835.2 Pinus albicaulis
GTCATGTGTTTAAAATCAGAGGGGGTAAAGTATGTATGTCTTCGTAGACTTAGTAGTCAAATTGCTGCCCAAACGTGGATCCCTTGTTCCAAAAACAAGGGTTCTCATACACCAATTTCGAGTCAATATTTATATCAATTTACCATGTATAAATCAACATACTTTGAATTCAAATTAATGAAATCATTCTCGATGAATCTAGTGCAATAATCAACCACAGTATGTAACAATGCCACAAAAAACCCATAACAAATAGTGTGTCCACAATTAAAAATTACTAACATAAATGACTAATTCATAGACTTGTTGTACTTGTTATTTGGTCATATTTTTCTTCTTGGACTATAATAGTCATTTACATTAATCATTATTAATTTTGTTATTTATTATCTAGTCATATATTTTAATCCTAGAATAAATTAGTCATTTAAGTTAGTCGTTTTTAGTTTAGTCATGTATTATCTAGTCGTATATTTTATTCCTAGACTAAATTAGTCATTTAAGTTAGTCATTTTTAATTTAGTCACTTATTATCTAGTCGTATATTTTATTCCTAGACTAAATTAGTCATTTAAGTTAGTCATTTTTAGTTCGATCACTTAAAATTACTCAAATTTAGTAGTATTTCACTTGAAATAATTGCAGTGACTAACATTTTTAGTCAGCTAGTCACTAATTTCATCATAGGCTAATATTTCTCACCAAAAAATCAAATAAAAAAGCTAAATATGGTTCTAATATCTCACACAAAGGTCCGATAATTTACAAAGAAAAGGATCTTGTTCTTTCTAATCCTGAGAAATTAGTTTCTCAAAGGGTTTATAGAGAAAAATCTCCAATAACTCCAAGTCCCACTTTATCAGCTCTTGGTACTAGTTCTGTTTCACAATATTCTGAGGTCCATCATTTAGAAGAGGTCTCATGAAATTTGGATTTTTCTTAAGAAACTTTGTTTTCCCCTCAAAATATCTTTCCATAACCCACTCTTGAAGAAATAGCTTTTGAGTTTGTATCTTTCTCTTTTCCAGAAGTTGAGTAAATCAAGACAATTGATTTATCAGTTTCATATCAGACGATCCCTGTTGATTCTCAACTCATTCCTATATATGTTGTTCCACCTTATCCTTTTGTATTTCAGGCCAGAATTTCCTCTATTTCTTCTCAAAATAAAAATATGAAGATTCCGGGGTTTCTTTTAAACATATATGATCCTTTGAATCTTCCTCAGCCTATGAATCCCATGGCTCAAGACTATTTGAAGCTACTACCAAGATATACATGAGAAGATAAATTAACAATAGAAAAACATATAACAACCTTCTATGCTTTTGCAGAGAATTTGAATGTTGAATACTTGGATGTGGTAATGAGGCTTTTTGTACAGTCATTGGATGGTGAAGCAAGGAAATGGTTTAAAACCATTCCTGCTAATTCAGTTAATAAATGGGAGGAATTAGAGAAATCATTTATACAAAAATGGGTCGAGAATAAGGATCATGGATACTTCTTAACTGAATATAATGCAATAAAGAGAAAATCAGAGGAAGAAGTGGCTGAATTTATCAAAAGATTTAACAAATTATACAATAGTCTTCCTACAGAAATAAAAGCACCTCCTGTTGGTGCAAAGGTAGTGTTTGTAGGCGAATTTGAATATGATATTGGCTTTACTCTAAGGGAAAGGTGATCCCCTACTCTAGATCATATTCAAACAGATGCCTTAGAGATTGATGCTAATTTATCTGCAGCACGAAAGATCGAAGAAAAGGATGAATGTAATAATAATAAAAAAGGAGAAGGAATAAGAAAAACTTGGTAATCAGTCTAAATATTCTCATGAGAAAAAGTTAGATGAGATGGCCAAATTTTTTAGGATTTTTTCTAACAAATTGGTAAAATTGGAGCTCGATAACAAAAATACTCCTAGGAAAATTCTGCGAGCGGAGAATAGAAATTTTAATCCTCAATTTAAGAGGAAACCACTGCAGATTATGTAGAGGGAGAAAAAAATACCAAGATCAGGTCCAGCCACCCTTATACATTGAATATGAATCATAGGAGGCAATGGAGGAGACCCTCAGATTGCAGGAGAATAAATATTCTACTTTGTCTGAAGAGGAGTAATAAATAGAAAATGATGGGAATTCAAATATGGAATCTCAAATTGAATTGGATGATGAAGAGATTGTTGAATTTTGCAGAAGGTTCTCAGAATTTATGCAAGCATAAATACACAAGAAATATGATCTAAGGTCAAGGAAAAGATGGAGGATTCAAAATCATGTAGAGGACCTGTTAGTGTCAGTCTTTGCATCCTATCACCAGTGATCAAATGGAATCTTATAATGTATTATTAAGGTCCCAAAGTCAATTTTTTGTCATTTCACTAAGTCTTCAAGAAAAAAATTGGTCACTTGGCATTAGGTCTAGGGCAGTTTCCACTCTTTCCAAAATTTTAAATTTTTGGTTCATGTCATCAAATAAGTTGATTGTATGATCATTCAGAGGTTTTCATCATCATTTCAGTCATCTCCATCATGATTCCATTTAGTTAAGAGTATCCATTAGGTCATTAGGGTTTCAAGGTCACCAAATTGTCATTTTGTGCATAAAATCCAGCAATTGGAGGAGTGGTAATAGGCAAGTATCTTCAATAAATTTTTATTTCAAATGAAATTTATTTTTATATGTAATAATGTTTCTAAAGTTCCAAAATTTCAAAAAGGTCCTAAAGTTCAAAAGGCTAAAATAAAATATGAATTGGTGAGGTGGGCCATCATACCTCATTAATTACTAATACATCAAAAGTAAATCATAAAGGCCTGTGGAGGAGCTCAATTAAACTCATTTTTACTCTACATGTCTTTAGATCCCCTTGACAAAACCGTGAAAATTAAGAGAAGGTGAAATTTGTGACAAAGCGAGGGTTTTTTTGCTTTTTCAGAGAGTCACGACCCTTCTACGACCCATCTACCAGGCGCGACGTTTTCGCGACATTTTTGCCAGGTGCGACCCTTTCGTGACCCTTCTGCAGGCGTGACCCTTTCAAGACCCTTCTACGACCCTTTTGCGACCTTTCTATGGAATTTCCAAGGTTTTGAAATGTAGAGTTTCTTCATGGTTTCAGGGTGAATGGTTTCAGGGTGAAATTTAGAGTTTTTCTAACTTCCAAATATTTTTCAAAGATCCATAAAGCTTCTACAAATAGTAAGTGATCATCTACACCATATTTTCAAGCAATTTCATCATGGATAAAGTGGTTTCTTCTCAATGTTTTCTCCAACACAGTGTTATATTAGTTTTTTGTTCCCTACATTATCACTTATCCTCCATGAAAACCCTAACCTACACACTTCATATCACTCACTACCTATTTACCATTGACCTAATTAAACCCTAGCCTTATGCTAAATTTCCACTGAACAGTTCACAAACTCCTCACCACACCATTTCATCTCATGAAATAAATTTTCAAAATTAATGTCATAATTCCCTTTGTCTCCTCAAAACCCTTGAGGAAACTTCCATACCATCACTACATTTCCTCTATTTTCAAAACCACTGTGACCTATTATCCAAACACTAAACTTGGATAGAGTCTATCCTTCAAACAAATTTCATGGAGATTGAAAGAGAGAGTGAAAAGAAAGTGCACAAGGGAGGACATTATTCAAGATTTGAGCCAATAAGTCTGAGTGGAATCAATGCTTCTCCATTTATTAAAAGATGTTTTATAAATGCTGGTTATATGAAGTTTTGTGAGATGATCACAGAGGTTGTCTCTTATGTTCCTTTGGCTAGCCTCTTTGCCCATAATTTTCACATAGACAGAGTTGTCATAGCAGGTGTAGAGTTTAGTGTTTCAGCAGACATTATTTCTTCAGCCACAGGTCTTCCAAATCAGGGTGAAAACTGGTTTAAGGGCATGGAATTACAACTTGATGATTATAAAATGTTCCTAAAACCTAAAATCAAAGATGATCCTAAGCATGTTTTTCCTTTCAGATTTCTCCGTGACAAGTATTCCCCTTTGATGAATCTCATTATGACATATTTTACATATGAATGGAGATTTTCTAGATTATACAGGTATCATGTTAGGTTGCTCATGCACTTCACCTCTACAAGAGCACTTAATTTTTCCAAATTTATGTTTAGAAGCGTGGTGAAGATGACTGAAAATATTAAGACCAGGGGATAGGCTCATATCACCAATCTATTTCATCATAACCTAATCAAGATTTTGGTTGTGCATGAGCTTTCAGCCAAGAAAATCACCTGGAAAACCTTCTTGGATAAACTAAAAAGAGCTCCTGGTATTAATTCGACTGTTTCTCCTAGAAAAACAACACCATCAGGGTCAATTTATACACATCCAATGGAGCTTGGCTCATCAAGAAAATAGGCTGATTTTTCAAACAGGCCTAGGCCTGAGGTTACTCTCACCTATCAAAGAGGCAAGAGGGTTGTTTTTTCTCCTCAGAAAGAGGAAGGGGCCAAGCTTATTTAATTACAGAGATCACCATTAGCACTGCAAGAGACATCCATGCATGATGAGGAGGAAAATTACATGGAGGACCATGATGACTAGGAAAAATTGCAGAGGGAAATTAAATAAAAGGATTCTCATATCAAAGAGCTCCAAGATAACTTAGCAAGGGCTCAATTCATCATTTCTTTTCTTGAGTAGGAGAACAGTCAATTGAAGACAAATCAATTAATTTTGGAGAAAAGGTTGTTTGAGGAAAAAAAACATGAGAAGGGAAAAAAAATGGCTAAACATGATGATAATGAACACCAAGTGAAGAGGAAGAGGCCAAGAACTATGGGTATCAAGAAAGCACTGCAGAAAGAGAAAGAACAAAACTCTATGGATGAGCATCTCACTTTTGAGGAGAGGATAGCTAAAGAGATCAATGAGGACAAGGAGTTTTGGATTAAGAAGGTCAACACTCACCTGGAAAAGCTCCTCGAGAATGAAAACAGGTATAACAAGATCTAGAAATGCACGACTGCCTGCTTCCAAACCAGAAATTAGATTTCGCAAATCAAAATTGACCAATTGAAAAGAAAACTATAAGAGGTCCAAGAAAAGAAAAGGGAGTCAAGAAAAGGGGTAAAGACATGAAATTGGTGGCTAAAGCATCCTTGTATGTTTATCCTATCATCCATAGCATTCAAGGAACAAATTTTGAAAATTTTGGAGAAGTTTGAAATTTTGCAGAAAATGACCCACAAAAGCGTCGTGCAAAGGCGCGACCCTTTTTCCCCGGGCATCCAAATGAGATATTTTCAACATGTATGGATAGATATTAATGAGTAAATTCCATATCTAGAGTGTTTTTTCCATGAAAACTTCTAATTTTGATGAAAAACTCACCTTTTTCATGCTTCTACCACTAAATCTGGACTAGCGCAACGCTTTTGAGTGAGGTTGGAAAAATTAGGTTTTGGAGGCCTTACCGTGGGTAGTTTTTAGAAATTGATGGCTCATTAGAAAGTAGACACATGGGGATACTAGCACGGCCTTTCAGAATGCAATTTGGACTCCTAAAAGTTAGCCAAAATCAGCTCTCAACTGGCGCAACCCTTCTGTGACCCTTTTTCTAAATTCCTGTTTTGGTGCATGCTGGTGCGACCCATATGGTATAAAAACCTTTTTGAGCATTGAATGATAGCAGATTCGATATATTGTAATCAATTTAGTTTATTTTAGGCTTCTTAGTTGGTTTTTGCCTCACCATATGAGGAAATTTGTAATTAACAAGGAGATAATCTCTCCTAAACTTTGTCTAAAATCATGGAAACTGTTTCAACTATCCTATTCTTTAGGTGAGGACTCATCAAAGGCATTTATGATGAGCCTTGAATATGATTTTCGACCTTATGAGTTTTCCTATGCTGTATTTTCCTATATGAGATAATTTTTAATCATTTCCAAAGGTTGGATGTTGTGGAATTAGCTTGGAACACTAGTGTATTTTGTGATTTTGGCAAGAACTAATAGACATAATTTGCAGCTATTGTGGTGGGATTCATGTGGTATGTGTTTTAGCAGTGTTTCTTCTTCTGCTATCATATGTTTGAAATGATTTTTCCTTTCATCTTCATTTTCAAGTCTTATGTGATTGATTTCTAAGTTTGATAAGAAGAATTCATTGATTTAATGCTTTGTTTTGGAGAATATTTCACATTTATGTTCATTTTATTCTGATATAAATGAATTCATGATGTTCATGATAGTTTTGAAACCATATCAATCTACCATTTTCACCAAGATACCTTTAAAGTGTTAAAGTGTGTGCCTACCTTGCCCCATTAAATATTTTCAAATCTGATTTTCAGAGTCGTGACCTATTTTTTCCTAGACCTAATTCACCATACAACACAAAATAAAAATCAAATAAACCCTAGAGCCTACTATACCTAGCCTAAAATATCTATTATCCAGTCAATTTGGCCATGATCTTATTGAGATATCCCTCTCAGCCTAGTAGGGCTAGCTAATAGGTCAAAGTGGTTTGTGGTTACCTTTGTTGGTCTCCTTCTCAGCCTTCGGAGAACTGGTGGAGTTCTAAAAGTACCAACCAAAATAGATAGTTTAGAAACCAACACCAAAGCAAGATTGACAAGGTAAGCAGTCATGGAATACGATCCCAATACATTAAGGAGAAATTTCAAGAAGTAAACATGATGGAGAGATTCTACAAAAAAAATCCTAGAAACATGTTATTAGTCAACAAAATGAACAAAAAGAGAAGCCACAAAAAGAAGAACAGTTAAAAATTGTGAAAGAAAATTTTACTTTTAACCTTAAAAAATAATTGGAGAAAATTAAAATTCATATTCCTTTAACTGCATTGGTTAAAAATATGATTACAAAAAACAAATTTCAGATTTTATAACTTTATCTCAAAGTAGTGATGCAGCTGATATAGTTAATCTACAAGAAGAAAATATAGTGGTTATGTTTGGTCCTCATGTGGAGGAACACGATTCTTCGACTACTCCTTTTTATATTTCTCTTTTGATGCACACTTTATGATTCTTCACAATTGTATGTTGGATTCAATAGCTTCTCATAATATAATGCCTCTCTTAGTGATGAAGCGGCTTACTCTTTAGATTACAAAAAATTATAAATATTTGTATTCTTTTGACTCAAAGAAGGTTAATCACATGGGAATTATTAAAGATCTGGTAGTGTCACTAGCTGAAATTCTAGTGAGGAGTATTGCGATGGATGTTTTTGTTGCTATTGATTTATGGTAGCATTGCATTTGCTCTAAGTCTCAAAATTTGTAGGGAGTGTTAGACACATGTATTCCATAAACCCATAAATCATTTTGGGAAATTCCACCGAGATTGTATTTTATTAAAAAAATTAATTATTTTAAAGGGACCCTAAGTCTAAACTTAGGAAAATAAAATAATTAAATTGGATTAATAGAATATGGGTGTGAATGTTATAGAAAATGTGGATCAAGTCAAAAGTTAATATTAGTTTTTGATTAGAGATTTAATCTCAACTATTGAAGTTTCAACGAGAATATTGTAAGAAGGGCTTGAAGGGTCATTTGGAAAGGACATCAAGACAGAGAAAGAATCTGTAGAACAAAATTATTTAGTGAGAAGTGTTAAGGGGGAAAATCGATCAAGAGGATTATCGTAGAGAGGGGTAAAAATTCTGGTTGGAAAGCTAATTCATGAGCCAGAGAATACTCAGTAGAGAAGACAGAGAGCAGTACTAGCAGAGGAAACATAACAGTTACGGAAAGACTGCGCATAGCCTATAGAGGCAGGGCAGTATCCTAGAGGAGGCGACACCGGGCCTTCCTTGAAGTTGTGGAAGAGGAAAGTATACCCGAGGTAACCACAAACCAACCTTCAGATGCAGAATCTAGCCAATCTGCATCCAGAGAGGGCTATCTCTTTATAATTTATCTTTGTTCTTAGAAGTTTTTAGGCTAGTTATAGATCCAAGAATTTGTTTTGGAAAATGGTGGAATCCACAAACTAAGGGCAAGGTCGAAAGTTTCAGTCCATTGGGCTATGGAGTCAAAGAATGGCTTTACTGGATTTCTATTCTACACACAAGATGGCTTTACAGGGCAAGGTAGCTAGACAGAGAACAATTTTTAAGGAATCAAAGTGGATGGAATTGGTTTTGAAGGGATGAAAGGCAATCAAGAATCTTTCAACATATTCAAAGAAATAAAATGAATGATTACAAACAAAGAGCAGTTAATAATTCTTTATTATAGTAATCAAGATGTTCAAACTAGTGAAACAAGAGCAGTTAAGAATTCGTTGCTTATAACTAGTTTGGAAGAAAACATTTGGAATAACTGCAATTAGAAATCAGAGTACACTTAAGTAAGTTCTGATTTATTCTTTTATGGCAATTACTTAGAAATGGAAACAAAGTGATATTATAAACAGATATAAAACTTAAAACATAGGATAGAAAAACTTATTGAACTGCAATTCGACGCATGAATCCTGCAAAAATTCCCGAGCTTCAAATAGTCATCCAACAAGCCACAAATAAATTTCTCCAAAGAAATTTTATTCCAAAAACATCAATAGCATAGCAAAGTAGTAGAATCCACCCAAAATACTTCCAAGAGTGAAGTATTTATACAAATTCTAAACTAAAATATCTTGAAAAAATGTCAAGATTAGTTCACAAATCTCTCCAACTATTTTACATAAATAGAACTTAAGTAAATGACACTCAAACTAATGCATCTATTTGGCACTATTTTGTATGGATAGGTGATGAAAAAGAGGATAATTCAAATTTGATTCAACTCTTAGTTGATGATAAGGCATCCAAGTCACTAACTGCTTCCTTTCTTTGTGCATTTTGCTCCAACAATTCTGCAAACTTGGGGTCCAATGATATATTTTTATTTCTCAATTCGTAATATATATGTAAAAATTGAAAGAGGTTATTGTATATTAATATGTGGGTGAGATAAACCTCTTTCAGGTTCCCCAAGTTCCTCTCCAGCTGTGCACAAAAGGCTCTGCAAACATATGTGTAAAAAAGAGTTTTACAGAGTCTAAAAAATAGCCTGTAAAGATGTGCATGTATCTCTCATTCTGAAATCACTGTGAAAAAAGTGAGATAGGGTTTTGTAGATATGTCGCTTAGGAACAAAAACCTCCTTCAGTGTTGTATGATGTATTTTTTATTTACCACAATATTCTTTGTAAAATGATGACTTAACTGGTATTTTCTGCAAAAAGTGCTTTCCATCATTGTTTAATATTTCCAAAACCATAATAGATGTTAGAAAATTGAGAGAGGTTTTTGTAGATGGTCCTCTAAGTAATAGAAACCTCCTTCGGTTTTGTAAAATTCATCTTGGATTGATCACAATAGTTTCGTAAAATAATGACTAAAACATGTACTTCCGCAAAACATCTCTTCTTATTGTTTTCTACCTTTTCACTTTTTGTTCTCGACTATTTACTTTCACTTTGAACTCTAATGTTGGTGAAATTATTTGATTTCTTTGTCATTTTATTGCCTCCGTAATTACTTTTACTATTTACCTTTGACTCGCTTCCGTAACTTCTTTTTAACTTTCATTCTGACTTTTACCTGATACACTTTAACCACTGATACTCTTTAACTGTTATGTTTTCTAACCTCTGTTTGAATAGATTTGATAACACTCTTGGAGTAAACAAGTATTATGACTAGTATTAAGACTGTTTATCCAAGGATGTGGTCTTCTGATCACCTGTAAAACAAAACAAATTGTTAAGAAAGCATTGGTTTGCAGGGGAGGTCGAAAATGTTTCATTTGATTTTGAGAGGTCTGTGGAGTGAATCTAGAATGATTTTTGAGAGGTAAACCATGCTCGAATTGGTTAACAGAGGCTTCAGGTGGCGCAGCTGGGTTACAAAGGGTTTTACTGCACAATCAGGTGAAAATGAGCAACACTAGGGTGTTCTAATAAAGATTAAACAGTATCAAGATGCGATGAACTTCTCGCGAACACTGGACTGCGATTTTCTTCAGCAAAGTAACGATCAACAAACTTCACAGTTGATTTTTGAAATTTGGTTGCATGGGAGACTGTAGTCGTTCACTATGTACGAAATAACGAAAAGACGTGGGTTTTTTGTTTTATTTGGCAAAGTCAAATGGGGGCGAATTTTTTATTAATTTATGGGATGACGTCAGCATGTACGGGAGGTGAGTCACGGGGGAACGGTGGTAAGCGGTTTATTCCGCACCGCATTTGGAGGGAGGGTGGTTTTGGGCGGAGAGGCAACAAATCCATAGAACAAGTGACATGTGGCCACGACACTATTTGAAAACCACTTTTATTTCGCGCGTTAATTTTCGGATCGGGGACGGCCAGCGGAATCGATGCGAGCCGTTGATCTTGGGCGGGTCGATCCAACGGTTTGACGGGACAGGGAGATGATGGAGGTTTAACGGGCGGGGGCCTGACGTAATTAATGTTAATTAATCATTTTGGGAGGTGTTTGATTGGCGGGGGTCGGTTATTAGCTAATCTTAAGGATTAATTAATCCCTTGTACAATGGATGGTCGGGGGTGAAAAATGCACACGGGATGGTTATTTCCAAAGTTTAGTTTTAATTAAACTTTGGGTTTATTTTTGTTTTAAACATATAAAACATACGTTTAATTTTTTTTCATATATATTTTATATTATATGATAAATAAACCAAGTCGGTTTACTTACCATAGGGGGCGGGGATAATTATAAAGTTATTTTTTAGCCAAAAAGGGGGTATAATGTGGGTTTTGATTTGAAAAATTGGGAATAAAATACTTTTGGCTAAAATAGTTATAATACATGGGTTTTGGGGATATTATTATAAAAGGAATTATATATAATAGGAAAAGGTGATTTCATGAGGAGTTAATATATAAGTTAGCTTTAATATGACAGAGGACAAGGTAAACTCAAAATACTTAAATATAACTAAGAAAGTGAAGATTTAAAAGTAAATTGCATTATAATACTTTCATCACTTAGACTTAGAATAAAAAGTAATTTTGAGGGCTTTTCGTGAGATAATATATGATTTTCCTAAGTAAAATAGGATTTTACTTAGGAAAAGATTTTTGAAAGGTGAATGAATGTGATAATGAATTTTTTTAAGTACTTAGGTCTTTTCAATTATTGGGCCGAGGGTCCGGTCCCTCCAAAAGTCAAGGAAATGCCTTGAGCCCCTTTAATCTTCAAATACCTTAGTGCTTAGGGAAATTAGTGAATTCTTTAGGAAAAAATGAAAGGGGAAGTTAATGATTTTGACTTTGCTCTGCTTTAAAATTATTTCAGTCAAATGTCTACCTTTTGCACTTGTGATGAAAGTAAAAGATTTCACACATCTGAAGCCATCATTCATCACATGTAATTCTGCAACATCATCTACCTACCCTACCTACTTTACTTTACTATTTTCTCTTCTTTATTAGGGTGCACTTATACTGGCAAACCCTTATCAATCTTCTTTTCCTTTTACATGGCAAATCTATCTATTTCTACACTTATTACATCCAAGGGCTCAGATTAAACTGTTGAGCACCTTTTATTAACTCTACCTATCTACTTATCTGCCAAGATTAAACTGTTTGGCCAGATATTTATTCTCTATTCTACAACATGAAATTGAAAAATGAATGAGTCAAGTTTAAACAGTTTGACTGTTCATAAATTGTGGCATAGGATACAAGTTGCACACAATTTTGTTTATTACATCAGAGAAAATAGTAGTGGCATTTAGACTTGCACACTTTCCTTGGCCTTTCTTTTGGTGGGGTTCATTTTCTTTTACTTTTTTGGCCATTTTTTATTATTTTCACCCTTTGATTTTTCTTTTAGGGTATACCCTCTTTACATTTTTTAAAATTTTTTGATTTTTTGAAAATATGGAAAACCTTTGCAACAAGGAAAGGTATGAAGATATTACATAGCTCATCAAGTCAATCATGAAATATGACACCTATTGGTATAGGAGTCTAACACTGGCTCCACTTGGGGATGGCTTTTCCTGGTGAAAAGTCAAGAACAGTAGGTCAGTTGTCCTCATCCATTGACCTTGGTGAACTAGTAAATGTCTTCTGTCTTCTGCAAATTGAAATCTAATCTGAAACTAAAACAACACACAAAAATTTTCAAACCAACTTAATGAAAAACTAGCTGAAAATTGAAAACTAAAAAAAATGCTCAAAATTCTGAGCTTATTAGCACTCATCTACCTACTCAATCTACTGTTCAACTGCTAGTTAGGTAAAATGAAATAGCCAATGAAACCATTCAAGAATTATGTACTTTGATAGATTTTGTTGCATTTTCTTGTTGATTATCAAAATTGTACTCCTGCAACCTATTAGAAACTTGTCAACAAATGAGAGGATAAGGAAACACTTGATTTCCTTTGTTGACTCTAGAAACTGTACAAAAGGATCTTCAAAAATATATACACTAATTTTTAACTGATCTGAAAAATTGTACATCTGTTCTGGATGGCCTCCATGCCATGAATTTGAAATGTTATTTTCGTCTTTATCTCCCTGCAAACTTTCAGATAAGATTTGTGATGATATTCCTACTGATTGTAATGTTTGAGTGTTGAATCCTTTATCATCTTGATTATGAAAATCATAGTTAGTTAATAGAGGAATGCTTTGAATGCCTTCAATATTCAACATATCTGCTATTGGATCCTGAAAAACTTGGGAAAATGGCTGCAACCTATAGCATATAGATTTCCATGAGACTTCATAAAATTCAACAAGTTTCTCATCCTTTTCATTAAATATGTTATACCATATTTCTTTCAAACACTGAAATGATTCAAAAAATAGTGGTATGAAACTTTCTTGTGTCATTTGATCATTTATTTCAATAGGAACTGATAACTGCAATTGTGAAACTAAAAAATATTGATCAATAGTTTCATTATCTTCTTTGTTGTCAATCACAATTCCTAAAGATTGCTGATTATTGATGGCATGATAGTTGTCTCTAATGAACTGAAATGAAGCAAAACAAAGAGGTAAATAATCTTCACTTATTTCCACATTTTCTGCTCTTTCTTCCTCATTCTCATGGTTGATCTGTACTGGCTGATCACTGTCTTCAATCTGCTGAAACTGAGTTTCTTCATCCCACAAACTAGCTTCTGATTGCTCTGTCAAGTTAGCTTGAGTTTGGAGAACATAACTATCATCATAATGATCATATTTAGGCAAATCATCAAAAGAAGGAATGTCATCAAACATACACATTAGATCAACAAATTCTTCTTCCTCATATTGATTTGTAAATTCATTTTCTGATCTATGATAATTGGAATTAGCAGGAATTTGTTCATGGCTATCAACCTCTTCTATTTCTTCATGGTGATTTTGAATAAAAAATTCTTCTTTCATAGTGATCTCTTGTGTTATTTCATCTAGTTTTCTTACCAAAAGGTTGAGTTTTACTTCTGCAATGTTTTTCTTTTCCTCTTCTTCTGCTTTCAACATTTTCTGTTTGATTTGGAGATTAACTTCCACATCAACTGCAATATTCTGCATCTGTACAAGTGTTTTTGGATCTCTTTCTCTTAACCGAAATTCTATTTCTGGATCAAAGGCACTTGGATAATGCAAGAGAGCTGAATCATGAGGAGGTCTAATATTTTCCGGCATTGAATAATAAACTTGATTAAATCTGTCAGAAAATTGTTGTATTGTTTCATTTGAATGTCTTTTTAATTGATTATATTCTTCCATGATCACAAAATGATTAACTTTGATTATCCATCTATCAAGGAAAATTTTGATAAACTGTTGGAAATTTGAGATGCTAGCATTAGGCAGATTTTTGAACCAAATCTTTATTCTATTTTGCAAAGAAAGAGCAAAAAGTCTGATTTTAACATCATCTTCATCAATCTCAAATAAATCCAAATAATTTTCAAAACCTTGAATATGTTTTTGGGCTGTGATACCATTTTCTCCATCAAATCTAGGAAGATACTTGTAGTATTTTTCAGGAAAATCATGGAGTAAAGGAGGTAAAATAAGGGGCTTATATCTATCTGGAACTTTATATGGCATAGGGATATGTACAGGGATTGTAAGATCAGTCTTGATTATTTGGGGCTTCTTAATTGGAAAATGATCATCATTAGATTGATAAGAAAGCTGCTCAAAGAGATTAGGAGAATTATTACTTACAATCTTCAAAGGAAAATAACTAAAAACTAATCTAAGATCTTCTATAAAATACAATATACATTGAAAAAATTTCTTAATGAGAAAGAACATAATGTCTTGGATTAAGATCCAAGTTGAAAGCCTGATCTTTCCATATTGTTCTTTGAGGTTCATTTCTCCAGTGGAGTCTTGATTGTGAGATTGATTTTGGAGTCGCCGGGTGGATGATTTTAACCTTTGTGTGTCTGATCCCTGTCCACCATCATAGATCAGATCTAAACCTGTAAAACAATTTTGAAGAAAAAGTTAGTTCTTCAGGAAACCAAACTTTGAGTATTTTATGATTATTTTGTTTTTTAATGAATTTTCAAAACAACTTCTATAATTTCTTTAAGAGGTTTCAGATATTGGATTTAAATTTTCTTAAAGATTTATTGAACTAGAGAAACTGATTGAATGTTTGAAACCAAAGTTCAGTTTATAAGCTAGACCAGAGATAGACTGAAGTAGCATTTATTTACTATGCAATTGCAGGGCAAAATCATTTCAAAGGCTACCTGGCTGATCTTCAAACTCTGTCTATAGCTTATAAGTGAACAATATTAACAAGAAAAATGATTCAGGGTCCCCAGTATGATCGCCACTATGTTATCACTCAGGTTTTCCTTGAAGTTGTGGAAAAGGAAAGTATACCCGAGGTAACCACAAACCAACCTTCAGATGCAGAATCTAGCCAATCTGCATCCAGAGAGGGCTCTCTCTTTAAAATTTAGCTTTGTTCTCAGAAAGTTTTAGGCTAGTTATAAATCCAAGAGTTTGTTTGAAAATGGTGGAATTCGCCAACTAAGGGCAAGGTTGAATATTTTCAGGCCATTGGGCTATGGAGTCAAAGGGATGGCTTTACTGGATTAATCTTCTACACACAAGATGGCTTTGCAGGGCAAGATAGCCAAACAGAGAACAATTTTAAGGAATTAAAGTGGATGGAATGGGTTTTGAAGGGATGAAAGGCAATCAAGAATCTTTCAACATATTCAAAGAAAGAAAATGAATGATTACAAATAAAGAGCAGTTAAGAATTCTTTACTATAGTAATCAAAATGTTCAAACCAGCGAAACAAGAGCAGTTAAGAATTCGTTGCTTATAACTAGTTTGGAAGAAAACATTTGGAATAACTGTAATAGAAATCAGAGTACACTTAAGTAAGTTCTGATTTATTCTTTTATGACAATTACTCAGAAATGGAAACACAGTGATATTATAAACAGATATAAAACTTAAAACATAGGATAGAAAGACTTATTGAACTGCAATTCGACGCATGAATCCTGCAAAAAGTCCTGAGTTTCAAATAGTCATCCAGCTAAGCCACAAATAAATTTTTCCGAAGCACTTTTATTCCAAAAACATCAATGTCACAGCAAAGTAGTAGAATCCACCCAAAATACTTCCAAGAGTGAAGTATTTATACAAATTCTAAACTAAAATATCTTGAAAAAAATATCAAAATTGGTTCACAAATCTCTCCAACTATTTTACATAAATAGAACTTAAGTAAAGGACACTCAAACTAATGCATCTATTTGGCACTATTTTGTATGGATAGGTGATGACAAAGAGGAGAATTCGAATTTGATTCAACTCTTAGTTGATGATAAGGCATCCAAGTCACTAACTGCTTCCTTTCTTTGTGCATTCTGCTCCAACAATTCTGCAAACTTGGGGTCCAATGATATATTTTTATTTCTCAATCCGTAATATATATGTAAAATGTGAAAGATTTTATTGTAGATTAATATGTTGGTGAGATAAACCCCTTTCAGTTTCCCAAAATTCCTCTCCAGCTGCGTACAAAAGGCTCTGCAAAAATATGTGTAAAACAGAGTTTTACAGAGTCTGAAAAATAGCCTGTAAATATGTGCATGTATCTCTCATTCTGAAATCACTATGAAAAAAGTGAGATAGGTTTTTTTAGATATGTTTCTTAGGAACAAAAACCTCCTTCATTTTTTTATGATGTATTTTTTATTTAACACAATATTCTCTGCAAAATTATGACTTAACTGGTATTTTCTGCAAAAGGTGCTTTCCATCATTGTTTAATATTTCCAGAACCATAATAGCTATTAGAAAAGTGAGAGAGGTTTTTGTGGATGGTCCTCTTAAGAACATAAACGTCCTTCAGTTTTTCAAAATTAGTCTTGGATTGATCACAATAGTGTCTGCAAAACAATGACTAAAACATGCAATTTCTGCAAAAATATTCCTTCTTGTTGTGTTTTTCATCTTTTCACTTTTTTGTTATTTTGACTATTTTACTTTCACTTTAGACAAAATTCAATGTTGGTGAAAGTATTTTCATTTCCTCTTTTTACCATTTTACTGCCTCTGTAATTACTTTTACTGTTTACCTTTGACTGCTCTGTAACTTCTTTTTAACTTTCATTCTGACTTTTACCTGATACACTTTAACCACTGATACTCTTTAACTGTTATGTTTTCTAACCTCTGTTTGAATAGATTTGATAACACTCTTGGAGTAAACAAGTATTATGACTAGTATTAAGACTGTTTATCCAAGGATGTGGTCTTCTGATCACCTGTAAAACAAAACAAATTGTTAAGAAAGCATTGGTTTGCAGGGGAGGTCGAAAATGTTTCATTTGATTTTGAGAGGTCTGTGGAGTGAATCTAGAATGATTTTTGAGAGGTAAACCATGCTCGAATTGGTTAATAGAGGTTTCAGGTGGCGCAGCTGGGTTACAAAGGGTTTTAATGCACAATCAAGTTAAAATGAGCAACACTAGGGTGTTTGAACAGTGATTAAACAGGTACTGGTTATAGCATATGAACTCTTGAACACTGGACTGCGATTTTCTTCAGCAAAGTAACGATTAGTAGACTTCACAGTTGATTTTTGAAATTTGGTTGCATGGGAGACTGTAGTCATTCACTATGTACAAAATAACGAAAAGACGCGGGTTTTTTGTTTTATTTGGCAAATTCAAATGGGGGCGAATTTTTTATTAATTTATGGGATGACGTCTGCATGTACGGGAGGTGAGTCACGGGGGAACGGTGGTAAGCGGTTTACTCCGCACCGCGTTTGGAGGGAGGGTGGTTTTGGGCGGAGAGGTAGCGAATCCATAGAACAAGTGACGCGTGGCCACGAAACTATTTGAAAACCACTTTTATTTCGCACGTTAATTTTCAGATCAGGGACGGCCAGCGGAATCGATGCGAGCCGTTGATCTTGGGCGGGTCGATCCAACGGTTTGATGGGACAAGGAGATGACGGAGGTTTAACAGGTGGGGGCCTGGTGTAATTAACGTTAATTAGTCATTTCGGGAAGTGTTTGATTGGCGGGGGTCGGTTATTAACTAATCTTAAGGATTAATTAATCCCTTGTACAGTGGATGGTCGAGGGTGAAAGATGCACGCGGGATGGTTATTTCCAAAGTTTAGTTTTAATTAAACTTTGGGTTTATTTTTGTTTTAAACATATAAAACATACGTTTAAAGTTTTTTCATATATATTTTATATTATATGATAAATAAACCAAGTCGATTTACTTACCATAGGGGGCGGGGATAATTTATAAGGTATTTTTAGCCAAAAAAGGGGTATAATGTGGGTTTTGATTTGAAAAATTTGGAATAAAATACTTTTGGCTAAAATAGTTATAATACATGGGTTTTGGGGATATTATTATAAAGGAATTATATATAATAGGAAAAGGTGATTTCATGAGAGTTAATATATAAGTTAGAGTTAATATGATAGAGGACAAGGTAAACTCAAAATATTTAAATATAAGCCAGAAAGTGATATTAAAGTAAATTGCATTATATTACTTTCATCACTTAGACTTAGAATAAAAAGTAATTTTGAGAGCTTTTCATGAGATAATATATGATTTAGATTTGTGAAAGGTGAATCAGTATGATGATGAATGTTTTCAAGTACTTAGGTCTTTTCAATTAGTGGGCCGAGGGTCCGGTCCCTCCAAAAGTCAAGGAAATGCCTTGAGCCCCTTTAATCTTCAAATACCTTAGTGCTTAGGGAAATTAGTGAAATGTTTAGGGAAAATGAGAGGGGAAGTTAATAATTTGACTTTGCTCTGCTGTGAACTTTTTCCGATGTAGTATCTGCCTTTGTACTTGTGATGAAAGTAAAATTGAACACACTTAGAACCATCATTCATCACATGTAATTTTGCAACAACATCTACCTACCCTACCTACTTACTCTACCATTTTCTCTTCTTTATTAGGGTGCACTTAGACTGGCAAACCCTTATCAATCATCTTTCTAACACACATGGAAAATCTGTCTATTTACACTTACATCTAAAGAACTTAGGTCAAAGCCAGGCACCCAGCACACCAACTCTACCTATCTACTTATACATGAATTAAGCTGACCCCAGTCATATATTTATTCTCTATTCTACAACATGAAATTGAAGATGAACTAGCCAAGCTTAAAGCTGACTGGTGTCACATAGGAATTGAAGCTGGACTACAAGTTTTAAGTTCATTTATTACATCAGATCAAAAGTAGTGGCATTTAGACTTGCACACTTTCCTTGGCCTTTCTATTGGTGGGGTTCATTTTCTTTCACTTTTTTGGCCAATTTTATTTTTTCACCCTTTGATTTCTCTTTTAGGGTATACCCTCTTTACATTTTTTAAATTTTTGATTTTTTGGCTTTTCAAGAATATGGAACACCTTTGCTCAAGAAAAAGGTTTGAACATATTTCATAGTTCAATCAAGTCAATCATGAAAAATGACACCTATTGGTATAGGAGTCTAGGGGTTTGAGTAAACTAAGGATAAGTTAGATCCAGTGCCAAAAAGCTGGGGTGTGAGACTGGAAGGAGACAAAGGGTTAGATCTAGCCACTAAAAGAGCTAGAACGTAGAATCCATGCATTCCCCATGCAGAGTGACACAGAGACTGCGCAGTGAATATGTAGATGTTGTGGAGGGCTTGCTAGTCCGGGGTTTTGGAAAGTTGGGATTCCAGTGTCAGTGTGAGGTAATATCACCAACTTCTCTGTCAAATTCTCTGTGAGGATAGCCAGCAAGGCATCCAGTTTGAATTCAGAAAAAATAATGCATAATATATAAACCCTCAGTTGTTGAACCGGTTTTCCTACATTGGGTTTTTCCGGGGACATTATTCCAAAAACAACCGTGTCAGATGTGTCTATGATTTACTCTTTTTCAGTTTTTGTTTTTGCACTTGTATTTTTCCTCAGTTTATTTATTGAAGGTTGTAGTGTTTTTACTTTGATGTTGTCATAGAAATAAAATGAATATTTAATTTATTAGTTAGAAGAATTAATACCAGTTGTTGCAATAGGATTCTAGATTTAAGGAATTTTCATAGTTGCAGATATTCCAGCTCGGTAAGGAATGTTTCTCTCTAGATATTAGGGAGAAAAACTGGGAGGATTGCTAAAAATGGATTTCACTTATGCAATTATTCCAGCCTTTGGTGGAGAATAAAGGAGATTTTATAGGGAGACAATATTTGTGAAAACTATCAAAAAGGAGGGTTCAAGTAATTATCTAGTTTACAGTCAAGAAAAATATGATTTTCTTGTTTTACGTTACAATTACCCCAAGAAATTTTTGAAGATACATATGTACAGGTTCCTTCAGCAATTCAAAGCAAGGAATCAATAGTTAGTAGAGTTTGGAGATTGCACTTGGATGGAGCATACTCAAAATAAGGGAGTGGTGCTGGGGTTCTCCTTCTTTCCCCAAAAGGTCAGATTATTCTCTTCTCCTATAAATTAGAGTTTGAGTACAAAAATAATATAACAAAGTATGAAGCTTTGATTCTTAGTTTACAAGCTGCTAATAATATGAGAATTAAATGCATTTCTTTTTTTGGAGACGCTGAATTAAACGTAAATAAAATCAAGAATAAATGTCAAACTAAACATCTGAGGCTTAAATCCTATCGAAATGAAGTTTGGGACTTAGTTGACAATTTATTTTCAGATTTTAATATTCAATTCCTGCCAAGGGATGGGAATATAATAGCTGATTCACTTCCAATGGCAACCAACACTTTCAAACCTCCATTAAATCCCAAATTAAGATATGAAATTGAAATTAGAAGTAGACCTTCTATTCCATATAACATTAAATATTGGAAATTTTTTGAGGATGATGAACAGATAAAAATATTTCTTGAGATGGTAGGGTAATTTTCAAATTTATAAATTGATCAAGAAGTTGGAACTAGATAATTTTAGGAGGAAATTAATAATGGATCCCCTTCGAAGGATTATGTGGGAGGCCAAAAAATTGTGCAGTTGAAAAATAATGTGATTCCCAAAGGATTAGTACCTCCGTAAAAATTATTTGATGGAAATGATGTTGTTTTAAATAAATAAACATGATTTTGAAGAGGAGTTTTAAGATTGCAACCTTGGGACAAAACAACAGCCAAAATTGGTGAAGCTGGAAAAAGGCATCAAACCAGCGTATAAATAGAGGTATGTTGATATTTTTAAGGATTATATTGATGTGTTTTCATGGTATTATGAAGACCTCAAAACTTATGATACTAATATTATTCAGCAAAATATTCCTTTAAAGCTAGGAGTAAAGTCATATAAGCAGAAATTGAGAGAATTCAATCCACTTCTTTTTCCATCTATAGAAAAGGAGGTTAAGAAATTGTTACAAGAAAAAAATGTTGTTCCTCTCAGATATTCAGAGTGGGTAGCTAACTTAGTGTCTGTGAGGAAGAAAAATGGAGAAATTAGATTGTGAATAGATTTCTGAAATATGAATATAGCATAATTGAAATATAATTATCCCCTTCTAAAGATGGATCATATTTTGGAGAGAGTAACTGGGTCTTCCAAATTGTCTATGATTGATGGCTTTTCTAATTATGCAATTATTCCAGTCTTTGGTGGAGAAGAAAAGAGAGTGTATAGGGAGACAAGATTTGTGAAAACTATCACAAAGGAAGATTCAGGAAATTCTTCAGTTTACAACCAGGAAAAATATGATTTTTCCTATTTTATGTTACAACTACCCCAATAAATTGCATAAGATAAAAAAGTACAGGTTCCTTCAATAATTCAAAACAAGGAAGTAGTAGTTAGTGGATTTTGGATATTGTACTTTGATGGAGCATTCTCAAAGGAAGGGAGTGGTGTTGGGGTTCTTTCGCTTTACCCCAAAGGTCAGATTATTCCCTTCTTCTATAAATTAGAGTTTGATTCCACAAATAATATAACAGAGTATGAAGTTATGATATGTGGTTTACAAGATGCTAAAAATATGGGGAATTGAATGCATTTATGTTTTTGGAGACTCTGAATTCATCGTACAACAAATCAAGAATCAATGTCAAACTAAACATTCGAGGCTTAAAGCCCATCAAATTGAAGTTTGGTACATATTTGATAATTTATTTTCATCTTTTAATATTCAATTCATGCCAAGGGATGGGAACATGTTAGCTGATTCACTGGAAGTGGCAGCCAACACTTTTAAACCTCCATTAAATCCCAAATTAAGATATGAAATTTAAATTAGAAGCATAGCTTCTATTCCATATAACATTAAACATTGGTAAGTTTTTGAGGATGATGAACAAATTAAAATATTTCTGGAGATGGTAGGGGAATTTTCAAATTTATAAATTGATCTAGAAGTTGCAACTGAATAATTTCAGCAGGAAATTAATAATGGATCACCTTGGAAGGATTTTGTGGGAGGCCAAAATTTTGTGCAGTTGAAAAATAATGTGATTCAAAAAGGCTTAGTACCTCTAGGAAATTTATTTGATGGATATTATGTTTCTATAAATGTAAATAAATAGGATTGTGAAGAGGAGGATGAAGATTGCAACCTTGGGACAGAACAACGACCAAAATTGGTGAAATTGGAAAAAGGAATCATAGCAACATATAAACAGAGGTATGTTGATCTATTTAAGGATTATATTGATGTGTTTTCATGGCCTTATGAAGACCTCAAAACTTATGATACTAATATTATTCAACACAATATTCATTTAAAGCTAAGAGTAAAGCCATATAAGTAAAAATTGAGACAAATGAATCCACTTCTTTTGACATCTATAGAAAAGGAGGTTACACAAATTTTACAAGAAAAACTATTGTTCCTCTTAGATATTCCGACTGGGTAGCTAACTTAGTGCCCGTGAGGAAGATAAATGGAGAAAATTAGATTGTGCATAGATTTATGAAATCTAAATAGTGCATCATTGAAAGATAATTATCCCCTTTCAAAGATGGATCATATTTTGCACACAGTAACTGGGTCTTCTAGATTTTCTATGATTGATGGATTTTCTGGTTATAATCAAATTGCAGTACAACCAAAATACCAAAATAAGGCAGCCTTCACAACCCCATTGGTAACTTTAATGTAAGAAAAAATTCCATTCGAATTAATAAATGTTGGTGCTACTTTTCAAAGGGCTATGCATATATCCTTTGTGGGAGAAAAAGAGAATTTTATGGTCATATATTTAGATGACATTACAGTGTATTCTAGATCAGATGAGCAACATTTGAAACACCTTCACCAAACTTTTGAGAAGTGAAGAAAATATGGTGTATCATTAAATCTGAAAAAGTCTCATTTTGCTTTAAGAGAAGGAAAGATGCTTGGGCATATTATATCCATGAAGGGCATAAAATTGATAAAAAATGAGTTGAAGCAATCAAGAAAATTTCCTTGCCTCGAACTAAAAAGGAAATTCAATTTTTTTTGGGAAGAATAAACTTTCTTAGAATATTTATTCCAAACTACGAATAGATTATCAAAGAAGTTACTGACATATTGAAGAAGAACGCATAATTTAAATGGACCCCAGTTGGGAGAGAATATTTTGCAAGAATCAAAGAATATTTTGTAAAAAACCCATTATTGGTTAGTCCTGACTATCAAAAACATTTTTAACTTTTCTCATTTGCTTCCCCTTTCACTGTTGCAGCAGTTTTTTACAAATAAATCAAGATGGTAAATAAAAACCAGTAGCATTTTTCAGTAGAGTATTGAGGGATGTTGAACTTAAATAGAATATTTTACAAAAAACATGCTTATGCTCTAGTTAAAGCCTTAAAGGCCTTTAGAGTATATGTTTTGCAATCTCAAATAATTACAGATGTTCCTAATTCTCTTGTTAAAGATGTTTCGACTCAAAGTGACAGTGAAGGAAAGAGGGGGAAATGGATAGCTAATATTCAAGAATATGATATTGACATTAAACCAAAAAAATTGGTAAATAGATGAGAACTGGAAAAAATACTAATAGAAACAAACTATAAAGAAATGGGGATACATTTGCTAGCTGAAGTTCCTGAATAAAAAACAACAGAGGAGGAAGGTAAAGGAAAATAACTTGATAATAGGATTCAATATAAGTACCTTTGCTCAGAATGGTATAAGGATATTTTTCATTATCTATGATTTCTCAGTTGTCCAACCTCTCTGGATAGAACAAAGTATAAAGCCCTCAAATTGAAATTTCAAAAATATGTGATAACAAATGGTAGGTTGTATTGGAAAGATCTTGTTGGTGTTTTGCTTCTTTGTCTCATTGAAGGAGAAACTATTGAAATTTTTAAATGAATATCATCGATGTCTTTGTGGTGGTCATTATAGTTAGAAAGTAACAACGCATAAAATTTTGAAAACTGGATTTTATTGGACTTCTTTTTTTATAGATTTTTCAGGCTAGTGAGAAGTTGTGAAAAGCGTGAGATATTTGCTGAAAAGAAGAAATTGACACTTTTACCACTGATTTTTGTGTTTGTTGATGAACCTTTCAGACAATGGGGCCTTGATTTTATAGGAGAAGTAAATACACCTTAAAGTGTACAACAGAAATTGATCCTAACAGGTACTGATTATTTTAACAATGGGTGGTAGCCTTCCCAACCAGAAAGGCAACCGATGTATTGGTAATTAAATTCCTAGAAGAAAACATCTTCACAAGATTTGGTTGTCCGAAGAAATTAGCAACATATAATTCTCAAGTGTTCAAATCTGCAAATTTGATTGATTTTTTCCAGAAACATAATGTGATATTTTATTATTCTATCACTTATTATCCTCAAGGAAATGGGTTGGCATAATCTTCTAATAAAAATCTAGTAAGAATAATAAAGAAGACATTTGCAAAAAATAAGAAGAATTGGTATGTTCAACTGAAATTTTATTTATGGGCAAATAGGGTGACTACAAAAATATCTACTAGTAAGTCTCCTTTTGAATTCTTCTATGGAACATCAGCTCTGTTTCCCAGTCAATTAGCAAAACTAGTAACTGAACTCATTCAAAATATTGATGAAGAACTTAATGTAGAATCCATGTCCTCCTCTACGTTGGTTGTTTGGTACATCCCAAACTTCCTAATTTGCCATTTTTTCTAATTCAAAACATCATTTTGCAGGGTCAGATGAAATCCAAAAACCTCACATATGTTCCAGACCTTATCACGTTGTAAACATCTCAAAACTATCTGCAATATTTTCTTCAGAGTTGTCCGAATTGATTTTGTACAAATGAACTGCAGATCAGTCAATATATAGTGCACTGCCTAGGTTAAATCAAATAGTGGAGTTAAATGAAAATAGAGAAAAGGTGATTGAGAATCTAATGAGTTATCGAGAAAAAATGAAGTTGATATTTGATAGAAAGGCCAAGGAGGTTATTTTTCAGCTTGTAGATCTAGTCTTAAGGTGGGATGTGAGAAGGGAAGACAAGGGAAGCATGGTAAATTTGATCCTCTTTGGTTTGTACCACTCATAGTAGTAAAATTCAGAGACAAATATACTTTTATTAAGGATAATTTGGATGGATAACTAATGTATCTTCCTATTAATGGGCAATACTTGAAACACTATTTCCAACATTGAGTTTCTTTTACTTTATCATTGTAAATATCAGCTTAATCATTGTAAGTATCTGGTGTGTTTTTCATTGAAATGTTCTAGCTATAATATGACTCCATGCCCAAGGCGAAGGCACTAATATGTGGTTCTTAGTGCTTTGTTCCAAAGAACTATCCCCAGGTGGAGCCAGATGTTGTAACTCGTTTTCACACTATCTTTATTTTGTGAAAAAAGTAAAAAATAAGAGAAAAATAAGAAACATATACATTATTATCTTAGGATGTTAAAAAAATAAATGGCTGATCAACATTGATATCAGACAAAGTGTAGCTTATAGGTGGGCCCTAGCGAAGTCAGGTAATACAAAGAGTTAATGAGTATGCTTCTTGTCAGGCAGAGTTCTCCGAGGATGTCGGGTCCACCCAATGAAGGAAACCCGACACCATGAAATAATCAACATTTATCACGTTGAGTTCCTTCGTAAATGAGTCAACCGTAGAAGGGTTGACCACAAATAAATGACAGAGATTTATTGCGGAATCACCTCCGGACGAATATCACTATTTTTGGGTTGCTCTTATAACACGATGACAAGTGATCGTGATTCTGCAAAATGTACCATGTCACCCCCCTGCCACATCACTCACCCCCCTTTCCACATCAATATGAATTTCCACGTCGTCTTGTCACATCATCCTCCTGTACACATCACATCATCATTAAAACTCTGTTTTCCCTCTTTTTTCTCATTCCCTCCATAAAACTTATTTTACATTCCCATAACGCACATTTCTTATAACCTTCATAACACGTTCAACTCATTGTCACAATAGAATTTCAAATTTCCAATGCTACCCACTGTGCCAGGTATTTAAAAAATTATAATTTGACCATTTCATGTATTCAAAATATCTAAAAAGGTCACCCTGACTGGTTCTGCCACTCATATTATTCTCATGCACACCGTTGGGCAGTGGAAAAGGTACATTTTACCCCTATCTTTACCATGATTTGTCATTTACTTTTATACGTTTTTCCTTCATCTTAGCAATAAATTAAAGGAAAATAATGCAAAAGTAAGGTAGAATGAATGATTGATAAAAGGTGTGTTTAATAGCATAAAAAATGATCCTTTGTTGTCTTTATTGATAGGGAATCGAAACAACCAAACTGCTGACTAGAATTATCGAATAACAGCAGACAGCAAAAGAAAATGGAATCGAGTCGGTTCCTACGAGCCAACGGAAGATGTAGAAGCACGCCTATTCTTGAAGTGTTCAGTTGATAGTTACGAAGCCTCGGGATCTCCTGATCCTAAGGATTCGTTACTCTGTTTTATTTCACCTTTAAGTTATAAAAGGTTGTAGGTGAGAGAGACAAAGAGGTTGTTCATGTATTATAATTTTCCTGTAATAAACTTATTCGGACATAATCGTCGAATTCGTTCTAATGTATTGCTCCATTGATTAATGAATAAATTGGCATTTTCAGTATAAACAACTTCTGAGTATTTCTTGGCAGAAGATTTCTAGAGGCTTCGGGCCCAGTCCCTGGGAGTTCTCCTATTGTTCTGTGCTATACATTTATTTACGAATCTTGAATTTTTAGTTATCCTTTGTGTTTTATAGCATTATCATTCAATTTTTTAATCGCAGGCATGATATGTTATAATTTCCTTTTCAATAGATTATATTTATCATTAATGTTATTTATCATGAAGTGACGCTTTTACATTCATTAGACTAGTTTCGGCATAGTTGTTGTTCGATTCTGCATACATTTATTTCTTGAGTCTTTCCATCATAAGTGTGAACATTTGGTTTGATGTTTAATTCTGAATGATGCTATTAGTTGAGTGATAGAGAATTCCATTGCAAAATCTTAAATAATTGATTGTTGTTTAATTCATTAGGATTTTTGTTCAATTCATTAGGATTGTTGTTCAATTCATTAAGGTAGTTGTTCAATTCATCAAAGCGTGTTGTTCAATTGCAATATATTATTTATTTCAGTATTAAGTGGTTATTTTTGCATAAGCTTAGAACAAGAGTTGATTCCTTTGATTGGTTTGAAGTAATTCATAGTTACTTTTAAGTTGGTTTGATTGAACTTCAAGAATTAGATAACATTTCTCACAACGATTTAGAATAGTTAGCCTCTGACTTCACTCGCATATATTTTGCTTGCACTCTTGAAATAAAAAGACTTTCCCTAGTTTGATGATTAATGTGAAACATTAAGGTTACCTTTAACAATCACCTTTTTTATCCAACATTTTGGCATCGTTTTTGGGGAGAGTGTTTAGGAGTGATGTATTTCATTTTCTTTTCCTTTAATAGGATAGGTGTTTTTGTTTTTTATGACTAGGAAGAAAAATATAGAATTAGATAAAAACCCTCCACTTAAATCCGCAAAACCTAAGGGATAGGTGGCCCTTGGAAAAAGAACATATATAGACGAAATCATTAACAAGGCTGAATCCCAGGCATCTGTAGGACCCAGAACCATTCCTGCAAAGAGTCCTACTATAATACCTCAAGCAGCAACCTCATCATCTGCAGCCCACGCCAATATTAACAAATAAACAGAAGGGTCTAAACGAAGCTTTCAGACTATAGAACACTTAATTCTCGAGCCTTCGAGAGAGGGAAATTCTTGCAATTTTCAAGGAGAGGGAGAAACCAGTAGTGCAGTACAAGTAAAAACTCCAGAGCATAGATCTCCTGAGATAGTGGTTGAGACAAAGACACCAAATATCCCAGATCGAGGAAGTGTTGTAAGGCCTCCTCCAAATCCACCCCCTAATTCCACTCAAATTATCCTCCAAAATCAAGAAATCCCTGAAGTTTATTGGCACATCTTTGATCAGATGGCGCACAACCAACCCCAAAGACAGACATCAACATTGGAGTATCCCATTGTTGATCTAGCCACAAATTCCCCTATGAAAGATATTTTGTTACACAAAATCCTCACCTTCCATGGGCTGACCTCGGAAGATCTGGATGCATTTTTATTTGAATTCGATTTTTTGTGTAGGGGATATGACTACACCACTGACCCTCAAAAATTGAAACTATTCCCCTCTACATTGAAGGGGAAAGCACTACGCTGGTTTATGGGGCTCGATGGAGGAACCATTAATAGTTGGGATCAGATGAAAAACTCTTTTCTTAACAAATATCAAGATTACTGCCAGAATCGAGAACTAAAAGATGAAATCTTCAATATGTCTGCAAAAGACAATGAGACATTGGAATATGTTGAACGATTTCAGTATAATTTGCAAAAATCTCCATATACTACATTGTCTAAATATATTTTGAAAGCAACAATGATTAAAGGAATGAAAGAATAATGGGTAGAGACACTTAATTTAAAGGGAAAAGGGGACATCTATCAAGAAGGATATGATGACATTATTGCATTATGTATCAAGCGCTCTCGAGGTAATACACGAAGCAGACCAACAGGACGTGATTCAGTTACGAGGAATTATAAACAGTCAGGTGGCAGCATGACCGGAGCAGAATTCAATAATATTTTAGAAGATTTTAAAACCGATATCTTAGGCACCCTCAAAACACAACTAGATGTCCTACAAGCCAAGTACACGCAAGCTTTAGCAGACCATAACTTGGTTATTTTTTTCCCACGTTGTCAGAAGAAGCACAACTAGTGGGAGTGTCCATTAGACATGGTCCAGACATGTGCTATTTTTACCAAGGACCACGCCACTGAGCAGTGCCCTTCACTCCCAGGGTTGAAAGCGGTTTTTAAAGAGGCAGAAGAAGAAACAAAACTGGTGTATCTAATGAATCAATGTCGGCAGTGGAAAGCACGACCAAGTATGTCACAAGACCTGTCTCAGTTCTTTTCTCCTCCACAATTTAATCAACAGAACTCTGGAACAACATGGCAGGGCCAATCACCTTTTTCTGCCTGGCCATCCCAATCATTTTCCATGCCTCCTTAGCCAACACAATCCCCTTCAGGTAATAATTGTTCAAGTTTTCCTTTCTCTCCTCCTTACTGGAAAAACAATCCATATCAGTCCTAGTGGCCTGCCTCTACTTCACATAATACAAATTGGTCTCAAAATTGGCAGCGACCCCTGGGAATGACCAATTTACCTATGGGAACAGGGGCTCAAAATCAACCCACATTACCATCTCCATACCCATTCCAACACAATCCTCAGCCTATTATGCATCCTCAACTTCCATCTCAACCCAATCCTAATCCTAATAACATATCGGTTCAACTAATCCAGATTGTTGAGAACCCAAACTCCGAAAATGAATAGAAGGAATGCAATGAAATTAGGCTGAGATCAAGGCATGTTATTCACCTGAAGAAGATACTGCCCTGCCACAACTTGAGTCTGAAATTCCAACAATACCTAAACAATCAACTATGACAGAAACAGAGATAGAGCAGGGGAGGGACACAGTTGACCAAAAAGATTCTGAAAACCTTATTATTTCCTCTCCTCCATTCCCTGAGAGATTAACACTACCTAAACCAATAGTCCCTTCATATTTAGATCTGCTAGGGGAATTAAAAAATCTTTGCATTAAAATTCCTCTCCTACAGGTTATACAAGACATTCCTATCTATGCCAAACCATTAAATAATTGTGCGTAAAAAAACAGGTGAGGAAAGTAAAGACTGTACCAACTGTTCATGTAGTGGGAGCACTGTCAGACTTACTCTTGGGTAAAGAGACACCAATAAAATATGAGGATCCAGAAAACCCCATATTCATAGTACAGATCTTTGGCCACTCCTTTTCAAACACATTAGTTGATTTGGGGGTAGCCATTAACATCTTAATTACAGAAACCTTCGAGACATTTGGTATAACAGCCTTGGAAAATAAATCTACATTGTTGGAACTTGCTGACAGATCTGTTATCAAAACAGAAGGTATATTATAGGACATCATGGTTTCTGTTGACTCATGGGAGTACCCAGAAAATTTTTTAGTTATTAACTCAAAAAGTAGGTTAGATGGACATCCCCTGATATTGGGATGACCTTGGTTAGCGACGGTCGATGCTTACATAGGCTGTCGAACAGACAGCATGACCCTTGCTAGAGGAGATGCCATAAAGAATATTTCCATATACCCCCTGCCAAACCAAGTCTTCCCACTGTAAATATTCACAAACAACCACATACATACTGGGAACAAAACATTCGTTCACTACTGACAATATTTGAAGCACTTGAATTCAAAGATCAAACTGAACACGATGTAATCAATAACTTCATAAACCAACCATCTACTTCAGAAAATTTAAAGTGCCAAATGTTGAAAGCAGTTCTTGATAACGAAGCACTAGAGGACCCCTTAGCAGACATCGATGACCATCACATACCCATGATTGTTGTTCACAATAGCATGCCAGTTGAAATTGAGCTAGGAAAAGTTTTGAATATCAATGACAGTATGGATCGTAACCAGCAGCAAAAGCTCGTTAAAATTTTACAAAAATATAAGGGAGCCTTTGCTTGGGACTACCCAGACATGAAGGGCATAGATCCTTAAATATGAATTTTGATAATATGTCTGAAAGACATTGTAAAACATGAATTAAAAAATCTACTAGATGTCAAATTCATTTATCCTATTTCAGTAAACAAATGGGTCTCTCCTTTAGTATTCATTCCTAAAAAAAATGGTAAGTGGCCAATCTATGTGGATTACAGAGAACTAAATAAAGCCACACAGAAAGACCACTTCCCCCTCCCTTTTATTGATCAGGTCCTTGATACATTGGCAAGAAAGCGGTTCTTCTCTTTTCTTGATGGTTTCAGTGGTTACAATAAAATATAGATAGCCCTTGAAGACCAAGATAAAATGACCTTTACCTACCCCTGGGGTACATTCGCCTATAGGGTATTGTTGTTTGGACTATGCAATGCCCCAGCAACATTTAAAAAGGCCATACTCAACATTTTTTCTGATTTAATAAATGAAGGGCTCGAGGTTTACATGGTTGAATTTACTCTATATGGAGATGACTTTGATCAAGCACTACAAACGCTAGAAAAAGTATTGGAATGATGTATTGCTACCAAATTGTGTTTGAGCAACGAAAAGTGTCACATGATGATGATCAAAGGAGTGATCCTAGGGAACTACATCTCTGTAACTGGAATACAGGTAGATCTAGCAAAGATAGAGGTAATTCTCTTATTAGCCACACCTTGTACTCAGACAAAGGTACGTATTTTCCTTGGATATGTAGGGTACTACCGTAGGTTTATAAAGAATTTTTCACAAATTGCTGCACCCTTGTATGCATTAACTGGAAATATTGAATTCCATTGGTTTGATAAATGTGACACTGATTTTTCAGATTTGAAGAAACTGGTCTCGACTACACCAGTCTTACGTGGCCCCAATTGGGAGCTTCCTTTTCACATTTCCTTAGATGCATCTGATACATCGATAGGAACGGTTCTCAGTCAAGAAGAGGACAAGAAGCCCTACGCTATTTACTATATCAGCAAGAATCTCACTCCTGCTGAATTAAACTATACAGTGACTGAAAAGGAATTCTTGGCTGTCATTTATGCTATTAATAAATTTAGACATTATATAACTGGCTATCAAGTATTCTTGTATACCGATCACTCTGCCATTATATATTTAGCTAACAAACCTATTACAAATGGAAGAGTGACTAGTTGGTTGTTCCTTTTACAGGAGTTTGATATAACTATCAAGGACCGTCCAGGGAAGGAGAATGTAGTTGCATATTTCCTGTCTAGAGTTCCAAAGTCAAATGACCCACTAGCAATGGATGATCAGTTCCCTGATGATAATTTGTTCGTTGTAGCAGTAAAAGCGTCATGGTACGCAGATGTAGCGAATTATCTGGTAGTAGGAAATCTACCAAGACACTTGACAACAAAGGAATGGAAGCTAATTGTTCAGCGCAGTGCTAGATTCTCTTGGATCAGTGGATATATTTTCCATACAGGAGCTGATATGCATATATGCAGATGCATCCGAGAAGATGATATTTATGACATCTTAAGGGCCTACCATGACAAACCATGTGGCGGCCATTTTGCAGATCGCAGGATGGGGCATAAAGTATTACAAATGGGCTACTATTGGCCCACAATTTTTAAAGATGCCAAGAAATATGTCCAAGCCTGTGATAATTTCCAAAGAATGGCCTGCCCTGGCCAATTTGATGAGATGTCATTGCAGCCACAGTTGGTAGTAGAACCTTTTGAACGATGGGCACTAAACTTTGTTGGGTCATTCAACCCACCATCGAATCAGAAGGCCTACATACTAGTTGCCACAAATTATGTGATGAAGTGGGTAGAAACAATGACTTTGTCAAGAGCTACAAAATAATCTGTGATCAATTTTATTTTTTACATATTTGTGTGGTATGGCTTAACTAGGGAAGTGATAACTAATGGAGGGGCACAGTTTGTGGGAAATAAAATCATGGCCACTCTAAGGAACCACCATGTCACCCATAGAGTCACCTCTCCCTACCACCCACAGGCGAACGGGAAGGTCGAAAGCACAAATAAATTCCTTGAGAAAATTCTCACTAAAACAGTCTCAACACATCGCCGGGATTGGGCTACTAGACTGTTAGAGGCCTTGTGGGCTTATCACACAACGTGGCGAAACACCACTGGATATTATCTGTACCATCTATTATTTGGAAAGGAACCAATTTTTCCTATTGAATTTGTAATAAAGACTCTTAGAATAGCCCAGGAAGTGGGGCTGGATTTGATAGAGGCCCAAGTTATAAGACTCCAACAAATAAATGAATTGGATGAAGTATGGCTACTTGCTCTACAACGCACTACAAATATTCAATAACAACGAGCCAAGTGGCATGACAATCTCAATCAAAAAGAAGACATCTCCGTAAAGGAGATTGGGCACTCCTCTATGACTCGCATTCTAATACTTCCCGGTAAGTGTTAGAGTTATTAACACAATGAAATAAATAAATAAAACACACAACATTCAACCATGAAAACACATGCATTTTAACGTGGTTCACCCAACCAACTGCTACGCCTCCACCTAACAGCATCGACAATATCATTCATCAACCTGAGAAAATACAATAGCAGAAATACTCTTCTCGCTTAGCTCTTCCTCACTACACATTCCTCATCATGCTCACTGGGCTTCTCACTTGCTTACATTTTATAGTCAGGAATGGCAACAAACTCATAAATTTCTCACAACAAATATAGGATGGTCACTAACTCCTCATCAGAAATTGATGGAGCCAACGTAGCAACAAATCCTATTGTTGTCACCTACATGAGATTTTTCTCCAAATTTAATTTGAAAAACAAGAATAAAATCTCAACAAAGTAAGTTACAAACAAGGTGGCCTTGTTACACGAAATTAAAGAAGTGCACAAGAACAATACCATTACCTTAACCAATTATCGATGGATCCTCGTCTTTGCCTTTTAGAGTCAATGGACATCGGGTGCGCTTCTATCATAAACCACTTACGAAAGAACTTTTCCGGGCCAAACAGTAATGGGCGACCCCACCATCCAAATTTTAGCTACAGGGGATGATGGCCCGACAGCTTTAAGTTCATAAAAAAAAATTATTTCCTCTTGTAAATATTGTATATATGTTTCCTGCAATTTATATTTCTTCTCATCGTTGTACATAAGAATTCCATTTCTTTTTCATTATTTTGATGCTCACAACTGCATTCTTTTTTTTATTTTGTGTGTTTTGCTGTTCAATCCATTGAATATTTTATGTTTAATCGAATCAAACAACTTCTGTTCAATTCAATTGAACGACTGAGGTTTTAGTGTGTTTTTATTCCTACTATTCAATCCATTGAACAGTTGTTGTTCGATCGAATTGAACAGTTGCCTTTCAATTCAAATGAACGACTGTTTTTTTTTAGTATGTTTATTCCTGTTGTTCAATCCATTGAACAGTTTATGTTCAATCGAATTGAAAAACCGCCGTTTAATTCAAATGAACAGTTTTTTTTTTTTTTTGCGTGATTTTACTTTTGCTGTTAAAAATCATTGAAAATTTGTTGTTCAATTGAATTTAACAACTGTCGTTCAATCCAGCTGAATGGATGATTTCTTTTCTAGCATGTTTTTTTTTTTTTCTCTTTTCTTTCGTTCAAAATAGCAATTTTTTGTCTTTTGATGATTTATTTTCGAATATCCACTCTTCCTTTACACATCCTCGCCATAAAAACCATTTTAAGAAAAGGAATTGGCACCTGAAGAAGAGAAAAGCAATGATATTACTAATATTATGTTCTTTTGAAATTTTAATGGAAATATCTACTTCAAAAGATGACATGGTTTATCTGTATAATGAAGGGCTAGATATCTCCTGTTCAGACATATTATCAAAATTTATTAGTGTTGTCTTTTGCTAGTATTTCTTTTTACACTCTTAAGTGGTAATTCTCTTTGGCATGAGGATATAGGAATAAGAGTGTCAATTGTATTGGCATTATTTTTACTTCTTACACCATCCCTAACTCTTAAGGAGTTAATGAGCCTCCCTCCATTTATAATAAAAAGAAAATATATCTCTATGTGCAATTTTTTTTTTAAGAAAAGAGAATAAGGGGTCTCATCACGAGCCAACCTACCATGATCATGAGGGTTTAATAGGTGACATTCCCACAATGGCCAACACGCCAGGGTAGTGACCTTCTCGACAACTAAAACTGCTTGAAGGACAGGAAGTCTCATCACAAGTCGGCTTGATCACTTTGTTAAAATCCTTGTGAATGGAACTATGACTATCTGGCCACCACACCAGCATAGTGGTCTCTCCATAAAACACGCAAAATTTCTAATTTTAAATAAAGGATTCTGGCTCATTTTCGGGTTAACATATAAACCCTGTCGAGGCTATGGACAACTGCTGACAGCAGTGGCTCTTCTTGTGGTATCGGAGTATTTTTCGAACAATAGCCAATTAATTTTATATTCCCTATTTCCTATTGATCCATTCCCAAAGATAAATGCACTACTTGAATAAGTGTTATCATTATTAAAACCTACCCGCATAATCAACTATGAGTGAATTATTTTATCATGTCGAATTAAGGGATGACAACATCAATCATAATCTGTCACCTGTCATGCTTACGTCATACTATTCCGTCAAAATAGGACATCTTTTTCATAATGATTGCTACTATGCTTTTCTCCCTTTTTTTGGTCATTTCCACCTGATCTACATTTGTGATGATTACCAAATTATAACCTTTACTTCATGTGAATTCATGATTGTTACCACCTTTCCTCTTTTCTTGAGCTTAAAGGTCTTGGATGCCCTTCTCTCATTGGAGGGGGTACGAATATTCATAATGACTAAGCATGAGAATTAACCATGTGAATCCCTTCGGATATGCTGATTAGACGATAGAATCACTGCATTTACGTCATGTATTCACTTTTTTAATAATATATTTTATAAAAAACACATTCAATTTTTATATTGTCTTAACTAACAGAGCCGAAAGAAACACATGCAAAAGGGTGAAAAAACTAGTTCTGAAAACACAGTAGCCATGGGCGGAAATTATCTTCTTAATGAACCTACAATATTTCAAGTCTCAGAATCAACTCGTACCATTCTCCAGCGAGCTGGTTGGATTCCATATCTACACAGAATACAAGGGTTTAATACATAGACAACAATTGAATTCTTGCAAAACCTGTGGGAAGGGCATACCATATTCAAAGGAATAATCATACCAGTCTCCAAAGAAATCATCGCTGAGTTTTTAGGACTTCCAATAGAAGGAGAAATATGGATTGATAAACACGTCCTCATACAAGAAGCAGTTTCAGTGTACCAGGACCTAGGTGAGCCACTGGAACGAAAAGGAAAAGGTATTAATCTCCCGTCTTTGCAGCAACCTTGAAAAGAATTGGCAGTCTTCATTCAAAGATATATCACATGTGGCAGACGCCAGGATGTGGTAAAGTCCCGTCAACTTAAACTATTAGTTGTTCTCAAGTGAAAATTTTCAGTTAATTTACCCTTTTTCCTAAATTCTGTGTTGCATGATACTGTTGTTCGAATTAGAAGAGCTAAAAACCCTCAAGCAGTTGTTAGTCACCGTGGCTTGATTAAATTGATTATCATTCATGAGTTAAACAAACATCAGTTAACATGGGACAGCTTTGTTAATCCTACCCTACCTACCCCTGAAGAAAACCATGATAGAGAAAAATTTGAACTCCTTATAATAGTCATACCCAAGAGAGCAAGAGGGAAGAGAACCCATGTTTCAACCGCAGAACCAGGAAAACAGAGACGGTATGAAAGGTTACAACTATGGAAAAACACCTTTGTATTTCCAGATGAGATGGGACCATCTCATACACCACCTCTGAGCCCTCAAAATATGTCTTTACAAGACTACGAGGAAGAAATGGTTCAATTACTAGAGAAAATGAGAACATCTTAGGAAATTGGGAACCCATCTGAACAATCTGAGGAACAGAGGGACCATTTGAACCAGTATGCCTCTGCTAACAGCTTTGGCCATACTGAAATCCTACCTTCTCATGATGAATTTCAAGATTTTAGGGTTTTATCTCCCTCTGATAATGAATGGGTGAGTAGGGAAGATCAAATAGGGAGAATATATGAGTCTGGAAACTAGTTAGGGGATATTTCTCTATTAGAACGGGACACAAGTATTGAGATCACAGTTCCCCTGACGCCTGAAGAAAATATTATTCCACCCAGTTAGGACATCAATGTTGAAAGAAACTCTTGGACGCCTAAAGAAAACATCATTTCTGATAACCCTAGAACTGGCACAACCACTCCTAAAACCGAAGCCACTACTATTCCTTCTCCTTCCACAACCCTGCCAAAATAAAAATCAGCTGAGATTAACTTAAGAAAAATGAACAGGAAATGTAGGAAATTGATAAAAAAGGTAAAATATTTAAGGAAATGGTTGAAAGAAGAAAACAAGGCTTGGAAGCCTAAGAAGGAATTAGCTACCATGGGAACCCAAACAGATTTTGTTACCCAAACGATAGATAGTGTTGAAGTCTCTGTATAGACTAAATTAATAGATACTGTTGAAGCCTCTATACATACAGATTTGATACACACTGTTGAAGTCTCTATGCAGACTGATTTAATACTTACAAAAGACAAGGAGACTCAAACAGAGGCAACACCTGCTTACACTCCTTTGATAGAAAAATCTGCCAATCAAAAGCTTCGCAACGAATTAACTCAAGTTTAGCATGAATTGGCCCAGTATAAGAAGGAAGTAGTACCCTTACAAGAACATCAGGCACTACTAAAACAATTCAAAGACCTTTCTACAACTGAAGATGAAACCTTTACCCAACTTAGGGAAGAAAGGGAAAAAGTGAAGAAGGCACGGGACCAATGGGAATAGGCTAAGAAACAAACCAGTGTTGTTTGTTCTCTTTACTCAGATGTGTTGACTTGCAGGGCACCAACCACTAATTATGCCTTATTCTTAGTAGAAAGATATATGTTGCTGAAAATCAAAGCTTTCAGAGCAGGGAAACCCACTACCTTCAAAACCATTAAAGAGTTTGTCCAATGTTGTAATGATCAAGATGAACAAACCCAACACCTTTTGTGTGAATTGTATTTTCACAATTTATTTCTAGAAGAGGATAGAGATATTAACCCCAGTCCCTTCATAGGGGGGCGTTCAGTTCCAAGATTTTCTAGCATTTGCCAAAAATCAGACTAGATGGGCTAAAGCATACAATATCTTTCAGAAAAGAGAACATGACTTAGATCTCTGGGCCAGAGGGGAACCTGCCAAACTCCTATATTTGTTTACTCAACATAAGTTTATGAAATGGAAAGGAGTGATATCCAAATTGGGACCTATTCACAAGGATATTGTGCAGAATGGGCGGGCATACTTCCATTATATTCAGGAAGAAGCCTTATCAGCAACCAAACAGAGATGGCAAGCCTCTAAAAATAATGTTAAGAACAAAGAACCATTTGGGTATAAAAAATTTAAAGTTGTTGCTTCTCGTTTTCTTCTATACAGTAATCTAATTTTGAACATGGGTCATACATGGATAGGGTGCAGATACATATGTCCCATCATATGGTACCCTCCTGAAGACTATCATCATGATTATGAGTTACCAGAGGGGCACACAAACTCAACATTTTCAAAGGTAAAATAGAAACATGGTTTTAGACTTTACAATGAAGAATTATATCCTGCATATTATTTAACCCAACTACACCTCAATCATCTTTTTGCACGAGAACATGCAAAAAGGTAAGTAGGGGATTATGTTGGGCCCAGGAAAAGGTATATTTTACCCCTATCTTTACCACGATTTTTCATTTAATTTTATATGTGTTTCCTTCATATTAGCAATAAATTAAAGGAAAATAATGCAAAAGTAAGGTATAATGAATTATTGATAAAATGTGTGTTTAATAGCATAAACACTGATTCTTTATTGTATTTATTGATATGGAATTGAAACAACCAAACTGCTGACTAGAATGACCGAATAACAGCAGACAAGAAAAGAAAACGGAATTGTGTCGGTTCCTACGAATCAGCGGAAGATGTAGAAGCACATATATTATTGAAGTATTCAGTTGATAGCTACGAAGCCTCAAGATCTCCTGATCCTAAGGATTCGTTACTCTGTTTTATTTTTCCTTTAAGTTATAAAAGGTTGTAGGTGAGAGAGACAAAGAGGTTTTTCATGTATTATAATTTTCCTATAATAAACTTATTCGGATAGAATCGTCGAATTCATGCTAATGTATTGCTCCATTGATTAATGAAGAAATTAGCATTTTCAGTATAAACAACTTCTGAGTATTTCTTGGCAGAAGACTTCTACAGGCTTCGGGCCCAGTCTCTGGGAGTTCTCTTGCTGTTTTGTGCTGTACGTTTATTTATGAATCTTGCATTTTTAGTTATCCTTTGTGTTTTATAGCATTATCATTCAATTTTTTAATCGTAGGTGTGATATGTTATAATTTCCTTTTCAATAGATTAAATTTATCATTAATATTCTTTTATCATGAAGTGACGCTTTTACATTCATTAGACTAGTTTCAGCGTAGTTGTTGTTCGATTCTGCATACAGTTATTTCTTGAGTCTTTCCATCATAAGTGTGAACGTTTGGTTTGATGTTTAATTTCGAATGATTCTATTAGTTGAGTGATAGAAAATTCCATTGCAAAATCTTAAATAATTGATTGTTGTTCAATTCATTAGGATTGTTGTTCAATTCATCAGGATTGTTGTTCAATTCATTAAGGTAGTTGTTCAATTCATCAAAGTGTGTTGTTCAATTGAAATATATTATTTATTTCAGTATTTAATGGTTATTTCTGCATAAGGTTAGAACAAGAGTTGATTCCTTTGATTGGTTTGAAGTAATTCATAGTTACTTTTGAGTTGATTTGATTGAATTTGAAGAATTATAGAACATTTCTCACAACAATTTAGAATAGTTAGCCTCTAACTTCACTCACATATATTTTGCTTGCACTCTTGAAATAAAAAAAAAATTCCTGGGTTGATGATTAATGTGAAACATTAAGGTTACCTTTAACAGTCACCTTTTTTATCCAACACACACTAAGAGGGATATTTGTTATCCTGTCTGCTCCTTAAATATAATGGAACTTCGCCAATACATTTTAGTCAATCAAAAAAATTCTCCCATATATGTTGTTTTTATAAGGTCCAGGTTATTTGTTGCCATAATCCCACAAACTTATATTTTCTTTGAATTCATTCACTGGTTGGTTTTTTCTATGTAGCCACAAAAATGTTTTTTCATGAATTTCTCAGGTGATTCTATTTTTGAAGTTTCTTCTCTTTTAATTCAACATGCTTCAAATTTCCCATCCTCACATCCTTATACTCCATCTTTATAAGAAACCCTACTGTCAAACTTTCAAATATGTCTGGGAAGGATTATGCCCAAATGACCTTCATTTTAATGCCTAAATGACAACACTTACCTTTAGAGCCAACTCACTTTTCTCTTGAAACCTTTGTTGAAGAAGTGAGACCAATTTGCAAGTAATTCCTAAAGTCATGGAAAGGGAAGATATCACAGTCATAGACCGGGCTATTTTGTGTATGTTCAATGTGATTTTGCAACCAAAAATTGTTCTTGATATACCAGCCTATTGGGAGTAGTTGATTAATTCCCAATTGACAAATCTAAACCTCACTAGATGTTTTATATTTCCTTCATTGATAACTTATTTATTCCTCTATGTTCATGTTGAAAGTTTCATGCATTTTGGTTTGAATATTATGAATGTACATAAGAATAAGAAATCAATGGTGGATTGGACAAACATCTTGAGAAGACATCCCAATTATGAAGGCTTCATGTATTTTAATTTTTCTTTTATGTCAGATTCCTATTCAATCATAAATAGCACTACTTCACCTTGTATTTTTCCAAAATCTCAATCCCTTTTTTAGCTCAGTAAAGATGTCAAATTTGGTGATTGGTTTTAATTTGAAGACTATGTTGAGATTATATTTTATGGAGCATAGGTTTCCCCTTATAGGCTCCCAACTTCTGTGCCCATGAGAATATTTTCTATGGATTTTATCAAAAAGAGTTTGAATGTTGATCAAATTCATTTTGTACCAGAAAAGAAAGGACATTTTTTTAAGCTTTCCAAAACAATTGGGCTTTTCATAGTAAATAATAGACAGGCCATGGAATAAATAGAAAATATACTAAAGAGCATGCAGTTTCAACATAGTGAGAAATGGTCATATGATCCACATCATATTATTTCTAAAAGAAGAGTAGAAAATGCATATACCCCATATGTGCATGAACCCATACCAAATATGGAAAAATTAGCTTATGGTCGCAAGACAGACGCTCAAAAAGGAATGGAGATTGAAACTCCTCATTCTTTAGATAAAGGATTGAAAAGAAGCAATGAAGAGGTAATTTATTTAGAAGGAGAAACAATTCAAAGTTCTAAGAATTCCAAGTTGCCTGAAAAGGAATCAGAAGTGTTGGTTGGAAGTCCCTTTTCTACAATTAGTTTCTAGCTACAGTTAGGATAAGTAACTTGTACACCTTCTTCTCTTATACCTGAGGATAATGTTCAAATTTTTGTGCCTATTTTGAAACAAATTTATAACCAAATTGAAGAAAGAAATAAGCAGATAAAAGAAAGTGTTTCATCCCAGCTTGAGACACAATCTATTTCAGATTATCACACTAGATTATTATCTACTATTGATCTTGAAATAAATCAGTTGAATTTATCTTTTTCTCATCCTTCTGCTTTGATTGTTTAATCCTTAGTAGGTTTCAAGACTGTTAATCTAACTGTTGATGCAAGAAATGCAGGGATTGGATGGCTCCTACAACAGTAGTAGTTTAAGCTGGACCTTCTACAAGTGAACCTGTGCAAGAATAAAAATTACTCAATGAAAGAAGGCCACTTGTTCTTTCATGAAAATTTATTAAAAAAAAAAATTGTAATGTACTTTTGATTTTAGATCGAGTCCTTAGAAGGATGAAGTAGGGATAAGGTAGTTTTATAAAGTTAAATATTTTGTGATACTTGACAGTTTTTATAAGTATCACCCTTTGTAAAAAATATAAAAATAGTTTGAGAGAACCAACATAGGTTCCGAAATTTTGAGATTCAGAAGGAAAAATACTTTTCTATGTAATGCTTTTTCATCTTCTTGGAAGTCTTAAGAAATTTGTTTCAAGGTGATTCCAAGCAGACCTTTGAATGTGATATGTGTTTTTTCCCTTATGTATCATTTTATGTTTGTATTAAATAAAAAAGAGCAATGAAGCTATTGGTTTTAAATGTGACATCTTACTGATTTTACAGTACATGTAAATGCAATTGAATGACCTTAATGTGTTCTCCTCTTTTCTATGTTCACATTTATTTACCTTCCATATTTATGCTAAAGTTTGAAATAATAGTTTCTATCTAAAGTAGCCTCTATTTTCCAAGCTTTCAATCATTTTTCTTCACTACTCTGCTACAATTTTCAAAAGAAAAATCATATTCATTGTCAGTAAGGCCACGTTTGAAAGTGTGATTATATTCAAATGAGACTTTAATTATATTACCTACAAAAACATACTTATGAATCATCATAATGAGACAACAAATGAAATTTTATAATCTTTTAAATATATGTATTAGGCATTGACCTCTACTCAGCTAGGGGTTGTATCCTAAAGTTACAACAACCCTTATCGTTTCTATATCAGGCCACTAGTTCTAGGGAGTTCATTTTTGTCCGCAGAAGATAATTTTCCACATAAAACTTATATTTTCCTTTCCTCCTTCACTCATCTTGTACCTCATCCCATCATAGTGCAATGTGGCCTTTAAGTCTAGTAATTGCATACTTAACTCATTTTTTTAACATATTCATAATAAAAATATTTATCAAGAGAATTTATCTAGTCCACTAACTCATCAACATTTAAATTACTTTCATATAGTGGTATCTCCATTTTTGGTTTGGCAGTCATCTTAGCAAACATCTTCAACATCCTTTCTTATATTGATTCTTTCATTTCTTCTTCACTTGAAGATTTTTTTTCAGCATCACTAACATCTCCCATGTCAGTTTCTCTCCTTTTTTTAGTCTCCATAACTACCATTATTTCTTGAATTCTTCTCTCTTCAACTTGTAAAGCCACATTTTCTACAGGTCTCCCTAGACCTGCTCCTTGAACTTCTCCTCTAGATGATCCTTAACAATATTACATTTTTTTTTTTTTTTAGAAAATGCTCTGATACCAAATCTGATGTCGATCTAGTCTTCAAAATAACTCTACTTCACAATCTACTATTACCCACCAAAATCCAAAGCTTGGGCAATTTATGAATCTTTTATAAATACAAAACCCATAAAAAGTAGATTCTAGTGGACTTTGGAATGTTCAGGGCCCGAACAAAAAAAAAACTTCCCAAATACACTTTACATCCTGAATAGGGTTGGGGCATAAATAGGTTTCAAAGGCTAAACAAGTGTTTCCCGAACAATCATAGTGGTTTTAACAATGAGTCTCGCCCCAAATATTGTAGTTTAAGACATGGAAGTTCAAGGAATATGGTGTTGAGAAGTTTTGAAAGCTCAAATACCCGAACATTTTGTTCCACAAATGCTTTTATTTGGGTTAATTAATTGTCTAATGGATTTTAACATTTTCCACAGCGAATGGGTGATTTCCACCGCGTCGACTCTAAATTTCTTCGTGATGAAAACAATAATTTATTTGCTTACCACTAGATCTTTCCCTGCACCTTCACTTCAAACAAAATTAAATTTAACATGGGAAATTCAACTTATAGTCTAGAGATCAGCTCTAAATTCTCTTCAATGAAATTTAACAGAGTTCCACACTGGATATATATAATACATGCAAAAATAAGAGAGAAAGGAGAGTATTCAATTAGTTAAATCTCCCGTTTTCACAAAATAAACTCAAAACCTCTAAATATCTAATTCTATAAACTCTAAACCATTTGAACCCTTTTCTTGAGCTACAAGTATTATTTAAATACATAAGTGAGAAATTTGTTCAAACCTACTAATTATGGATCTAATTTCTAACTCTAGGAACACATCTAATCTATTAAAACAAGTAACAATATCTCTTGAATTTCAACTACAATAAATTCCAATTTTATTGCAACAACATAATAAATCAACTAAATACTAATTCTCCTAAGTATTGTAAATAATTAACTAAATTCAGGAAATCCTCTTCATGTAGTAAGTGAAATTTATGACCATTATGTTCAAAATGAATTTACTGGTGATGATGCTTCTACATAAAAAGGTCCCTAAAATCCCTCTCTCAACAAATTTGCACAATTACTTGTCTAAGTAGCCCGCCCCAAACCCCAAGAATATATATCTCTATAATGTAAATTGTCTAAGTTAGCACCATTAACATGGTAGGTTATGTCAATGCCCATGAATCCCCTTCCTAGCCTTATCATTTCACAATATTAACATTTAATCTGATTTCCCTTGAGGCCTCAACTACCCTCAAGGTATCATACATGGTCTACTAGCCCCATTTACCAAATTCATCACCATCTCCCTATAGATGAAGAAGGGGGAGGATCCCCCACACCTCAAAATGAGGAGAGATATCTCACTCTCCACATAAGGATTTCTTCCTCTTAGTTGAACCTATACTCCCCCCTTTTAAAAATCCTTATGATGATGATTGAGCATACTTTCCTTATCTCTCCCAAGTAAGCCCCATTTACTTATTTCTTGTAAGATATTTCTTCACCGTCTTCTATGGGTCCAAACTAACCTTTGAGTAAGGGTCCAAACTGATGTTGGATGGCTCACCCAAAAACCCCCTTTTTTTGTACCCCTAAGCATTAGCATTGCTACAAAAACTTGCACACATTACCTTAGACACTAACCTAGACAAGAAAAGTATATTTACAATCACACCACTACTAATGTCAAAACTCATTTAAATTTTAAAAAATGAAATATCAACTTCCTTCTCCAACTTTCAATAATATCCCCTCCTCAAAGAAGTGTTTGTGCAACAATACCTTCAAATGTGAGTCAAGCCCCCATGAAAACCACCACATAACTTGTAATTTGAGGGCACAAAATAACATATCCCTTGTAACACATACACCTTCCAACAAATCTTCAATTATTATTTTACATCCCAAATCACTCCCAACCATGGGAACAATAATATATATGAACATTTTCACAATATCCAAGTGTTTATATCAACCATTGTATCTTGAGCCTCCTTACCATAATGATTTGAATAAATTATACATACCAACAATTTTATAAATCCTAATCTCCAAATTTCAAATGAGGTTGAACCTAACCATGACTTTTAAAAATAATGTTCCCTTGTTTAGTTCAAGAACATTTTTCAACCAAGCATATAGATCATGGATAAGGTGTGCTCTCCTAAGAATAATACCTCCCCCTTTGGATAATACCCAAGATAAAACCTAATTCATGGTGGTAGAAGGAGGTATATGAAAAAACATGTTTCTTTTTATTAGATAATTAAACAAAATTTCACCCCCCATATTGTACAAAAATTGATTCATTCAAATCTATCAAAATTGCCCAAATTTGTGGGAAACATTAAAGAAAATTGTTGATATCACTAGGATACTTTCACCATAGTTTTATCCAAGTTCAATGAAAATAAGAACATATAAGTTAAATTATTTATATGATTTATAATATCAAACTTACTTAATTGGTTCCAACACCATGAGCCATTTATATACAAATTATGCCTATTAGTAAAATAGTTATTCAACAATTTAGCATGGCTATATTGGATGACTATGGTACACTCACTCTCATCGACCTTAAATAAAAATACAAGAAATATCCTTCAACTTCCAATAGTTGATGGCATAAGGATCTTCATGGTTTCACTTTAGATATAACTAAGAAAACCCTTTCTAAAATTTATACATGGACCCTTAACCAAGAAAATAGAGTCAAAGTCCTTCTTGAAGACCCCAATCCAAAAAAATATGTCATTGATCATCTACTATGCATGAAGAAAGCCTACATTGAGGTTTTTATGGGACAAAAGAGACCAAAATAAATTAAAAGCAATTCTACAATAGAAATGTAACACATGGAATGATAGAATCACCCACACATAAAATTGAAACGCTGACCATATTCCACACTAAAGAGGATAAACCCAACACTTCCACGTCAACCACTAGTATGTGGTGTAAATATGATAAGTGGGACACACACAACATTTAATATTGGTGAAAACTAAATTAATTTAATGAAGATAAAATCTATACCAATCACACTCCAAAACCCATAACAATGGTTGTAGAGAAATTTAATGCTAGACTTGAGATAGAAAAATCATACTTTCCATGACTCTCCTTCCAAATATTCTATAAATTTATTTTTTTCTCAACCCACTTCTAATTCCTCTAACTAAGAGGAAGAAGAGGCTCAACCTTCTTCCATTCAGAAAATGAGAAGTATTTTATTGATCCCCCTCCTAACTGGCCTCTTAAAATTTTTGAAAATGCAGCAAGATGATGGAGCTTAGTGAAATGAAGTCGCCTTCACTAAGTGGGCCCGCAGGCAAATTCTGGCGCAAAATCTATTTTTAGACCATGTCTATTTTTAGACATATGGAGCATGGTCTAGGGATTGCAGTATGAGATTCTTGGAGCATTGGTCATGTTGGTAAAAATATATGGGACTCTATTTTTTGGACCTATAGGTCGAAGTCTATTTTTAGACTGCCTCTCCTTAAAATAGGGAAGTCAAATATTATTTACCCTTAATAATATTTGGACTATAAACTTCAGTTTACTCTCTTGGAGCACTTCAGCTCGAGCCTTGGAAGTGGCTCATGCATCTGACAGAGGAATTACGCTATTCCTAGGGTTTGATGGCATCATGCATGGTTGACTTCGCTTAGGACCCCTTGAAGGCGAAGCTCGTGGAGTTAATTTATATTTACCTAGTGGAGTTGTGTTCTATTTATTTTAGGTTGAACTTGCTGAGATTAGTTTAACTAGCTAATCAATTAGTTATGAGTGGAGTGAATTAAATATTATTTAATTCATTAATTAGCAACTCATTATTCAACTCAAGAACACACGCTCACTACGTTGCATGATCGGGGCCGTGGAGACCAAATAAAGAGGTAGAAGGAAAGGGTGGAGTTAGCTATCGTGGTGACATCATTTGTGCATGAGATTTGCACCACACTTGGAGGAATTGCCTATGATGATTGCGATGTCAAGCCAAGGGATTTGTTGAAAATGCAACAAGATGATGGAGCTTAGTGAAAAGAAGTCGCCTTCACTAAGTGGGCCCGCAGGCTATTTTTGGCGCAAAGTCTATTTCTAGACTATGTCTATTTTTAGACATATGGATCATGGTCTATGAGTTGCAGGATGCTATTTATGGATGATTGGTCGAGTTGGTAAAAATAGATGGACCTCTATTTTTGAGGTCAAAGAGGTCGAAGTCTATTTTTAGGACTCGCCTCCTTAAAACAGGGAAGTCAAATATTATTTACCCTTAATAATATTTAGACTATAAACTTCAGTTTATTCTCTTGGAGCACTTCAGTTCGAGCCTTGGAAGTGGATCATGCATTTGACAGAGGAATCATGTGGTTCCCAAGGGTTTGATGGCATCATGCATGGTTGACTTGGACTTCGTTGCGTGCTTGAGTAGTAATGAGACATCTAGTGGAGTTGTGTTCTGTTTATTTTAGTTGAACTAGTTGAGATTAGTTTAACTAGCTAATCAATTAATTATGAGTGGAGTGGATTAAATATTATTTAATTCATTAATTAGTAACTCATTATTCAACTCAAGAACACATCATTTCACTACAGTGCATGATCAATTGAGTGGAGACCAGTGAAAGAGGTAGATGAAAAGGTGGAGTTAGCTATCAGTGGCGACAATAATGTCGCTATTCGCAAATAATACGTATAGGTGGAGTGTTTCATGAGGATTGCTAGCTCGTGCTGGTGGTTTATCTATATAAAGAGGCCATCCCATAGCATTGAAACATGCAATAGAGGCAAGGAAATTGGCGATGAGTTTTGAACCAAAAGAACTCCGTTCAAAACTCGAGCTAGATTGTGAGTAATCTCAAGGAGAAAGTACTGAGTACTTGTGAGGAGTATTGTACTGATTTTGTTACTTGATTTCTCCATTATAATATACACAATAGCTGTGGGGTTTTCAGCTATAAGCTTTCCTCATATATACTGTGTTAATGTGTATGATGAATTGATGTGTTATCGCTTGATTTTATTTCCGCATGTGTGATGATCTGATCTGAGTGGAAGAGATTATGTGTTGCATATAAATTCGAATTGTATGTGATCAGGATAGTCTCGGTGGATAATTAATCATTATTCAGCAAATTTCTACATGGTATCGGAGCTATTGAAGCAGAGATTGATCATCACAGTGATTACAAACTTACTTCGGTAGACAGAGTCTACATGCGGGCCAGGTAGCCTCCGGATTCATCTTTCTTCGGAAAGTGAAAGGTCTGGTAAACTCCCCTTGCAGTCGATCTCCGTGCTAGAAATAATTTGTTCTCACGATCTAGAGCGGTTGAGCTTTGAGGTGGAATTCGAAATTTTGCAGCAGTTTTGTTTTCTTGGTGCCGGTGTTGAAAATGTCTTTCAACGGTTTACGACTCGAATATGCTCTTGAAGGAAGTTCGAATTATGTTGCATGGAAGGATCGTATGGAGGCCAAAGATTAGAAGATAATGTCCGAAGGAGTTCATAGATACGATGTCCAAAATCCCACCGATCCGCTCGAAGTCGAAGTATGGCAAAAGAAGATGGCGAAATGTCGAAGGATCCTGTTGGAGGGCGTCAAGGATCATATTGTATCCAGCCTGCATGGAAAGGCTTCTCCATTTATAATGTGGAAAGATTTGACGGATCTATTCCAGAGTAAGAGCGACCAAAGGAAGCTGGCGCTCAAAGATAAGCTTAGGAACATCAAGATGGAGAAAGGCGACAATATTGCCAAATACCTCACGAATTTCACTCAATGTAGAGATGAGCTGGGAAGTGTGGGGGTGACTATCGAAGACGAGGACATGGTTGACCTGGCTCTCCTTGGTCTTCCGAAGGCTTGGCACTCATATCAAGATAGTGTCAATGGTCGGGATAAGCTGCCGGGATGGGAGTGCCTTTGGGCGGATCTCATGCAGGAGGAGATAAGGACGACTACTCAAGATGGATCTTCATCAAAGGGAGCTGATGAAGAAAACTGCGCTTTGGTTGCTAAAGAAAAGAAGGGGAAGGGTAAGAAAACCTCTCATTCTGGTGCAAAGGGCAAGAAGCAGGATATGGCGAAAGTGAAGTGTTTTCACTACCATGATCACGGACATTATGCTACCAATTGTCCAAAGAAGAAGAAAAGCAAGCAAGCGGGAAGATCTGCAGATGGAGAGGCTTTGGCTTAACAGTTCGAGCTTGACTTTTCACCGATCGCATGCTTGGTTTCAAGTGTGATGGGATCGGTGTGGTTCTTAGGCAGCGGTGAGTCATTTCATATGACGGGAGATCAGGATTTGTTCTCAGATCTGGACGACAAAGATTTGGGTGTGCACATCGATATGGGCGATGATGGTAGATACAGTGCGACTGGTATCGGTACCATATCCTTTCAGAGAATGGTAAACCCTTTGTATTGAGGGATGTCATGCATGTACCTGGATTGAAGAAGAACTTGATCTCTGTGGCAATGTTGGAGGATAAGGGGTATGATGTGGTCTTTCATTGTATGAAAGCTCGCCAGCAAGGCCATCGGAGAGACCCGGAAGATAGGGGTTCGAACCAAGAACCTTTATCGCTGGCTGTGTAGATGGTCGCGCAGCTCATGGCATGCAAGGCGGGAGAAGTGGTGAGCCTAGATGATGAGGGCGAATCGTGTCACAGGAGATTGGGCCACCTTCACCATGGAGCTTTGAAGATTCTCGTTGTTACATTTCTACCGGCTTCCTATACCGTACGCCGTCAAATCCCAAGGCAAGGTGTACTTAGGGAAGTATGTGAAAGCCACCTTTTCACGAGAAGGATAGTCGCGCCACGATGATCCCCGAGAGAATCGACACAGACGTGTGTGGTCCTTTTCCTCGCCCTTTCTCGACAGCCAGGACCCGTGGTGGCCGAGCTTTCGAAGAAACGGTAATCCATCGGGTGCCGGTACCCGGCGATGTTGCATGATCAGGGCCTACCCCTTCACTTGTGGGCTGAGGCATGCAATACAGCAGTGTATGTGCAGAACCGTTGTCCCCACAAGGTTCTTGGCATGAGTACACCAGAGGAGGCTTATTCTGGCAAGAGGCCTGATATTTCCCATTTGCGGATTTTTGGTTCTCCTGTCTACATGCATGTGACGAAGGATGCGAGAAGGAAGCTGGATCCAACTGCTGAGGTTGGAATATTTGTGGGGTACACCGATACACCTCACAACTGTCAGGTGTATTTGTCAGACAGTCACAAGACTGTTGTGCGACGGGATATAAAATTTCAGGAGGAGAAAGCCATGCAGTGTTCGCTTGAGAGGGAGCTACACTTGCATGCAGATGAGGAGCTGTTAGTTCCTAAGGAGGAGCTTCCGGATGTGGATCAGCCACAAGAGGAGGTTCAAGAGGTGGAAGAAACCACCCAGGCAGCGCCAACCATCAGAGGGCGCATGCGCACTATAGAAGCTGAGCGACTGGCTCGGGATGCAGAGAAGGTTGTAGGACCACCTACAGCACAGCACAAACAGAGACAGTCACCGGATCGGTACACTGGATACATGGCTCTTGTGAGTCAATGTGTTGTGACGGAGCCATCCTCTTTTGAGGAAGCTGTGGAGGAACCCGCATGGGTCGATGCCATGATCGAAGAATATGATTCGATCGTCAGGAACAGTGCATGGGAGATTGTCCCAAGACCGGTGGGGAAATCAGTGGTGGGTTCGCGATGGATCTACAAAGTGAAGCAGGCGGCTGACGGGAGTGTGGAGAAGTACAAGGTGAGATTTGTCACCCGTGGCTTTTCACAGATCGAGGGGATTGATTATGAGGAGACTTTTGCACCTGTCGCAAGGTACTCTTCCATACGGACGATCCTTGCTCTCTCAGCGCAGATGGGGTGGCACATTCATCAGATGGATGTGAAGACTGCGTTCTTCAATGGAGTTATTGAGGAAGAGGTGTACATAGAGCAGCCTGAAGGTTTTGAGATCTTCAGCAGTGAGTCGCATGTGTGCCGACTCAAGAGAGCACTGTACGGGCTGAAGCAAGCACCTCGTGCTTGGTACACTCGGATAGACAGCTACTTCACCGGGCTTGGATTCTCCAAGAGTGAGGCGTATCCAAACCTGTACCAGATTGTGGTGGAGGGGAAGCTGTTGATCATCGTACTGTATGTAGATGATCTGATTTTGACTGGCGACGAGCAGTTGATACTTTCATGCAAGGAGGATCTTGCACGAGAGCTTGAGATGAAGGACCTGGGCATCCTTCATTATTTCCTGGGATTGGAGATTTGGCAGCGCAGTGGAGGACTGTTTGTTTCTCAGGGCAAGTATGCCCGGGAGATTCTGGAGAGGTTCAACATGCAAGGCTGCAAGCTTGTTGATACCCCTCTTCCTGGAGGTTGGAGGAAGGGAGATGCTACTTCGGAGGAGGTAGTGGATGCCACTGTCTATCGACAGTTGGTGGGGTCGTTGATGTATCTGGTCAATACTCGACCCGATATATGCTATGCAGTTAACCAGCTTTCGCAAGCTATGGTTAAGCCTACCAAGCTTTTTTGGAAGGCGGGCAAGCATGTATTGCGCTATATCAGAGGCACATCGGGATATGGTCTATGGTACAGACAGGAGGATGGAGTGAAGCTTTCTGGTTTCACTGATGCAGATTGGGCAGGGAGCCCAACAGACCGGAAGAGCACTTCTGGAGGAGTTTTCAGCATTGGGTCGACAGCAGTTTCCTGGTACAGCAGGAAGCATAGATCCGTGGCACTCAGTTCAGCAGAGGCCGAGTACATGGCAGCTAGCTTGGCTGCATGCGAGGCTATTTGGATGAGGAAGATCCTCGCAGGATTGTTCAGGTTGCATTTGGAGCCTACAGTGATCTACTGTGATAACCAGAGTTGCATTAAACTCTCGGCCAATCCATTATTTCATGATAGGTCCAAACACATCGACATCAGGTACCATCATATCAGAGATTGTGTTCAGCGGAGAATCATGATGCTTTCATATGTTCCCACGGAGGATCAGGATGCTGACATCCTGACAAAGGCGCTCACCAGGAGCAAGTTAGAATTCCACAGAGGCAGGATAGGGGTTGCAGATAATCCATATCTTGCTAAGAGGGAGTGTTGAAAATTCAGCAAGATGATGGAGCTTAGTGAAATGAAGTCGCCTTCACTAAGTGGGCCCGCAGGCAAATTCTGGCGCAAAGTCTATTTTTAGACATATGGAGCATGGTCCGGGGATTGCAGTATGAGATTCTTGGAGCATTGGTCGTGTTGGTAAAAATAGATGGACCTCTATTTTTGTGACCTATAGGTCGATAGGTCGATGTCTATTTTTAGACTGCCTATCCTAAAAATAGGGAAGTCAAATATTATTTACCCTTAATAATATTTGGACTCTAGACAGCAGTTTACTCTCTTGGAGCACTTCAGTTCGAGCTACAGAAGTGGCTCATGCATCTGACAGAGGAATTACGCTATTCCTAAGGGTTTGATGGCATCATGCATGGTTGACTTCAGTTGGACTTCAGTGGCAGAAGTTTGGAGGAGTTAATGAGACAGATAGTGGAGTTGTGTTCTGTTTATTTTATTTGAACTAGTTGAGATTAGTTTAACTAGCTAATCAATTAGTTATGAGTGGAGTGAATTAAATATTATTTAATTCATTAATTAGTAACTCATTATTCAACTCAAGAACACATCATTTCACTACAGTGCATGATCAGTTCAGTGGAGACCAGTGAAAGAGGTAGATTAAAGGGTGGAGTTAGCTATCAGTTGTGACTATACTGTTGCTATTTGCAACACACAGATAGGTGGAGTAAGCTCATGAGGATTGCGCAGTTCAGGCTGGTGGTTTATCTATATAAAGAGGCCATCCCATAGCATTGAAAAATGCAATAGAGGCAAGGCAATTAGTGGTGAGTTTTGAACCAGTAACCTGTTCAAAACTGAGCTAGATTGTGAGTAACTGTATGAGAAAGTACTGAGTACTTGTGAGGAGTATTGTACTGAGTTTGTTACTTGATTTCTCCATTATAATATACACAATAGCCGCGGGGTTTTCAGCTATAAGCTTTCCCCATACATACTGTGTTAATGTGTATGATGATTTGATGTGTTATCGCTTGATTTTATTTCCGCATGTGTGATGATCTGAGTTGAGTCGAGTGGAAGAGATTATGTGTTGTGTAAGAAGTTCAAATAGTATGTGACCAGGATAGTCTCGGTGAATAATTAATCATTATTCAGCAAATTTCTACGATTCGAACCTTGGATCTCTATATAGACAAAGCCATGATTGTGCAATAGAGGCAAGGCAATTAGTGGTGAGTTTTGAACCAGTAACCTGTTCAAAACCAAGCTAGTTTGTGTGTAACTTTATGAAAAAGTACTGAGTACTTGTGAGGAGTATTGTACTGAGTTTGTTACATGATTTCTCCATTATAATATACACAATAGCTGCGGGGTTTTCAGCTATAAGCTTTCCCCATACATACTGTGTTAATGTGTATGATGATTTGATGTGTTATCGCTTATTTTATTTCCGCATGTTTGATGATCTGAGTGGAAGAGATTATGTGTTGCATATAAATTCGAATTGTATGTGATCAGGATAGTCTCGGTGGATAATTAATCATTATTCAGCAAATTTCTACATGGTATCGGAGCTATTGAAGCAGAGATTGATCATCTCAGTGATTACAAACTTATTTCGGTAGACAGAGTCTGCATGCGGGCCAGGTAGCCTCCAGATTCATATTTCTTCGGAAAGTGAAAGGTCTGGTAAATGCCCCTTGCAGTCAATCTCTGTGCTAGAAATAATTTGTTCTCACAGATCTAGAGCGGTTGAGCTTTGAGGTGGAATTCGAAATTTTGCAGCAGTTTTGTTTTCTTGGTGCCGGTGTTGAAAATGTCTTTCAACGGTTCGCGACTCGAATATGCTCTTGAAGGTAGTTCGAATTATGTTGCATGGAAGGATCGCATGGAGGCAGTATTAGAAGATAATGGTCTGAAGGAGTTCGTAGATACGGATGTCCAAAAGCCCACTGATCCTGTTGAAGTCGATGCATGGAAAAAGAAGATGGCGAAGTGCCGAAGGATCCTGTTGGAGGGCGTCAAGGATCATATTGTATCCAGCCTGCATGGAAAGGCTTCTCCATATTTAATGTGGAAAGCTTTGACGGATCTATTCCAGAGTAAGAGCGACCAAAGGAAGCTGGAGCTCAAAGATAAGCTCAGGAACATCAAGATGGAGAAAGGCGACAGTATCGCCAAATACCTCACGAAGTTCACTCAATGCAGAGATGAGCTGGGCAGTGTGGGGGTGACTGTCGAAGATGAGGACATGGTCGACCTGGCTCTCCTTGGTCTTCCAAAGGCTTGGAACTCATATCAAGATAGTGTCAATGGTCGGGAGAAGCTGCCGGGATGGGAGCGCCTTTGGGCGGATCTCATGCAGGAGGAGATAAGGAGGACTACTCGAGATGGATCTTCATCAAAGGGAGCTGATGAAGAAAATTGCGCTTTGGTGGCCAAAGCAAAGAAGGGGAAGGGTAAGAAAACCTCTCATTTTGGTGCAAAGGGAAAGAAGCAGGATATGGTGAAAGTGAAGTGTTTTCACTGCCATGATCACGGACATTATGCTACCAATTGTCCAAAGAAGAAGAAGAATAAGCAAGCGGGAAGATCTGCAGATGGAGAAGCTTTGGCTTCACAGTTCGAGCTTGACTTTTCACTGATCGCATGCTTGGTTTCAAGTGTGCTGGGATCGGTGTGGTTCTTGGACAGCGGTGCGTCATTTCATATGACGGGAGATCGGGATTTGTTCTCAGATCTGGAGGACAAAGATTTAGGTGTGCACATCGAGATGGGCGATGATGGTAGATACAGTGCGACTGGTATCGGTACCATATCCTTTCAGAGGGAGTCTGGTAAACCCTTTGTACTAAAGGATGTCATGCATGTACCTGGATTGAAGAAGAACTTGATCTTTGTGGCGATGTTAAAGGATAAGGGGTATGATGTGGTCTTCAACGAAGGAAAAGCCTTCCTGCGCAGTAAGACTACTGGTGAGACCTGGAAGATAGGGGTTCGAACCAAGAACCTTTATCAGTTGCAGGTAGATGGCTGCCCAGCTATGGCATGCAAGGCGGGAGAGGTGGTGAGCTGGGATGGTGAGGGCGAGCTGTGGCACAAGAGATTGGGCCACCTTCACCATGGAGCTTTGAAGATTCTGCAGCAGATTTCTACTGGGCTTCCTAAGGGCACCCTTCCGCAGTCAGATCAGTGCAAGGGGTGTACTTTAGGGAAGTATGTGAAAGCCGCCTTTCACGAGAAGGATAGTCGCGCCACGACGATCCTTGAGAGAGTTCACACAGACGTGTGTGGTCCTTTCTCAGTTGCTTCCATAGCAAAGCACAATTATTATGTGATCTTTTTTGATGATTTCTCTCGAAAGTGTTGGATCTTCTTCATGCAGAAGAAGAGCGATACATTCGCGAAGTTCTGTGAGTTTAAAGCACTGGTCGAGAAGGAGTCGAGGAAGAAGGTGATTGCTCTAAGGAGTGATAACGGTGGAAAATTCATCTCGGCTAAATTCAAGGAGTTCTGCAGCGCAGAAGGGATTCGGAGAGAGCTCATCGCACCCCATAACCCACAGCAGAACGGGGTGGTTGAGCGGAAGAACAGAACAATCGTGGGTGCTGCACGGGCGATGTTGCATGATCAGGGCCTACCCCTTCACTTGTGGGCTGAGGCATGCAATACAGCAGTGTATGTGCAGAACCGTTGTCCTCACAAGGTTCTTGGCATGAGTACACCAGAGGAGGCTTATTCTGGCAAGAGGCCCGATATTTCCCATTTGCGGATTTTTGGTTCTCTTGTCTACATGCATGTGACGAAGGATGTGAGAAGGAAGCTAGATCCAACTGCTGAGGTTGGAATATTTGTGGGGTACACTGATACACCTCATAACTATCGGGTGTATGTGCCAGACAGTCGCAAGACTGTTGTGCGACGGGATATAAAATTTCAGGAGGAGAAAGCCATGCAGTGTTCGCTTGAGAGGGAGCTACACTCGCATGCAGATGAGGAGCTGTTAGTTCCTAAGGAGGAGCTTCCGGATGTGGATCAGCCACAAGAGGAAGTTCAGGAGGTGGAAGAAACCACCCATGCAGCACCAACCATCAGAGGGCGCATGTGCACTACAGAAGCTGAGCGACTGGCTCGAGATGCAGAGAAGGTTGTAGGACCACCTACAGCACAGCGCAGACAGAGGCAGTCACCGGATCGGTACACTGGATACATGGCTCTTGTGAGTCAATGTGTTGTGACGGAGCCATCCTCTTTTGAGGAAGCTGTGGAGGAACCCGCATGGGTTGATGCCATGATCGAAGAATATGATTCGATCGTCAGGAACAGTGCATGGGAGATTGTCCCAAGACCGATGGGGAAATCAGTGGTGGGTTCGTGATGGATCTACAAAGTGAAGCAGGCAGCTGACGGGAGTGTGGAGAAGTACAAGGCGAGATTTTTCACCCGTGGCTTTTCACAGATCGAGGGGATTGACTATGAGGAGACTTTTGCACCTGTCGCAAGGTACTCTTCCATACGGACGATCCTTGCTCTCTCAGCGCATATGGGGTGGCACATTCATCAGATGGATGTGAAGACTGCGTTCCTCAATGGAGTTATTGAGGAAGAGGTGTACATAGAGCAGCCTGAAGGTTTTGAGATCTTCAGCAGTGAGTCGCATGTGTGCCGACTCAAGAGAGCACCGTATGGGCTGAAGCAAGCACCTCGTGCTTGGTACACTCGGATAGACAGCTACTTCACCGGGCTTGGATTCTCCAAGAGTGAGGCGGATCCAAACCTGTACCAGATTGTGGTGGAGGGGAAGCCGTTGATCATCGTACTGTATGTAGATGATCTGATTTTGACTGGCGACGAGCAGTTGATACTTTCATGCAAGGAGGATCTTGCACGAGAGTTTGAGATGAAGGACCTGGGCATCCTTCATTATTTCCCGGGATTGGAGATTTGGCAGCGCAGTGGAGGACTGTTTGTTTCTCAGGGCAAGTATGCCCTGGAGATTCTGGAGAGGTTCAACATGCAAGGCTGCAAGCCTGTTGACACTCCTCTTCCTGGTGGTTGGAGGAAGGAGGATGCTACTTCAGCGGAGGTAGTGGATGCCACTGTCTATCGACAGTTGGTGGGGTCGCTTATGTATCCGGTCAATACACGACCCGATATACGCCATGCAGTTAACCAGCTTTCGTAAGCTATGGTTAAGCCTACCAAGCTCTTTTGGAAGGTAGGCAAGCATGTATTGCGCTATATCAGAGGCACCTCGGGATATGGTCTATGGTACAGATAGGAGGATGGAGCGAAGCTTTCTGGCTTCACTGATGCAGATTGGGCAGGGAGTCCAACGGACCGGAAGAGCACTTCTGGAGGAGTTTTCAGCATTGGGTCGACAGCAGTTTCCTGGTACAGCAGGAAGAAGAGATCCGTGGCACTCAGTTCAGCAGAGGCCGAGTACATGGCAGCTAGCTTGGCTGCATGTGAGGCTATTTGGATGAGGAAGATCCTCGCAGGTTTGTTCAGGTTGCATTTGGAGCCTACAGTGATCTACTATGATAACTAGAGCTGCATCAAGCTCTCGGCTAATCTAGTATTTCATGATAGGTCCAAACACATCGACATCAGGTACCATCATATCAGAGATTGTGTTCAGCGGAGAATCATGATGCTTTCATATGTTCCCACGGAGGATCAGGATGCCGACATCCTGACGAAGGCGCTCACCAGGAGCAAGTTCGAATTCCACAAAGGTAGGATAGGGATTGCAGATAATCCATATCTTGCTGAGAGGGAGTGTTGAAAATGCAATAAGATGATGGAGCTTAGTGAAATGAAGTCGCCTTCACTAAGTGGGCCCGCAGGCAAATTCTGGCGCAAAGTCTATTTTTAGACTATGTCTATTTTTAGACATATCGAGCATGGTTCGGGGATTCCAGTATGAGATTATTGGAGCATTGGTCATGTTGGTAAAAATATATGGGACTCTATTTTTGTGACCTATAGGTCGAAGAGGTCGAAGTCTATTTTTAGACTGCCTCTCCTAAAAATAGGGAAGTCAAATATTATTTACCCTTAATAATATTTGGACTCTAAACAGCAGTTTACTCTCTTGGAGCACTTCAGTTCGAGCTACAGAAGTGGCTCATGCATATGAAAGAGGAATCACGTGGTTCCCAAGGTTTTGATGGCATCATGCATGGTTGACTTCAGTTAGGACTTCAGTGGCAGAAGTTTGGTGGAGTTAATGAGACAGCTAGTGGAGTTGTGTTCTGTTTATTTTAGTTGAACTAGTTGGGATTAGTTTAACTAGCTAATCAATTAGTTATGAGTGGAGTGAATTAAATATTATTTAATTCATTAATTAGTAACTCATTATTCAACTCAAGAACACATCAGTTCACTACAGTGCATGATCAGTTCAGTGGAGACCAGTGAAAGAGGTAGATGAAGGGGTGGAGTTAGCTATCAGTGGCGACATCAGTTGTGCATGAGATTTGCACCACACTTGGAGGAATTTCCCATGATGATTGCGCTGTCAAGCCAAGGAGATTCGAACCTTGGATCTCTATATAGACAGGTCATGATTGCGCAATAGAGGCAAGGCAATTAGTGGTGAGTTTTGAACCAGTAACCTGTTCAAAACCAAGCTAGTTTGTGTGTAACTTCATGAGAAAGTACTGAGTACTTGTGAGGAGTATTGTACTGAGTTTGTTACATGATTTCTCCATTATAATATACACAATAGCTGCGGGGTTTTCAGCTATAAGCTTTCCCATACATACTGTGTTAATGTGTATGATGATTTGATGTGTTATCGCTTGTTTTATTTCCGCATGTTTGATGATCTGAGTGGAAGAGATTATGTGTTGCATATAAATTCGAATTGTATGTGATCAGGATAGTCTCGGTGGATAATTAATCATTATTCAGAAAATTTCTACAAAAATCATAGAAAGAGCCCACATGATGTAGTAGGGCCTTAAGCAAACTAAGATACACCCTTTATTGAATCATAGTTATGATTGTTTCTTATCACAAGAAAGCATTCCCTCCTTAATATTACTCCCTTTTCATTATTTAGGTGTAACATAATTTTTTTTCACCCCTCATGTAAATATTATTATATTATTTTGTCATGTAAATTGATGTAAGTTATAAATGATGACTAGACTGAGAAGAGGACAGAAATTCAGAGTCTATGGAGGGGAAGTTTCTTGGGAATTTCTTGAGGAAATAGCCAAGCTCATAATTCCGCATTCAATTTCCACCCATATCCCTATTGAAATAAAAGAAAGCAGTACAGGCATTAAAAATGGTGCATGGGCACCTAAGTAAAAGGATGAGCCAATCCTACTCTCATGGAATGAGTTGGATCTAGTTAACACAAAAAATAAAAGAAAGAACAAAGGAGATAAAATGCAGGAAGAGGTAGAAAAAAGGATTCACAAGAATGCCAAAACAAGGAATGTGAAGAGAAAGCGTACACAACAAAGGAGATATCATGAAAGATAAAAGAACAAAAAGTGGAGAAACTAGTTACTGCTCTAGATTATTGTGTTGTTATTCAAGTAGAGCCATTGGTTGATGCTCTGAATTTCTATGTTGTTATTCAGGTGGAGCCACTGGTTAGTGCTTTAGATTCTTGTGTTATTATTCAGTAGGAGCCACTAGTTAGTGCTTCGGATTCCTACGTTATTATTCAAGTGAAGCCACTAGATAGTGCCCTGGATTCCTGTGTTGTTATTCAAGTGGATCCACTAGTTAGTGCTTTAGAGTCTCGTGTTTCTATTTAGGTGGAGCCACTAGTTAGTGCTCTAGATTCATGTGTTGTTTAATAGGTGGAGACCTATTTCTTTTTATTCCCATGGAGTTTATTAGGTGAGGACATAGTGTGTTATGGATTCTTGCAGGAATAACATGTGAAGACACTATGGGCCCTATATTCCTGAAGCGTGAAGCGATTGGAGTTAATCTAGGCTCTAGATTCATTGTGATTGATTGGGTGGGGCATTGTGTGCTTTGGATTCCCTTAAGTATTCTTTGGGTGGATACATTGTGTGCTCTATAATCTTAGGTGTCAGGTGGTGGCACTGTGTATTCTAGATTCCCATGTGATTTTTTAACTAGACTAGTGTGAAATTCCCTTGAGCACTTGACTCCTTAGTCTTTGAATATGGTTTGGGGGTGGTTAACTACAAGAAATAATGGTAGTGCATTTGACCTTACAGTTGGGAGGAGAGATGAAGTCCCTCTTCCAATTTTTAGTCATTCAACTAATAACATAAGTTGCTTAATTTTATCTTTGTATACCTATGCAATATGAATGATAAATAATTATTTTTGTGATAAATGGTGTATCTGTTGGACTAAATATCACAATGAGATGGGAGGGTGAATCTGTGCGGTAGAAATTTTATGATTTTACAACCTTTTATCAATAAGTAAATATGTAACAACATATCATTACTATTTGTAGCATATTAATAAATAGAACAATACATCAAGAAACCATCATCACATCAATAATGCATCAATATGTTGTCACATCAACACAAGAGGTCACAAGATTTTACGTGGAAACCCATACAGGAGAAAACCACAAATTCTTCTTCTTCTTCTTCAATTTAGCACATAGATTTGCAAGCACCAACCTGTTGGAGGTACTACCCCCAAGATATGCAGGTAACTACTTGTAGTAGGCTACAACCTGATTAACTCCACCAACCTCGAAAATATGCAAGAAACTATTTGCAATAGTCAATAACTTAATTGATGAACCAACCTCATTGATGAGTAACCTTTTCCTTACTATAGGCTTCAACCTAATTTAGGTACCAATATTAATGGAGGCACCCACATCCTTCTTCAACTTCTAGTAGAGTTTCTTTCATAGTATTTCAAAGTAGACCCACCTGGTCTTCAATTAATAAATGAATAAAATATTGTTTTCATACTATTTCAAACAACCCGTCATGCCCTATCCATACTCTGTAACAAAATTTTCATCAATCTAGCCACATAAAACCCTTCTTGGATATTATTCTTTCCATATGCTCAAAACTAACCGCAACCTTATCATAAGCTCCCAAAACAAATAACATTGATTCTAAATATATAAACAACATCATCAAGAAGTTTCATGCTCTAGGATTGTTTACCGCTAAACCCTGATCACCATGCTTCTTCTGAAATCCAATTTGGCTTAGAAATGAGGCCATAAACCCTCAAAAACAATATATATCCATATAGAACTTATACAAAAAAATAATCATTCTACAAAATGACATAATCTAGCGGCATTATACAAAAGGCACTTTATTAGAACTGCAAATTCGATTAATTTTTCGATGGAATGGTTAAATCAAGCACACCAATAACACGTGTATAAAAGAAATTTGGCCGAGTTTGACCAAATTTAAACCCATGACCTACCCTAAACAAACTATATCACATAACTAACTAACCTAATCATGGGGTTGTGACATGTGGGAGAGGTATTATTACATATTTAGAACTCTGAACTTGAACAAAAAGCTTGTGCCATCCCTTCATGGGAAATGTTGTCGATATACATTAAACAACCACTTGAGGGCTCAAACCATTAATATTCACACAACATATCAATCGTGCCACCATATCAACTTCAATTAGAACCACAGATATGCTTTCATATCAATTCGATTTTTTTTAATGGAGTCTCGTCATTGGTATATGTATATGTGTATGTGATCTCGGGATTCGAGAATCGAACTCGAGGTCATCCATGGCTCCATATAACCTCCATTACAAAAACCATTAACATGCATTAGCCTAGGGATTATTTTCGTGATGATATAACAGTGACCATGTGACCTCATTAAAAAAATGGCTTATTCTTTCTCTTTGACCATATCACCCTACCATGTGACTTTGGTCCTAAGGGATCCATGGTAATTCACACGATTATGTCAATATGATGTCATCGTGGCACATGGAAGCCTATGAGGGGTGTCACATGTCACCCATTTTCAACCTTTTCACCAATCAAAATGTTTCATTTGTCTGTGCCACATAGAAATCCCCACAGGAACCACGTCACCCTACTAACATCATTTAATGACATGTAATTTCATGTCATACATGATGCCACATCATTACTTGTAACCACTTACCATGTGTTATAATTTTCAATTGTAAATCTAGGGTTTGTCATTACCTCATCATTGTTGATGAAGGGGTCCACATAGCATAGGATAACCACATTATTCCATGTGTCCATCAGTCCAGAATGGATCATTAAACGCCATGCATGTTAGTTACCCGATATTGATCTTGACCATTCGATTGGATGCACCTATGCCATTTGATCTTATTTGGTACTAGAATACCTATTAAACCTTGTGAAACTATGTGCACGATAGCCATTGGTTATTTTGTTCATCGTTAGATCTACCAAAATATGCATGATGTTTAACCTCATTAAAAAATGTGTAAGTTCATGCACCCAAAACTATTGATTGTCCAGCTAGTGGTGGATCCACCCTCAATATGTGCATTCTTTAGCTATTTAAAATTCATGCATGTATAGCTGTCATCTGCCATGGATTTGATTAATGAGCCATGGATCCAACGAAAGTTGTGCACTATTTAACAAATTTGATGTTAGGGGTTTTTCCCTATAGTTTTGGCCCCTAACTAATATTGATTTTCAAATGTTCATAAATTTTCATATAGGAGGAAAATTTTAGAATGTGATATATCAGTGGAAAGGTCTTGACGAGGAATATGACAATCATGCTATCCATAAATTCATTTTAGCATCATAACCTTGTTAAAAAAATCATTAAACTTTAGAGATATTTTGACTTCACTTGATGAGGGTATGCAAGAGATATAATTTCCATGTTTATTCCTTTGATGAATGAATGATATTTATGATTCCTTATACATCTAATTTAACATCAATGACACTTGTTTCCATCAATGGAAACATCATGTGCAACAATATCCCCCTTTTTCATTGATGGAAACACCATCAAACGTTGATGATCATTGATGTGAATAGGCCAATTTATTTTGGCATGTATCAAACTCTCCTTGACATACTATTGAGGACTCCCCTTGTTTGACTGTAAAGATACCCCCTTCTTATTTCCTTCTTTCTGTGAATGTGTGTATTATCTCCTTCAATTTCCTGCTCAATGTATGTCAGTATCTCCTGCTCCTCCTACTCAATTTTTTTCAATTCCAACATCAATGTTTGCATTCTCTCTCCCTTTGACATCGATGGAAAAGGGACATGGTTTTCTACCAATGCTTCCATAACTATGTGGGAACTTGATCTTGTTATAAGTGGAGTCTCCCTAAGACTATCTTTCTCTATCTGTAAAAACCTTCCATGTTTTTTAATGTCTACATTCTCTATTTTATATTGTACTTCTATTAAAATATGATGAATTCTCCCATGATACCGTGTGTCCTTTATTTGTAAGTTCCAAACAAATATTCCTAAATTTTCTTGTGGACCTGACGAAGTCTTCCCCTAAGATCATGCTTCCAATGCTTCTTCAAATATTCCTAGACTTTGATAGAGTCTCCTTATGAGACTTTCTTGCTTGTCAAGTTTGAACTTTTTTGTGGACCTTATGGAGTCTCCCTTAAGACTGTGTTTTTATTGGGCTTCTCATTTTCTCCTTCTATCTTTCATGGTGAACCTGTATAAATTTTTCAATCATTTTTAAGTATCTGCAATTGATTAGAGTATCCCATTTTTAATATGCTTTGCTAATGTATATGTGTGTGTCTCCTTTCACTACTTTACATTTAAAATATCATCAAGTCATACTTTCCAATGCAAATGGGATATTCCCCTTTTCATTTTCCATGTGTTATCCTCATATCAAAGTTCTCATTCTACCTACATATAATTTATTCTTCAAGTTTTAATTTAATAATTCATGATATTAAAGAATTCTTCACCAATGGATTATATTTGAGGGCTCATATCTACCCTTGGTCCTTCATGTCTCATCCTCCACCTCACAGTGTTGCCTCTTAGATTAAAGGAAATTATTTTTTCTCTCAAGTCTATAATCACGTGATGTGTGTCCTTCATTGTGACATATATTACACATAATATTTGGGTTCAACATTTGTATAAATGGTTGATGTTTTCTTCTAACTTGATCCATATGCCTCAAATCTAGATACCTGAGCATATCCTATATATTTGATCATATCACAGGTCCTAAAATTTTGTCCTTTTTGCCCAAATTTTGTACATGGAAAAAAATAACCAAAGAACTTATTTTGATAGCTAGAGGTATAGGATGATCTTAATCTTATAAATTTGGTCCTTGAAGGAGCCTCATTCATTCACTGATCTCCAACACCTGCTTTAATGCTACTTATGGATCCTTTATTAATATTTTTGTCATGGGGGTTCCATTCTTTCATTCTAGTCCTTCCTTTTTGTGGATTAGATGTACCTTTTTGAGTCTTGGTATTATGTTGGAGATAATTGAACTGAATATGATTTGGTTGATTCATCATTTTCTTAGGATCTTCAAAAGTGTTATTGTTGGATGCAATGAATGTTTGATCAAGCTTCTTGAGATGATATTCATTTGATGTGCTTGAGATACCTTTACTCTTAGACATATCTCCATTTCCTTGATAAACAAGACCTATTTCAATGATAGGATACCTTTGCATGCCTGAGAATGTGATCAAGGGAATTTGTCCCTTTGTGAATCTTTAGGTTGTGTTTGATCTATTCCAATTATTATTTCAAAAGTAAAACTTTTTCCTCTAATATTTCACAGAATTGTTCCTTTTCATTTATTTTTTTTGACAATAACTCCTTTATCCTTTTAGAATCCTCTAGTTCAACCTTGAGAGCAAGGATGGTTTCCTCATTCAAATCTTTGTCTTGAAGTTGTTGCAATAATTGAATTTCCCTCTTTCTAAGAGTTCTTATTTCTTTAAAGGCATTATCAAATTTTCCTTCATAATATATATATATATATACTTCAAGTTCTTCAGTTTCAATGAGGAACAATATCTCACTTCTTTCATCATCAACCACACTTTCATTTCTTTCATACTCACTTTCTTCTTTTGAGTATAAATTCTTCTTCTTGTCACCTCGCTTTTTCTTTTGATAATTAAACTTGAATCTTGATTCATCATCATTATCATTCATTTTTGCAGAAGGACATTAGGAATCATAGTGTCCTATATTCAATATTAAAAACACTTGAAAGGGAGCTTACCTTTGAAATTGAGTCTTTTAGCTTTTAGATAAACTTCGATTCTTCTTCATCGGAATTGGAGTTTTCCTTATTTTCATGCTTTTTCCCTTCTTTGGTTGCTTGAAATGTTTCTTCTTGGATTCTCGTTTTGTCCTCCTTTATCCTTATCTCATATGCTGACAGTGTTCCATGAAGTGTATCCATATTCATTTTATATTTTTATGTCAATTCTTCAAGGGATCAAACTTTGGGACTCAATATTGATGGAGGATATCTCAAAATAAAATTAACAACACCCTCCTTGATTTCTTCATAGAGACATGCAATAGAGTTTAAAATATGGTATGCTCAAAGAAAATATGAGGCAATATCCTCATCTTCTTCCATATTCAAACTTTTGAATTGAAGTCTAAAATATTGTAGCCTATATTCTTTCACCTTATTGTACCCTTCATAACAAGTTTTAAGCTTGTTCCATACATCATGAGTTTATTTACACTGCATTACTTTGAAAATTTTTGAATCTGTCAAACCAATTAGAATAAAAAGCTTGGCTTGTGCATTGGATGTATAGAGTGCCTTACCATATTTATTTTCTAGAATAATATAAAGAACCTTATACTCAATCTCAATGATTTCCAAAACATCAAATCGCAAGGACACGAGATAGGTCTCCATTCTTATATTCCAATAGGCATAATTAGAACCATAAAACAAAGGAGGATTTTTTTGTGCTCTGATCATAGCCACATCTTTTATTTAAATCAACCTTCCAATAGTTAACTATTCCTGAAGGGAACCTACTCTGATACCACTTGTTGGACCAAAAAATACACTAAGAGGTGGGGGTGGGTGGTGGGGGTGGGGGGAGGGGGGTGAAATAGTGTGGTAGTAAGTTTATCATTACAAAAAAAATCATCAATGGGAAATTAAGAAGAAATGTACCACAACTATTTGCAACATATCAATAAATAGAACAATACATCAAGAAACCATCATCACATCAACAATGCATCAAGAAGGCATCACATCAGCATAAGAGGACACAAGATTTTACATGGAAACCCATGTGGAATAAAACCACAAATTATTATCCTTCTTCTTCTTCAATTTATTACATATATTTGCATGCACCAACCTGCAGTATGAACTTACCCCCAATATATGCAAGCAACTACTTGTGGCAGGGTACAACTTGATTCAGACATTGACCTCGAAAATGTGCAAGTAGCTACTTTTTATAGGCTACAATGACTAAGGCACCAACTTTAGAGATGAAAATGTTTCAACATGTTGTTGGCTCCAACCCAATTGAGGCACCCACCTCCTTCTTCAACTTCTTATGGACCTATTTTTATAATTTATCAATTTGGATCCACTTTCTCTTCAATCTGTAAATAGTGAAATTGAAAAAACTATTATTATCATACTATTGTAAACAACGTGTCATACCATGTCCATACTCTTTCCAAACCTGTTCATCAATATGGTCACTTAAAACCCTTCTCAAAACCTATTCCTGTCATTTCTCAAAACCTACTGAAACCTAATCATAATCTCCCCAAACACATAAAATCGATTTTGAACATAAAAAATACATCATCAAGACTTTCCATGCCCTTAAGATTGTTCACCACTAAGCCTTGAACACCATGTTTCTTCAAGAATTCAATTTGGCTTAGGAATGAGCCCATAAACCCTCAAAAACAATATAGAACTATATAAAACTTATCAAAGAATTAATCTTTCTACAAAAATACATAATCAAGGCGCATTCTACAAAAAGGAACTTTACAATCTCTACAAAATCAACTAGTAATTTGACAGAATGGTTAAATATGGCATGCCAATAACCCTCATTGACCGAGTTTGACTAGACTTGAACCCACAAATTGCAGTGAATAAACCACATCAAATAACCAACTAACCTAATAGAGTATTAACCTATGGGAAAGGTGTTGCTACACACACATGCACACACACACACACACACACACACACACACACACACACACATATATATATCTATGTATGTATTTATATATGTATGTATGTATGTATGAGGGCTCAAACCATCAACAGTAATACAATAGATCAATCATGCCACCACCTCGACTTCAGTGAAAACCAAAGATATGTTTCCATTTCAATTCAAATTATTGTTCAAATGGAGTCTCATCACTAGTGTGTGTGTGTGTGTATCTTCCAGAGATGACCTTAGGGCCGACCATGACTCCATATAACCTTCATTCCAAAAACCATTGACATGTGTATAACCTAGGGTTTAGCCCTCTGATGATACAAAAATGAACATGCGACCTCATTAAAATTTACACTTAGTCATTTCCTCTCATAATATGACCCTGCCATGTGACCTTTGTCCCTAGGAGTCCATGGTCACTCACATGATGTTGTCAACATGACATCATCATGCCAGTTGTATCCCATAAGGGGTACCACATGTCACCCATTTTCATCCTTTTCACCAAAATGTGCCATTTTTCCATGCCACATGGCAAGCCCCAAAGGTGATGTGTCATGCCAAATCATACATTTTTCCATGTCATTTCCTGTAATCACCTACCATTTGTCAAAAATTCCAGTTTCCAATATTTCTTTTTTCATAGCCATGTCATTATTGATGAAGGGTTCCAAATGGTAGAGGCTAACCAGATTATTCCATTTGTCCATCAAGCCATAAAGGTTCATCAAATATCATCCATGTTCATTAATCGATATGGACCCTGACCATCTAATTGGATCCACCTCTACTATCATATCTCATCGAGCATGAAACTACCTATTAAAACTTGTGCAAGTATGCACTCAATAGTTATTGATTCTTGTGACCATCTTTAGATATTCCAAAAGATGCACGTTTTTTAACCCATTTAGATGGTGCAAAATTTCTCATGCCTAAAATCTTTGATTGTCTAGTCAGTGATTAATATGCCCTCAACATGTTCTTTATTTAACCACATTAAACATCATGCATGTATAGTCATCATCCACCATGAGTTTGACTAATGAGCCATGGATCTTCCTAGAAGTTTGATATGAACTTAAACAGGAATGCAACAAAATATAGATATAACCATAAAGGCAAAGATGCAGCAGAAATAATACTTCATTTCATTAATATTAAAGAACTGAAAAATGCTTATAGACTGAATGGAAATAAACTAGCTCGACTGATGGTAGCTTATCTCTGAGAAGCAATGTGGCGGCTACATGCCTATGAAATGTGTTACAATGAGGCTCAAGGGCCTTTTAATTATTGAACAACAAGAGAAAACCCTAACCTCGGGAGATGGATCGCCAAGAGTTTGTGGGCCCCGTTCGGGTTTGTTGGGCAGCCAACTTCCCAGGGTCGTAACTTGATCATATTATCTTTGTTTGGTGCATATGATACCTCGTTGGAAATATCTCTCCAAGTACTAAAATATTTTCCATATGTCCTTGCCTACGGCTATGGGCTTACTGCATACCTCAAAAAAATTCCATTTATGGGGTCAAAAAAGTTTTGGACCCGAAAAATTGTTAAAAATAGTAAATGTTGATATAAACAAGGAAACTAATGAAACCCACTGGACATCTAGGTGGAATAGGTGGGTGGCCACCAATATCCACCTCAATCAGTCCTACCCCATTAGGAATCAATGGTACACATTTCATGCAGAGCCTCCATGAGGTGAGGAAATTTATGTTGAACCTGACCCCTGGTGAACCACTTGCCCTGGTGAAGGAGTTGGCATGCTTTGAAAACTCAATATAGCTTGATCCTATATTGGTGATAATTCTTGATTTGTGTGTCCATGATCCGATCAATTGCAGCCTATTCCATGCAGTCTAGATTTAACTTTTTTGGTGTGAGTTTTTCTACAATGTTGGATGTGTCCAATAATGGTGGAAAGTATGGCTGAAGGCGATCCACATTGAACATTAGGTGCAGTCCAAGGAACGGTGGAATTTTTATCTCAAATGCATTATCCCCTACAGCCTTGGTGATAGTGTACAACCCATATCGGAGTGGGCGAAGCTTGCGGTGGGGCCCAGAGAGGCCCTCCTTTTACAAATGTAGCTAAACTTTGTCGTCCATCTGGAACTTGTGTGGCACCCGATGTTGATCATGTCGCTGCTTGTACTTAGCATTGGCTCTATCCAATATATCATGAAATTTCTGGAGGATGTGTTGAATGCACTTAATGGAGTTGTTAGCCTTGTTAGTTTCAGTTTGGATATGAGTTGAATCTTCCTGAGTAGTTGCAAATGGTATAACCACATCAATGGGACATAGTGGCCAGAATCCCAACCCCACCTGAAAGGGGATGTGGCCAGTTGAGCTATGGAGTGCTCGGTTGTAGTTGTGTTGGAACATGCATCTAATTCGGAAGCCTTCAGCTTGACCACCAGTGACTGCTTGGCCTGAAACTCACTTGTGTTTTGAGTGGAGCTCTTATGGTATCCACACCACTTTCTTGTGTCCTTATTTGTCTTTGTGGTGTTTTTATTTTCTTGTGGATTTGGAGGGTTTTCTTGGGTCGCCCCACCTTGGCTTTGTCCTTTTTTTTGCGGTTTGTGGGTTCCTTTCCCTTGCTTTGGATTCACATATCCAAAGTCTCGCTTCTTCTATTTAAATTTCCTCTCGATCTTGGCAGCATATCGGTATACTACACAAAGCAAGGATATGTCAAGGAAATCCATTTCCTCCTAAATGTATTTGTGCAAACAACTATGGTACTTGAGCACCAAATGCTTCTCTGAATCTTTACCCAAATTTGTGTGCAGGGTATGGAACAAATTCGTCAGCTCAATCACATCTTGATCCCTTTTTTTCTGCAACGTAATCCATTGTATGTACTTATCCTTATATCTACCCATGGGGTAATATTTTTCCTTGATGTCGTCTTGGAAATAATTCCAAGTGGATGTAGATGAAAATAGTGAGGGTTCTCCCTCGTCCCTCTATTCACAATAGGTTTCCCACCAGTCCTTAACATGAGGGGCGGCTTTAAGGAGCGCAAAAGTAATATATTCTCTATTAGAAAAATCATGGGATGAAAATTATACTTTCAACATGTTTAACCATATATATACGACATATGCATCTATATGGCCTTCAAATATGGGAATTTCAAAGTTGACTTGTACCTTGAAGGGAGTGGTGCCTTCAGAGTGACTGTCAGATGAAGATGCATCACATATGGGCATCCGTCGAAGGATATGGGAAAATTTGTCCATAATCGTGTTCCTCTGTCGCTTGAGGGCTTCTTCGAGCAATATTTTGATAAAATATCTTGCTCCCTCATTGTTATTTTCTTCCACCATGGGAGGTCGTAAGGGTTTGTGAGGTTGGTCTTGCAAAGTTTCAACTAGTTCAAGCCCTAACTCCTTATACCCTGACCACGTTAGGGACATGCAAAGAAAAACAAAGAAATATGAGACTGCTCTAATACCATTGATCCAAACTTAAACAGGAACGCAACCAAATAAATATATAACCATAAAGACATATATGCAACATATATAATACTTCATTTCATTAATATTAAAGAACTAAAAAAAAATTATAGACATAATGGGAATAAACTAGCTCGGGCGATGGTAGCTTATCTCTGAGAAGAGATGTGGCAGTTGCAAGCCTATAAACTTTTTTACAATGAGGCAACAAGAGAAAACCTTAAAAATCCAAAACCCTAACCCTAGGAGATATATTTCCAAAAGTTTGTGGGCCCTGTTGGGGTTAGTTGGGCAGCCAACTTCCCGGGGTCGTAACTTGGTCATATTATCTATGTTTGGCGCATAAGATACCTTGTTAGAAATATCTCTCCAAGCACTACAGGATTTTCTGCAATTCCTCTCCTACAACTATGGGCATGCTGCAGACCTAAAAAAATGTCATTTAGGGGGGTCAAAACTGCTCTGAAAGTTGAGTCTAAAAACTACTAAAATTAGTAAATGTTTCTATAAACAAGTAAATTGATTAAAGAAACTGGAGGTCTAGGTGGAATAGGTGGGTGGCCACTAATATCCACCTAGATCAAATTTTCACACCATTTAACAAATTTTATGTTGAGAGGTTTTCCCCTATAGTTTTGGCCTTCAACTAATGTTGTTTTTCAAATGGCCATAAATTTTCATTCGGGAGAAATTTTTCAAGTGTGATATATTGTTGGAGTGATATTAACGCGAACTATCTAATAATGCTACACAAAAAGTTACTCATTTGAGTGTCATAACCTTGTGAAAAACTCAATAAAATTAACACATATTTGACTTCACCTTATGAGGGTATGCAATAAATATAACTACCATGTTGGTTCCTTTGATTCATGAATGATACTCCTGCTTCCTTAGACATCCCCTTTGACATTAAGGACACTTTTCATCATCAACGAAAAAATCATGTGCAATAGTATGAACACTATTCATGAAGGAATATGCATTCCTTTGTATTTGATATAAGGTAGTTGTATGATTATTCTCATGGTGTGAGGGACTTGCAGATATCTGCAGTTTTTTATATATTCCCATATTCGAGAGCTATTTGTATGAGTATGTATGGTTTTTTAATGTACTTAGTTAACTTCTACAATGTGTAAATTTCATCATTTTGGCATGCCATGGATATTATATATCTCAAACTCTTAAGGCTATTGATTGTCATCGCACAGTAAAAGGCATCAATGGATTTTGACAAAGTGGTTTGAAATCCATTCAATGGTTTAATGTATGTGATGATGATTTCTCAATAGTAAGAAAGCTTTACAAAACCATTAAAGCCATTAAGACTTATAATTTTGGTCGTCGCAGAGTGAAAGGCTCATATTTGGGCTAATTAAGCCTTGTTATATTTGTAAAAGCATTAAAAAAGGTATTAAATTAATCATCATTATTTACCACTAATATTTTGATTTATTGCATAATATTTGGTAATTATCATTAATCCACATTGTGTCGATTTTTCCACAAGGAATTTGTGGATATTGGCACGAAGTTGATGGATAGTGTGGGATGGGAAAATTATTGTTACCTAACATGGAATTTCCTGTCACGCCACATTGGGTTTTCCATAAGGCATATATGGAGATTGGCATGGTCAATAGAAAGCATAAAATGGGAATATTCTTGCCACCTGTCGGCAAGCTTTTTCACTGTACTAGTGATTTGTCATAATGGTTACTTCCCAAGCGTGAGTGCATTGGCGTTTTTTATGGAGGGCGTGACAAAAATCCCTTCCTATCTATAAATAGGAAAGAATTAAATTGCCTAAAGGGTTTGGTCCTGTGGGACCTCGGCTTAGGTTGAGTTAACAGAAGCCATGTCGGCAAAGTAAGACTAGGTGAACCCTATGTGAGAATGTTTTAATGTGATGAACACTTCCTTATAGTACCCTTCAACTTATCATAGATTTCATACCTCACTAATATGTCTAACACTTAGGTGGGGTCCTTAGATTCCTTTTATCCCTTTTCACCAAGATAGACACATTTTGGCATTTTGAACACCCACATAGGGTAATTCCTATGTTTATGGATCTAATTAAAAGTGCAAACCCCCTTTTAGGTCTATAGTTACTTAGAGTAACTCATTTTGGGTCCATGGAATCCTAAATATACATGGAATTTCTATTTATGGGTTCAAAGTGAGTCAAACCTCCTTAACCATGTTGATCTATAAGAAATCAGTGCAACTTGAACTCCTTTGAGGTGTCATGCTTGTAACCTATGGCATGGAAAATAAAGGATCATTTTAGGGCTACCAACTTGCAACATAGATTTACCAAGCCTACACCATCAAGTCAACATAGATGGTACGATTATTCAATATGGCTTGGTCCCTACAATGGATAACGCAACATACACCTACAACTAGATATCATTCCCTTGCCTATTTATACCACTAAATGCCTCTTTGAAAAGCCTCTTAGATTCTTCCAACATAGTTACCTAGATTTAGTGCCATGTTGGTGCCGAGTGGTGGTATATCTTTGGCCTAGATCGAGTTCACTAATAGTTCCAAGTGGTAGAATATATGTGGTCGTATTTCCACCATGTGGTGCACGTTGAGTGGATAGATCTAGGCCAACATATTTCCACCAAGTGCCATCAGCTGAGTGGCTCGATCTAGGGCAACATATTTCTGTCGTGGAAAACACTGAGTGGCTAGGTTTAGGCCACCAATTTTTCACCAAGTGACACATGTTGAGTGTCCAAATATAGGCCAACATATTTTCACCAAGTCACACTAGTTGAGTTTCCAGATGTAGGCTAGCATATTTCCTCCAAGTGGCGCATGTTGAGTGGCTATATTTAGGTCAATGGACTTCTGCTAAGTGGTGCTAGCTAAGTGGCCAGATGTGGGACAATATATTTCCACCAAGTGGCATTCACTGAGTGGCTAAATCTAGGCTAATGGATTTATGCTAAGTGACAATAGGTGAGTATCTGGATATCAGCCAACATATTTCCACCAAGTGGCACCCGCTCACTGGCTAGATTTGGGCCACCTGCTCAGTGGCTAGATTTGGACCAACATATTTCCTCCAAGTGGTGCTTGTTGAGTGGCTAGATCTGAACTAATGGATTTATACCAAGTTTCACCCACTAAGTGGCCAAATCTAGGCCAACAGATTTTTTCCAAGTGGCGCCCACTCAGTGTCCATATCTAGGCCAAAAAAAATTTCCAATTGGTGTTCACTTGGTGGCTAGATCTAAGCCAACATATTCCCACCAAGTGACATAGGCTCAGTGGAAATATCTGGGCTAACAAATTTCCTCCAAGTGGTACCCGCTAAGTGGCTAGATATGAGCCAATGTATTTATTGAAGTGGCACCCATTGAGTGGCCATATTTGGTTCAACATATTTTTTCCAAGTGTCACCCATTGAGTGGTCAGATCAAGGTCAACATATTTTTCCAAGTGGCACCAATTGAGTGGAAAAATCTATGCCAGAAGATTTCCACCAAGTAGCACTCACTCAATGACTAGATACAGGCCAAGGGATTTCCGTAAAGTGGTGCCCACTAAGTGGCTAGACCTAGACCAACAAATTTATTCCAAGTTGCAGCCACTTAGTGGCCAAATTTGGGCCAACGGATTTCTTCCAATTAGCACCTCCTCAGTGACTAGATATAGGTTAATGGATTTTTTCCAGGTGGCACCCTCTTAATGGCCAAACATGGGCCAATGGATTTATGCCAAGTATCAGTTGTTGAGTAGCTAGATCTGGACCAATAGATTCCTGCAAAGTAGCACTCATTGAGTTCCTAGATCTTGGCCAAACAATTTCTACCAACTAGTGCACAATCAGTGGCCAGATCTCGACCAATGGATTTCCACCATGTGGAAATTGCGAGCGGCCAAATCTAGGCCAACAGATTTCTACCAAGTCGCACCCACAGAGTGGCTAGATTTGGTGCAATGGACTTCTGCCAAGTTTCTCCCACTCAGTGGCTAGATCTTGACAAACATATTTCTTCCAAGTGGGACCCATTGAGTGGCTATATCTAGTCCAATGGACATATTCCAAGTGGCACATGATTAGTGGCTTGATCTAGGCCAAAAAATTTCCTCCAAGTGGCACTCGTTGAGTGTCAGGATCTGGGCCAATAGATTTCCACCAAGAGGCACCCAATGAGTGGCTAGATTTGGGCCAACATATTTATTCCAAGTGGTTCCTATTGAGTTTCTAAATCTCAGCCAACATATTTATGCCCAGTGACACTCACTTAGTGGTCAGATCTCATCCAATAGATGGATGCCAAGGGGATCTCGATCGATGTCCATATCTCAACCAATGGCTAGATTCTAAGGGGCCATATCTCAGCCAAACAATTTCTACCAAGTGGCCTTACGGGAGTGACCAGATCTTGACCAACGATTTATGCCAAGTGGCTATCTTGGCCAACCAATTTTTTCCAAGTGGCCCTATAAGAGTGGCTATAGATGGCCCAATGAATGGATGCTAAGTGGCACTTGTTGAATCACCATATCTAGCCCAAGGATGGACACAAATTGGGGCTCACTAAATCGCCATATCTGGCCCAAGGGATGGATGCCAAGTGGTTATATTTTTTCAAACAAATGTATGCCAAGTGTTTATATTTTGTCAAATATATTTATGCCAAGTGGTCATATTTCGTAAATCGAGTTTACGCCAAGTAGCACACAACAAGTACTACCACTCTAAAAAGTCCCTTTGGATTTTCTTTTAAAGTATAAGAGGGTGTGAGACATAATTAGAATTTGAATTATAATGATAAAGATGTGTTAAGTGTTATTATTATGATAAACATTGCCTCCTCTGTGTAAATTTTTGGGAGAACATATTTAGATATATGGGTTAGGATTATTTAAAGAAATGTTGGTGTTTTATTTCTCTTTCTAATGTTTTCCTCCTTGGAATATGAAAATACAAAAATTTGATAGTCACGATATTTTGTTCTTCCATTGAACCCTTTCCTCTATTAAACGTGGAAATTTAAGATTTTTGAGCTAAGAGAGAATTTGGATTATCATTTTTAGCTCAATATTCCTTTGAATATTGAATTCAAATATCATTGTAAATTAGAAACTTAAGGATTCCAAGGGTTCATTATATGTCATTCATAAATTTTAACATTAAAACGAAGTATGAAGTACACATTTTCACATTTAGGGAGTTTACAAATTTTCAAACTCTCTAGTTTTTTTTAGGTTTTTCTAACTTTCAAATAAGATGAGATACATGTAAGAAAAAATTATAAAATAAAAGAAACAATGGTATAAGAAAATTCACGCTTCTTATTTTATTTAAAACCTTATCAAGGGATTGAATTAGTTCAAGAATGTGATTCCTAAGGGCATGGAGTAGTGGGTGCATTACATTGGGGTATTAGAGCTTTGTTTGAAACATTGGGTATGTAAGGGTTGCATGATAACATGGTTTCTTCATGTTTAGTGGGAAATATATCCACACTTGAGCTTTGTTTTTGGGGTTATATAGTGAGGTTGATTTGTTAATTGATAGGTCAAAAGTGGCTCATAATGTTGCATCTATAGTCCCCTCACAACGGTAAGCTTAACCTTTTAAAAAAGATAACTCTATTATGGGAGAATTTTTCTTTTTAGTTGTAATATATCACATCACAAAATTATTCTACATGATACATCTCATAAACCAAAATTTATTTGGCATCATAAGAAAAATAAAGATAGTGTGACATGAAAAAAGAAAAGAAGATAAAATAAGAAGAGATAAAAAAAAGAAATATATATATATATATATATGTCATCAAAATTTTCTTCTCCCTCCAAGCACTATAAACTTATGAAGAGTGAGATAATAAACACAAATTTTTTTGGAGGAATTCTAAATATCATATTCACTCTTAAAAAATTATGGTACATAACATTCAAACTAAAAATCTTAAATTAAATATAAATATTTTTAAATATTCCTATTTAAATATTTTAAAACTCTTAAATTAAATACAAATATTTTCAAATATCCATATTTTAATGTTTTAAAGGATAATGTTATTATATCAATAAAATATCACATTAAAATTATGATACATAACATTCAAACTAAAACTCTTAAATTAAATATAAATATTTTTAAATATTCCTATTTAAATGTTTTAAAACTCTTAAATTAAATATAAATATTTTTAAATATTCATATTTTAATGTTTTAAAGGATAATGTTACTATATCAATAAAATATCACATTAAAATAAGCATTGTATATAAAATTACAAAAACCAAATATCATTTCTTACATCATTATTTGCTTGAACATCTTTAAGTACAAATTCTCATCCTCATTATTCAACATGATCCTTATATTGTAATGAGGTTCCATCCACAATAATAAACTAAACTGCAATAAAATATTTATATCATAATTGAATTTTTACTAAGATTGAGGTTATGCAAGTGTTATCCATAAAATAAATTTATATACTTTTATATTTATAATTTTATTAGTAAATATAGATTCAAATAATCCAATTACATTATTTTTATGTAATATATATTGGACTAAGTATACACTCTTTCATGCTACTGCTATTGTGCTGTGCAGCGTGACCTAGCAGCGCTGCCTCTGCTCTTTACTCTCTGGGTTCAGCTCCAATGGAGGTTAGTGGGGGTGCCGAACCTGCCCCTCCCCTGCCCGAACTGATTGCATTCAAGAAGCTCATCGCTGGATCTCACAAGAGACCAATATCCGAGGCACAACAGAAATTCGTTAAAAAGTTGGACTGCATCCCAATTGTAGAACTGCCAATAGCAGAAACTTGCAGATCTGCAGTCAATCTAGCAGACAAAGGGCTCATCGGACAATTTACCGGGCTCTGGCCCTCTCCCAAATCCGTTGAAGCATGGGTGCAGAGAAATTGGACGCCCCTTGTATCTGAAGGAATCAAGAGCCATTTTGTTGGAAAAGGATTCTATGTGTTCGTGTTTGAAAGCTCGGATGACAAAAATATCATTTTCAGAAACGGTCCTTACTTCATAGGGCCTTAGGTTTATACTTGAACAAATGGACCCCTGACTTAGTTCCAGCCCGGGATGTTCCGTCTGCTATTCCAGTCTGGGTCCGTCTACCTCATCTCCCATTACATTGTTGGAATCAAAAATCTCTGCAAGCTATCGACAACTCACTTGTAAGGTATATCGATCAGGGTGTTCGAAAAGATCAATACTCCTGCACATGGATCTGTGTGGAGGTTGATCTGGAGGAAGGGTTACTAGAGGCAATCAAACTTATAACAGCTAAATGGATGCACATCCAGGAGCTAGATTATGAGCAGCTACCCTTCAAATGCCAACACTGTCATGGCTACGGCCACTTCGCAAGACACTGCAAAAAAAAGGAAGGAGAGGAGAGCGAGAATGCGAAAGCAGAAAAATGGACCACAATGCAGAAAGTGGGGACAAAAAAACCCAAAACTAAAAGAATACCAAAGGGAAATAACCTCGAACCAACGGGGCAAGAACAAAAATATGGGACCACCATCCCCACCTCGAAATCAGGAGATCAAAATGCAGAGTCCAGTAAGGCCATAGAAACTCCGGAAGCAAACAGGAACAACAGCAATCATTCAAGACCCTCCCCTAATGGGAAAGGAGGAGAGGAGCAAGGGAAAACCCTCGAAGTATCTCCCTCTCCCTCATATGCCGACCTAGCAAGAAAGAAAGTGTATGATTCACCAAGCTCCTCGGAGGACGAGATCATAGAAAGGCCTGCCAAAAGAGCAGGAAGAAAGTCTCGCAGAGAAGCGAGGGAGGAAGAAGCAGAAAGACAAAAGACTCAAGGAAGTCAACCCACTACAGAAATGTCAATTAGCAGAAACACAAGGACAAGGCCGCCAAAAGGAGGAGGCCTAACTACCTTGAACAATAAGTAATGAGAATCATCTCTTGGAATTGCAGAGGGCTCGGGAACCCAACGAAAATAGAAGCGGTCAAAGATCTTATGAAAGTGGAACCTACAGACATCCTAATGCTCCAAGAGACAAAAATTGAAGGGGAAGCCCTTCTAGAGATCAGCAAAAAGAAAAGAACACAGGAAAAGCAATAAGCGCAAGAGGCTCCTCGGGTTGAATAGCAACCTTGTGGAAGGAAGATCACTTCAGGCTCATCAATTCACACAACACACAACATCGGTGTTTCACAGAGCTGAAGCATATCTCAAGTAAGTTAACCATTGTGTTATTCAATTTATATGTACCGGTATTGTATTCTGAAAAGAAATATTGTTGGAAAACATTAAATGAGTTTTTGCAACTGAATTCTCCAAACAATATAATCATAGCTGGAGATCTAAATTTAGTAATGAATGAAAAAGAAAAGAGAGGGGGTAGGAACAGCAAGGATCAGATGATCCAGGTAGTAGAAGACATGATACAACAATGGGATCTATTGGACTTTAAACCAAGAAAAGGGCTCTATACCTGGACAAATAACAGGGCAAGGGAAGACCATATATCTGCCAGATTGGATAGGTTCTTGGTCCAAAGCACAATGTTGATGGAAAGGAAACTTATCTCATCATCCATCCTTCCAAAGCTCACCTCGGATCATAAGCCCATCCGGCTAATGCTAGAGGAGGAAGAGAATTTGGGGCCAATCCCATTCAAATTTAGCCCATTGTGGAATGGAAAGAGCGGCTTTGTAGAGATGGTCTGAATGGCATGGAACACCTCAGTCAATGGCTCTCCCAATTATGTATGGGAACAAAAATTAAAATTAACAAAAAAGGCACTCAAGGAATGGAGTAAACTCCCAACAAACACACCCAAAGACCAAAGAATAGAGGCACTGCAACACTTGGAAAATCTGCAAAGTGAAATGGACACAATTGATATAAACAAAACAGAATTAGAAAAGGAGCAAGTATCCCAATGAAAAACATTCCTCTCCTTCAGAAATGAAGAAGAGTATTGGAGACTAAAGTCTCGGAGTCTCTGGTTGGAAGCTGGAGATAGAAACACATCATATTTTCATCAACAATGTAGAGCTAGACTCTCCAGGAATCACATCTCAGAGATCACTTCCTCTGATGGGAGGCTCTACAAAGGAATAGAACAGATAAAATCTGTTGTAGCAATACATTTCCATCATCTTTACAGCAAAGAGAAAGAGGACTGTAAAGAAGATAAAAAATAATTCCTGAAGAACATTCCAGCATTGGTCACCACAGAGGACAATACAGCATTATTGAAGCAAACAAATGAAGAAGAAATCAGCAATATAATTTAGTCCATGAACCCAAACAAAGCCCCTGGGCCAGATGGGTTCACTATTCACTTCTACAGGATATGCTGGGATATAATAAAAACATATCTAATTAGAATGATAAAAGGATTCTTGAAGAAAGAAAAAATGGGGGGTAGCACCAACTCAACATTCCTTGCTTTAATCCCGAAAGAGACAAACCCCTCCTCCTTTGATAGGTTCAGACCAATCTCTTTGTGCAATGCCTCATATAAAATTATCACAAAACTTCTTGCAAATAGAATAAAGCCACTGTTGAGTAAACTCATATCAGATTCGCAAGGGGGCTTCATCAATGGGAGACATATCCTGGACAATGTAATCCAAGTCCAGGAAGCCATGCATTCCAACAATCTTAGAAAGGAGAAAGGTATGCTGATCAAGTTAGACATGGCTAATGCCTTTGACAGAGTCAAGTTTTTCTATCTATATCAAGTTCTAATCTCCTTTGGATTTGATAAAGAGTTTATAAATCTGATCCAAGCATGCACTAGTAGTCCATGGATAGCACCTTTGGTAAATGGGAGGCCAGTTGATTTCTTCCAAGCTACGAGGGGGTTGAGACAAGGATGTCCCCTTTCTCCATTCCTCTACATCTTAATGGTGGATACGTTGAGCAGAAAGCTAGAGCTTGATATGATAACAGGAACAGCCCCAGGTTTAAAAATAACAAAGGACCTTAAAGCAATAAACCATGCACTGTTTGCGGATGACTCCCTCATGCTGGGAGGAGCTTCAACCAGAATAGGCTCTGCATACAAAAATACTCTTCAAGCATATTGCAAAGCATCTAGAGCTCTTATCAGTGAAAGGAAAAGTGCAGTATATAGCTGGAATACAGAGGAGGAAGAAACTCAAAACATAGCAAGCAACTTGGGGTTTAATGGATACACAAAATGGGAAAAAATCAACTATCTTGGATTTCCACTAACACTGGGCACAAATAGAGCCAATCTGTGGGAAGGAGTAATTACAAAAATCAGAGGAAAAATTGCTTCATGGGGTGGCCAATGGCTAACTCATGGAGGCAAATTAACCCTTATAAAATCAGTGTTGTCATCTCTGCCAATTTATCAAGCATCATACTTGATGGCACCCAAGTCGATCTCAGGACAGATTAATAAAATCATGAGGGATTTTCTGTGGCAGGGAGGCAAAGGAAACCAAAGAAAATTTCATCTGGTGAAATGGGAGTAGCAAAGCGAACTTTGAAGGAAGGAGGCCTTCAAATTCGAGATCCGGACTCTGCCAACTTATCTCTGGGATGTAAAAGACTCAGGGAAACTCCACAGTGGTCCCAATCATCCCGCCAGCATAGCTCTGAGGCATAAATACCTACCAAATGAAAATCTAAGAAACTTGCAGAACACAAACAGCAAAAAGAGCTCGTTGTTATGGCAGTTATGTATTAAAGGGTAGTGTTTTTTCACCCAAAATTTATATCGTATCCCAGGGAATGGGAAACCCGTCAAGCTATTGACTGATAGTATAATGGGCCACTTGCCATTAGCCACACAAGACAGCCTGCATGAGATATGTGCGTTTTTAGAAAATAGAGGGGACAAGACGCTCTACTATATCTCAAAGTGGAACGAGTCTGGGCTCTGGATTGATTGGGATTTCAGAGATATACCAGCTCACCTAATGCAGCAAACAGAAATTCTCAAACAGGAACTTCGTGAGGCTGCCCCAGTGCATAAAACAGAAAAGGATAAATGGGGATGGGGACCTATAGGAGCATACACCTCAATCAAAGGCTATGAATTGATGCAAACACACAAAGACCGAATTCATCTGGCAAAGTTTTGGAAAGAGGTTTGGGATCCAATGGCGCTGCCCAAGGTAAACTTCTTTCTGGACACTAATGCATAGAAAGATCCTGACCGGTGAAAACCTTATGAAAAGAAACATTGCAGGTCCGCATAGGTGCACACTTTGTAAAGAAGACATGGAAACCATGGATCATTTATTTGTTGAATGTCCATATGCAAACAGAGTTTGGACCCACACTCTTCAAGGATTAAAGGCTGTAGTCCCCACTAAAACTTCAGTTGTGGACTTATTCCTCTCATGGAAAGTGCGCTACCCGTCGCTCTCCCTAAACTCATCATGGGCCAGAATTTGGATCACTCTCCCCAAGCTAGTGTGTTGGAAGCTATGGCTAGCTAGAAATGAGCAGATATTTAACAATGTAACTTGGACCCCCAACATGGTAGCAGTAAAAGCAAAAGGACTCCTTCTAGAAATTTTTAATTCTTAGAAAATCAAAGAGGACAATTCAGTGCAGCAAGAGGAAAATAATTGGCTTGGCACTTAGGCATTCATCCAACGGATACACAGCACAGAAAAACACCTCAGAAATCCTGAGTGGAGGCTAAGAGAAAGGGATAAGCTTTTCAGAATTGGTGGAGGAAGCAAGGAATAACAACAACATTTTTTGACAGTGCCTCTAAAGGCAACCCTGAGACAGCAGGAGCTGGAGGACTCATATACTCTTATGATGGAGGCATCAAAGAAACCTTCAGTTGGGGTCTAGGACAGCGAACTAACAACCAAGAAGAAATCCTTAGCTTGATAAAAGTATGCCAAATAGCCAAAGAAAGAGGACATCGGGAGCTGCAAACATTCGGAGACTCAGAAATCATAATCAAAATAATACATACGCAAGGCCAATTCAATGAAGTTGGATTAAATAAGAATCTGCAAAGGCGGAGATACCTTCTCCAAGACTTCACTTCCTTCAAATGCTATCACATTCTCAGAGAATAAACAAAGAGGCAGACTTCTATGCCAACAAAGGCTGCATCTTGGCCCAAGGAGACCTTAGCACAAATGGCGGAGACCCAGAAACAATCTGTATACCATGAAAATAGAAAATTGCTGGAAACAGAAAATGTAAAATAATTGCACTAAAAGATGTAAGGTTGTGGCCATTCGGAGTTCTCTACTAATAAAATCCATACCTGTTTCAGTTAAAATATATATATATATATATATATATATATATATATATATATATATATATTTATATTTATATTTATATTTGTTTTTAAAATTATATTTATCATTTACAATTACAAATAAAAATAAAATTATAAATATTTTATATTTTTATTTTTAAAATACAATTTTCAATATATATAGATAGAATTTTTAGTAACAAACAAATATTATATTATTTCTATTTAATAATTAGAATTTATTTAATTAAAAAATTATAATGAATAACAATAACTTTTATTCGTAATAATTTTATTAATAATATAACCAACAAAAAAAAAATCCCAATGAAGTACTTCAACCCAATGATATTGTTTTAAATGAAACATGATATGTCCAAATTGTTTAAACAAAGCTCATGTTAATAAACTTGTTTCTTCTCTATATATATTTCAATAAAACTAATAAATTTTAATTACCTTTGCCATGTTGTAAATGGAATAAGGGAATAACTAATTTTGAGATAGAGAAAGCATAAAGAGTGACAACCCCATATGCACCAGCAACAATTCCTTAGCCAACCACCCTAGCTCCTTAGCAAGATTTGGTGGACATTTTCGTACCCAGGAACTTGTTCTTTTTTTGCAGTCTTAAAATGTTGATCCATATTTGCAAGTCAATCTCTATTATGGTTGCATTTTCTATTTCCAGGGCTAACCCTAGTCACATACTTGTTACTTTCAGATCATCCTATCTCGCTATGGTTGTCACCACCATTGTGGCCAACACTCGATCTCCCACTAATACCCTTGCTCCAACCTTTTTCGATGGTGTTGTTGTATATTTGCAGGCCTATGATGAATAAAATGTTCTTGGAGGGTTTGATTTCAATGTATTTTTTTATTTTGTTGTCAGATATGTACCTTGAGAGGGTGTTAGTTTTCTTTCTCAAGGGGATATGAAGAAATTTACCAACCTAGAGATCGGGCCAACCAAATGAATTCTTAGTCACTTCAAAGTCTTTCTTACATCTTAGGTGAGGATTTTATCGCAAGATCTGGGGAATTTTCTATTCTTTGTACGGCCATTATCATGAGGTTTCTTCTGCATGGTGGTCAAAGCCTTAGATATTGTCTCTTAACTCGCTGCAAGAATCCATGATCAACTATGAATCTCCTTTGGAATTTTTCGGCTCTTATATGGTGGAAAGAAACTTGAGGACCTGAAATCCCTTAAAGAATATGGCATAGCCAAGGATGCCACTAGTTCTTTAATCACTAGATTGAGAGGCAAAGCTAAAGGATGGGGAGCACCTTCCTTAGGAAATGGACACCCAATATCTTGAAATGAAAAATGTTTCAACTAACCTCGCAGTTATATATTATGCAAAATAACTTATTATTTGTCATTTTAATGGATCTTTCCCCTCAGCATCTCCTATCTGGGAATGGGCACACCAAAACTAGTCTCAAAATACGAAGTTTTTATTTTTCTCAAAAGGCTTCTTTGTGGTGTTCTTCATATAATTAGAGGATCAAAAGATGGTTTTTGACTAGGGACCTTATTTTTGGGATCATTATCATCTCTCAATGAAACCATGGTTTCCTAAATTTAATCCTCTCTCCATGATATCCCCGGAAACTCCATTTTGGGTAAGGCTTCCTAACTTACCCATCCATTTAATACAATTAGATATCTTAGAATATGTGGGGAAATTAATAGGCTACTTCAGCAATGTTGATAAGATTTTAAAAGGAATTCTCACATTTGTTCACATATGTGTCAAAGTGGATCTTAGTAAATGGTTGCTAGCTAAAATATTTCTCAAGTGGAGGGGTAAGGTTTATTCAAAATTGTCAAGAGTATCAGATTCCATATGCTTACCCAATCCTTCATTCTTTCTTCCCAAGTGAAGACAAGAATGATGCGTCTATATCTCCCTCTCAAATAGGGAGGATATATCCATTCCATTGAAGGAATGTACCCATTCCTATAAAATTAATATATCCAATATCCCTCTTAAATCGGGGGACTTGACGAAGCTCCCACTCTTAACTAGGACTTGCTTCAGCAGCTCTTTTAGGGGGGAGATCATGGGACAACCAACTACTTGTAGAACTTCTTCTTTCGATGTCATTAACTTCTTCTTTAATATGAAGCCTACATATTTTGAGACTTCTTTTTAGGGCACATAACATCCATCACTTTCATTCATGAATCATGTCAGTCATAGCATACTTCTTTTTCATTGGAAAGTGATCCATTAGTCTATATCCGGTATTCTTTCATGCCTTTCTACCATCTTCATGTTATGTTTCCTTAAGGATCATTAGTTGTAGATGAATTCCACAACTCTTCCTTTGGAAGCTCTGCATAAGCCCATTTAGATATTGTTCAGAAATAGAAAATGAAAATTAAATAAAAAATTACCTTTGTGATGGTTTTTCATCATGACATCTCCTTGTTTGCATCAACATCTTACATACATATTGACACATCTCCAAAAATATATATAAGGTAAAGGGTCTCTTTCTTTTTCAAACTTCATTAGGTTCTTCATATCTTTCCCATGGAGATATCATAGTCAAAACTTTTAGTTCTTGGATGTTGATTTACTTCTTCATAGTTGCATTTTTTTATGATATTTCCTTTATTTCTTCACATATTGCATTTCATAACTTTTATCCATAGTTCCTTTTCCAACCACCTCATGTTCTATATGAGGAATTATTATGTTGATTCAATCTTATAAAATATGTGACCCATGCCTTCGTACATCCTTCCAAAGGAGGAGATCCTTTTCTTTTGATCATGCTCAAAAGACAGAGCATTTATCCCTGAAACCATATGACATGACTCGACTTTTATCCAAATATATGCATACATACCTCATCTCTTTCTTTAGGTAATTTGGATTTCCTTTTGCAACTTCCTAGATTGAACGAACTTCAATCATCTTGACCTGATTTGCATCTTATGACATCATATATTTATTCCATGAATCCCATACAAGGAGGAATTCTTAGTGAAACACTTGTTCCTATCAATAGGTGAACCTTCCATTGAATATTCCAACAGAGGATATTGATCATCCTCATCGGAACAATGCTCCTCTTGAATGATGTATGATGAGATTTTGTACTAGATGACTTTCTTCTTCCCATAAGTATCACTTATGCCTCTAATGAGGTTACCAAGACCTACAACTACATTTCAAGCTTATTTATGATGATATCACGAGCTCTTGCTTTCAACTGTATGCTTCTATGTTGTCATTTCCTAACATGATGCATCATATCATGCTTCTAATGATTTATACCATGATAGACATATTTTACAATAGAAAAACTTGAAAAAAGGAAAATTGAAAAGAACTAGGTGAGGAAGACTATCTCAATCATAGTATAGATCTTTTACTTCCTCTTTCTTGGATTTTTTTTTTCAGCTTCCTCTACTTCTTCAATAATATGGGATTATTCTATTCCTATTTTGTTGTGGTCCTTGTTCAGTTTAGGACAATATATTTTGTAGTTCCCATATTCTTGACATCCATATAATTGAACCTTTGTCATGCTCTTCTTTCTTTTATGAGGACAAAATTTTCCAAACTTCCCTTTTCTCTTTTCCATAGCAGCATATGCTTGAGTTTGCTCATTTGATCCTACATCAGACTTTTCTTTCAACCCAGGCTCTTATATTTTACATAGTGATCATAGATCCTTGAATGGAGTAGCTTCCTTCTTCCCACAAATGCTTGATTTGAAGTTACCCCATTCCCCTGGTAGTGCATTTACTACTATGGTAGTCATCTCCTTTTCAGACATTATCTCTCTCAGATCTTGAATTTGATCCCTTATTTCAGATATCCTCATAAATTATGAGGTTATTCCTTCTTCTTTTGATATCCTTAGCTTGTAGAGTTCTTTCCTTAATGGGATAACTTCTCCTGCAGTACTTACGAAAAAAAACTCTATTGGTTTGTCATATATTTCTTTCGGAAGTTTCAAGTTTGGATACATAGGGAATGAAGGGATCCTTGATGGATTCTATGAGAATCCTTGAGCCCTTACTTCCCCTTTCATATATCTTTCAAGTTCTTGAGCATATTCCTTTGGAGGTTTTGTGATTGAGCCTTTAACATGTTCTATGACCTCATTTTATATGAGGTTTAGGTTTGTCATTTTCTTCTATGCAAGAAAATTTGAAGCCCCAACCAACTTGTTGCTTTCCTTTCAAAAATACATTTTGAAAAATTCAGAAGTAGTCATAAATATACTTACTTGTGAATATTCTCCTTTAACCTTCTTCCTTTTTGAAATTGATGAAGATATAGGAAATTCAAAACTTCTTCTTTATGAAGATGGTTTTCTTCATAAGTGATCCCTGAATCCAAAGAGAGGGAGATCACCTTAGATATTTTAATGATGATGACAATATTATTGATCCTTCTTCCCTTGGCTGAGTGGTCTTCAAGTTAATTTAATTTGTGGAAATTTTCAACTTGAGTAGAGGCAGGATATTTTTGGTCTATTTCCTTGATGATGACTTGAGTGAGGATCCAAATAATGCTTCTAGTGTAGACTTATTCTTTGATTAATCTAGGGTTTTTTATGCTTCCTTCAAGAAGATTATGTAGACCTTCTCTTCAAAATGCATTGAGGATGAGATGATCGTCTAGATGATTTGATTCCCTTATATAACTTAGGCCCTTTGAGTGCTTGAGTGTCCCTTATTGAGTCACCCTTCCTTAATTTGTCACCTTATCTCTAATACCATGTTTAGAAATATAGGGAATAGGGATGAGGTGATTTCTCTTGAATGATAACTTCTTGTGATGCAAACTTTCTTAGTATTTTATTAGCTTCTTTCGTACTCTTGATTATGTTAATGTTTTATATCATCAAACATCTACCAAATCATAAATAATCATGAGACAAGGGACACAAAATGGAGGCTATCATCCAAGGCCAAAACCTCTCCAACTTGAGAGTAAAACCCAAAAAAATTCCTCTTCTTATAGAATCTTCAAGAGACGAACTCCAAGACCAAAACCCTTGACCTATTAACTTCTGCAAGACCAAGTCACAAGGCTTCTTTGAGCGAGTTATTCTTCCTTTAGTCAATGTTGGTTAAATTTCTTGCTTCACCTTAGATCTCGACTACCCTTCAAATCTCGTCCTATTGGATCAGACCTGCAAATCCCAGCCTCTTTAGAAACCCTAATTGCAACACATGTGTAGGGTCACCACCTATATTTGTCCCTTGATTCCCTTTTCCTATATGGATTCTTCTTATTTTGGAATTTGGCTTGATGAATATCTTGTTTCCTTCCTTGATTCAAACTACTATTATTGTTGTAATAAATAAACTTTTTATGTAGTAGATGGTACCACTCTTCTTCGCAGATGTGGGAGATATTATCCAAAAATATACCCAAAACACTTCGGCTTATTATCCTCCCTTCTTCGCTAGATGATAGGCTTCTTTCTCTCCTTTCTTCTCACTTATTATTTAATTTCATATGCTTGATCGAGTTCCCGTCAAGTGAGGTTGAGCTCTATATATATATCTATATATATATAGTAGTCTGCCCATAAAATAAGTCGACTTGTGCAAGTTCATAGGCTGACATGCCATTCTAGAATGATCTCCATCATCTTTTGAGGGCCGACTTGAAGGTGTACTTGTGACAAGGTCTTGGAGGTTTTGTGACTCAAATAAATTCTTCTTTTACAATATGTAACATGCCCAAATGGGTCTTCACTACATGACATTGACTCAATATACTTTATGACTTGATGACCAAACCTAATAGCTCACAATGGGATATTTATCAATATAACAAAATTCCTTGAGAATGAAACCCATTACTCAAGCATAACATAAATAATTGTATTTTTCTCCTTTACATGAATTACATAAAATCATTACACATGTCATTATGAAGACCGAACCGAGTTACATATTTCAACAATTTGTAGTCGTCACATCTGTACAAATCAGTAAGTATGGAGAAATATATTTGAATCGTTGAGTTGTTTCCCTTAGATTGATGAGTAGGAAACAAAGCGAATTGATTAATAGGGAGTGTCTATACGAATTGATAAGGTTCTTACCCTATGCTTGCTAATCAGAGGAATTTTTTTGTATCCTAACCCTCGCTAAACTTACTTCTGCAAGGCATTTCGTTTGTGTAAAAGGTGAAGCTCTGAATCAACTAATTAAGAGGTCACCCTAGGCCCTAACCTACCTATTTCTAAGAATAAATTTCTTGGATTGAGTGATATATTAAAGGAATCAGTTCTTGTCACCTCCAATATTCTACATTCCCCTTTCTTGCCAACCATACTTTACAAATGAAAGGAAGGCCCACTCTACATAGATAGTAAGGTCCCAATGATTACGCCCACCTTGAACTGATAAGCATGATTTATAGTGAGCCTTACCATAGATAGAAATATATTGATGTGATAAGACCACACTCCATTCAATGTAGGTGTGGGGAGAAGTAATGAGGCTCAATTTGCACTACTATTTCATAAAGAAAGGCTCATTGATTCATTGGAGGGGAAAGATATTAGGGAAATTTGATGTTATGTAATATCAATACCAGAAGGAAATAGATAGTTCCACATCACTCCCATTAGCAAGCATGGATTTTTGATATAGATAGTTCCACACTCTAATGCCCCACGAACGAGTATATATAGTTTTGTAACATCGATAGTTTTCATTTCCACTCCTTTTTTAATGAAATATATTACATAAAATAATAATTTCAATGAATTGGTACAAAGGTTAGAATCTTTCCCTCTTTGATCAAGTAGTTATGGAGTGAGAATAAAGGGACTAAGTGGATAAATCAACCAACCTTGAGATATCTCTAGAGATCAATTCATCAGGGAAACTTTTCTTTATCTAATAGAGGTGCAATAAGGTTTTCCATATATAGTGATTTTTTTTTCTAAGTTTGACTACTTCTATTATATCATATAAAATAGTAAGTTACAGGTCTCTTCCTCTAGACTTGGCAAGCCAAATCCAGAGGGAAGTCTCATCAGTTTGCAAACAGAAATTAGACTGCCCCGTTTGGGGAAACCAGTCCTCAAAAACCATGGTGAGCATGTTTCCCAAAGAGGGAAACCAGTAGTCATAGTAGCCAAAAGTAAACTAAAGTCATATAGCAAAAAATTCCAAAAAATGAGCAGACTAGAGAGCGTTAAAAAACTGAAATGACAGGAGGACACCCTGTAAATAAAACTAGGGAGGACCTTCATCCTTTTTACCAGAGGTAGGGTCTTCTTCTTCAATCCTTCATACATAGAACGTGTCATATTTCTCCTTGCTCAGCGCGTGGCATGAAATCTGGGGCCGTGGCGACGCGGGAGAGTCGATCTTCTCAGAGGAGGCAACCTGCAGACCAGAGTGCTCCTTCTTTTTTTCTGCCTCAAAATTCGAGTTGATTCCACCACTGTTGCCTGTATTGCCGTTGGTGTCCTGGTTGCTGCTTGAGGCACTCTACACTGGGAGAGCCTTCATCTTAAGGGAGATGAAGGCAGGCTCGGTCGGAATGGTTGATTTACGCAGCTTTTTCTTGTTGCGGGAGCTAGAAGGCACTAGAGAGGGAGCGGGAAGCTGCAGGGATAGTTGAGTGGACAGATTGACAGGGGCATTACTGTTCTGCTCATCCCAGCCCACCGAAAGATTCAAGTTTGGATGGGAGTGCGACAATGGAGGTCTGGACGGGAGGCCACGTCCTCCTGCTCTTCTGCATCTCAGACGATGACACCGAGGCATTATTGTCAGGGGAGCTGAAATGCAGGACCAGGAAGGAGCTTTGGACAGCGCAGAGGAGGAATTTCCACCAGAGGGAAGGCTGAGGTCGGTCGAGCTAGGAACATGCACCTGAGGCAGAGGGGATGAAACAGAGAAGTGCACAAAAAACAGGAGAGAGGGTCGAATGGAAGGCAAATAGGCGGGGATGGCTTGATTAATAACCATGGCATGCGACCTTAATGCTCTGCGAACAGGGTACATCGAAGTGAGGGTGGCGGAGGACGAATTTAAGACCACCTCACAGCAGCATTTAACGCGGGGTTGGCTTCCATATGTGATCACGTGGGGAGGCTAAGTGTCCCCCCACATGGCAGCCTCATGGCCCTCTTTCTTACTGGATGGCACCCGCATCCGAGGTTCCATATACAGTGATTGCTCTATTGGGACACATGAAATTTAGATAGTCTTTATAGGCTAGATAACATACCCTCCCTGCCCCCATATAGATGGTGATATTCTATGGTAGATATAGGTGATTTAGGGCATGATTTTATTTTCTTCATTACTACTAGCCAGAGTTTGAATTGAGGGAAGATGAAGATAAAGGAATTTAAATGGGTGAGGTGATTGGTGTTTCCTCCATTACTACTAATATGATAAGTCTTTATCTTTGTTGCGAGTGAATAAATTGGTCCAGGTGTCAAGGGAGGATCTCCTAAACATAAAGGAGCAACGTGTCTTATCTCGATATAAAAAACTACTAAAGAAACCCTCCAAGAGTAAGGACATGAGTTACCTTACTTGTATCTAGAGCTTACTGGGATAGAGAATAGAGTCCATCACAGGAGGATAGATATCTATTCAATAGTTGGAGCAATAAGTAAGGTATTTTTATTGTTTTTATATTGTTGGGTCATAAATTGGCTCTGAAACTATAAGATATGAAATTGTTCGCCATGAATCTACAACTGGAGAATCTATTAGCTCTTGAGTGGTTACATTTATGAGCTCTTAAATTAAATAGAGTCCAACTACGCCTAGGATTTTTATTGATGTCTATGGATATGGAGTGTGTTATGATATTGGGAAAGATGGATTTGATACTGCCCATGTCTATGCTTTGATTAGGGCTTCCCCTTAGTCAAATGTTATTTAAGAGGTTCAAACTTGGACTAGGGGCATAAATACTGGATGTGCACCTATAAGATCACAATATTCCACTAATGGTGGTGCTAGTGGACTAACCTTGACTAGTTCTGAAGTAGATTATCCAACAGATGATTTAGATGATCTAGTAGCACCGGTAGAAAAGGTGTAGGTTATCCATGCAACTAGTAAATTTAGCATTATCTCACAGCTAGTACATCTTAGTCTACTAATCTTTGTCAAGGACTTTCCCTTGGTAAATATAATATACTTATTTCACTATTTAAATCAATAAATAAAACCATGTTATGTTTACACGCACCTGTAATAATGAGATAAATTTTTGGGTCTTGCTTGAGTCAGTATCCCTATGCCTCGTTGGTAAGCTCTAGTTAATTATCAATGAGGAGAAACCTTGAGGTGTGAATTTACTTTCTTGAAATATGGCTATAGAATGTGTTTTGCGACCTTTGACCTTGTCTGGATGGTACCAACGTTTGGTACTTACTAGGCATGGGTAGAACTTGTAGAAGGCAGGTAGAATTGGCATTTATTTCCTTGATTTGTAGGGACTTGACTAGTATAATGGGTAGGTAATTCCTTACCAGTTAGCAAGATCCATACAAATAGGTACCTTAATTGTACAAATGTATTTCCCTAATTTGATGGGACTAGGCTCTATCCTTCCCTAATATAAGGCTAGGTTATGAAATGTAAATTAAACAACTCTAGAGCTAGCTTATAAAGGGTTTCTTAGAGGGAAAAAGTGAGTGTATTTATAGCGAACTGTGATGGTAAGTACTAAGGTAAGGTCCTAACTCTGCAGGTGATTGGGCTATAGAATCAATAGAGAGGGATATGGATGGCTCCTCATTCATGCTCATAATAAAGAAAGGGTCTCCGTGAGATTTTGTCTAATCTAAGGAAGGAAAATGAAATATCTTGGAATAAAAATAGAGCTTCATTGGTGTTCTTAAGTAAGTAAATTGAAATTAAAACCAAGATTCACGTGATCCATTTATACTTATTTTTTTAGGTAGTTTGTATTGATCCACTAGGGGGAGAAAAGGTAAACCAATATTTATGTATACAATTAAGCCTCCTCACTCATGCTAGCAGAAAAGAGAAAAAGGTAGGCAATAACTTAGCTCAAATTATAGTCAATATAAGTGGATGACCTATCAATGAGAAAGAAGTTAGATTCAAGGTAAGATCTCACCACTTCGATCAAGTAGCCCCAATACAATATCCTAGGTGTGGGGATATGATGATGGAGAACAACACATTCCAAGATCACTAAAAAATATTAATAAAATGAATATTATAGGGGTGGGGCTACGTGTCACCAATTGGGGGAAGAATATAAATAAGGATAGGGGAGATGATATAAGTAAGAGTGCAATCTAGAATCAAAAGATGAAGGGAGGCTAGGTTTTGCAGTGTATGACTCAAATTCTATCTTTGATACTATGAAATGAATGGATATGAGATATGTGAGAAATAAATACCTACCAGGTAGCAAATTGAGCAGTCCTGAGAGGGAGACATACTTTTATATCATGATTCTATTATAGTTGGATTCTTGTGGTTAGGGACGTGCATTTGTGTGCTTTTGGTTTGAAGTTGTCATTGATTTTCTGTAGCATCTCTACGACCTCTATTTTAAATAAGCAATCCAAAGCCATGCTAGCCCCCGAACTAACCCTGCACCTTCTTATTTACCCAAGGCTAGGGTTACCATATATATGGGCCTTACTCTATTCATGGCATTATAAAGGTGGACTTAGGGGTAGTCAGTCTTTAATTCTATCACACTCCATATGTGATGGAACTAAGTGAGGGTATCCCACAATCCAAGTAAAGGGTAAAGGGTGTAAGAATAACCATATACTAATTAATTGCAGTGCTTTGTTCATTGTTAGTTGTTCCATCTTATAGGGTTGAAGGGTAGTTTAGAGGAAAACTTGTAGGTTTGGTGTTACCTAGTATATTTTTTCTCATCACCCATAAGATATTTGGATATGCATAATGGCCTACCCCTCCCTATAACGAAAGTGCAAGTTTTCCCCTATTACTGGAATGGGATGTCATTGGTATGTCTCTTCTTGTTTCATTGGTGCAACCTCGTATAACTGAGATGGTGCCCTTCACATTTCAATTTCACTTGGACACTTACATCTTATTGTGAATTATCCCTCTTTGTGGCTCTTTATGGTCTAAACCTTGGTATGGTCTGGATCGAATCAACATGTGTGGTGTGACTGATCAAAATTACCTGATGTTTTGTCAATTTATCTCTTTATCCACAATAAGTACATAGTTTCCCCTTAGAGACGTGTTTAGCTTCCATAGTAGTTGGGTGAGGTTCAATCTTCTTTTGGTTTTGGACCTTATTACTTGGGGTATCCAATGTGCTTCCCAATGGAGAAAAGGGATGTTCAATATTTGAACTTTGTGCCCCTCTATGAGCCTTGTCTATAGTCTTGATGCTCGTACCTTAGGGATCTATGGTACATTCCAATGGGTTTGATTTTAATAGGACAAAGACACGCACTAATATCTTTCCTGACCCTGTATAAATAAGATGGTTCCCTTCGAATTGAAATTGATCTCGAGCACTTACTTCTTATTGTGATCTATCCCTCTTTGTGGCTATTCACGTTCTAAATCTCAGTATGGTCTAGCTCGAATCAACATTTGGAGTGTGACCGATCAAAGTTACTCGATGTTTTGTTGACTCATCCCCCTATCTGCAGTAAGTATGTATTTGTCCCTTAGAGATGGGTTTAGCTTCTGTAGTAGCTAGGTGAGGTTCAATCTTCTTTTGGTTTTGGGCCTTATTACTTGGAGTATGTAATGTGCTTCCCAATCAAGCAAATAGATGTTCTATATTTGAAATTTGTGCTCCTCTATGAGCCTTGTCCATAGTCACGTTACTCATATATCAGGGATCTATGGTACATTCCTGTGGGTCAGCTTCCAATAGGACAAAGATACACACTACTATATTTCATGACCCTTGTGTTCCTTGGGTCGCTTACTGTGGGATTTTTCTACTCACTTCACTTGAGAAAGTCATCAGTGGTAAGTGGTGCTATTGGGGGTGTTACTCTCATTCGTTCGCATGTTTAGTCATGGTTCTCAGTTGCTTAGGCAAATATGTATTCATGGGTAGGTGTTTGATATTTGTTTAACTTAATCGATAACCCTAGAAAATGTAAGGCGAATATAGGGAAGATAGAGAGGTACATCGATATGGGTATTCAATGATGCTCTAGTATATGGCAAAGATAGGTGTCAACCATTAGGATAGCTTATATAGCTATGATGCCTTCATTACTTGCATTTTATATATTCCTCATCATTTAATTAACTATAGATCTCTTTATCAGTAAGTCTTACCTTGTATGTAGTGAAGTGGATTCAAGATGAGATAGGAGTCGTAAGAGGTCATGACATTGCCCTTACATATAGTATAGGATGGTAAGTGTGCTTAATAACAATGGTGGATTCCCTTTCCCCTAAATGTATCAAATTTTTATAAAGACCCTAGTGATCTTGTGCTTCTTTATGAGCCATTTTTTATAAGCTACTCCATGAGAGGGTAATTGGAAAATACTTCTACTCCCTATTTTCTTCTTCTTCTCTTGGTTGTTATTAGATATCTTGGTTTGTTGGGTATGCTTAAACCTTCGCTTATCTTATGTAAAACGGTATAGCCTTATGAGGTTTGCAATTACTATGTATGTGATTTGTGTGTGTGAAGTTCATGGCTTGAGTCCATATCTTTAAAGTCCAATAAAGGTAAGCATTGGCCTTGCTATCATTTATAGGATAATTACTTATATTGGCCCCCCATTCCATGACCTTTACATTCTAAGTAATAATCTCCTTATAGGATACAAAAGCTCTAATGAGAATGGTCCCTCTCAATATCTAAGACTTGAGTCTCTCCTTGATCCAATAGATGCCTAAATATTCTTTTCTTTGAAAAGTAATTGCATCATATGTAAGGTGTAAGGTGAAATGCATTGGTGAATATACTTCATCATTATTTTTTTACATCAATTTATAGCTTCACCCTTAATCTAGTTGGAGTGATCCCAAGTCGGTCTCTAAGCAGAAGTGGGATCCCGTAATATCAATTTAATGTTGTACTATTGATATCTAGTCCCTACTAGTGACTAATTTGCTACACTTGGTAACATATTACGACTTTGAACCACAATTCTTAGTTGCATGTTCTATGCTCACTTTCAAACCTTTCTAATATTGTACTATTGATATCTAGTTCCTATTAGTGACTAATTTGCTAGAAACAGTAACATATCACAACTCTAGATCACAATTCTTCGTTGCATGCTCCATGCTCTATGCTCATTGTCAAACCTTTCTTCCTTATTGCATGCGCTATGCTCATTGTCAAACCTTTCTTCCTTGTTGACCTTCAGCAACTCCAAGATAAACTAGCTTACCAACCAATCTTTAAAAATATGGAGTTTAAAAATTCACAGACCTAGAAAGGCCCATGAATAAATTCCACAATAAATACGTAATTCAGGCGGAATATAAAAGGGAATGTGAGACCATGATTATTAGGGTGAAATGAAATCCCATCAACCGATTTTAAATAAAATTAAAACTCCCTAGATATACGCTTATGGGGGCGTAATTCGGTTGGGATTTATACAATTCAGTTGAGTTTTCCTCATGGTTTTCGCTTTTGGTAGGCTGAACTTTCCAATGTTGTATGCATTGCAGCTACTAAATATTTGCTTTGTAAAGTCATTTTGGATAGGGTTTTGGAGGTTTGTTTTGTTTCGTTTCTTTATGCTCCAATTTAATATTTATATATATATATATATATAGTGTATATATATAACTTCTCTTTGTAAATATGAAGAAGCTCTGTTTTATATGAACATCGCTCTAAAAAAGAAAAATCTGGATATATGTAATTTTTTTTTAAAAATCTGAAGAAGCTTCTGGATATATGTAATTTTATTTTTATTTTTAAATATGAAGAAGCTCTGTTTTTTAATTGCTGAGAAAAAAGGTTAAGAACACTGATCGAGTTATAAATAGGTCTGGCAGATCGAAAACCCTAAACCCCTGGTCGGCAAAAAAATCAAAGCTGAAGAAGAAAACCCTAAACCCCTGTCAGTAGAGTTCGAACAGTACAGGAATTTTCTGCGACGTTTTCGGCTGCCAGAAAATATGGCAGAAAATTTCCCGCAGGAGCGCTCAATTTCTCCGGCTAAAATGCCTATATAATTCAAGGTTTTCCATTGGCCCTAAACACACTTGTTGCAGCAATGATGCTTTGATACTCATGAGAAATGTAGATCGTTCCTTCAGAACCAGTCACAACACCATTGATACAGGGCTCTATCAGAGGCTAAAATGGAGCTATAACGATTTACCTGATCATCACTTATATTGTGCTGGGTTTCCTGAGGATGCAGAGATTCCTGTGGAGCCGTCGGTAGAAACTGATAAGCTGATACGGTTATAAACTGATACGGTTATAAGATAAGCAGATAAGCCCGCTTAACACGTCTTTCTGAGGCGCTGCGGCGGGAGACAGCAACCGAAGGTCGTCTGTGTGAGGCGTAGCCATTCACAGAGTTGACGGAATCTGGTCTGGTCTCCGAAGCACCGTCTTCGCTGTTGGTTGGTGCCCGCGATTGATAATACAATTATATCTTTCAATTTTATATGAATTTTCATTTTTAAATAATAACACACCTAAGCACATTTTCTAATTTTTTTATATATTTTTTACTTAAACTTATTTTCAATTTTTCATCTTACACATTTTCTAAAATTTTTATATATTTTTGTATTTAAACTTATTTTTATGTTTGTAATTTGTGAATTTTTTTTTTTATAATAATACATCTGAGTTGATATCACTTCATGTCGTTTTCTTATCAATATGTAGTTTTATTGAATTAAAGAGACATTCGTATATTTATTTATTTATTAAAATAGTCTATATTTGTATTTATGAGATAAATTTATTTTTATAAAATAAATGTTATTTATATATTTTTGTAATTAAGGGAACAAATACTATTGATATAATTAATTGTTATATATAACAAAGATGTGTGTTCATATGAAAAGATGTCATATAACAATGTTTAAATGGTTATAGGTGTGTGTCAATATAAATACAAATTATAGTTATAATAAATATTAATAATTATTTAATTTTAAAGTAATGACAAAATTAGACATTAAATTGGTTTATGAGTCTTATTTATTTGTGAGACCTATTTACATATGATGCAGGGGCACTAGACACTAGCCAGCAATGTAGGAGGTTTTGTCCACATGTTGTGGCTGGGAGGGTTCAAAATCATTGAATTGTAACAACAAGGTGTCAATACCTTAGCTGCCTGTTTCATTTAGATTAGTTAGAGTCAATAGAAGTTGAATAGCTTTAAGTTCAGTCCATCTGTTATGTTTCAGTTAATCGAATAAATTGTATTTAGGCTTTTGGTTTACCGAAAACGGTCCTCACAGAGGAACCGAAGAGGCACATAATGATGTATATAAACTGTATTCCCCAAATGCATAAGGGGAGGAGATTTCGGCAATAAATCCATGTGTTAAGCAATTGTTTCCGATTGAACAACTTTCATTGTTCGTTGATTATCAATTTTTCTTGAATTGATATTTGTGAGGGGAATTGTTTAATTGTGAGGCGATTGTACAATGTTCTGTATCTAATTGTTGAACTGCGTTGTTATATAACCTCCGCATCTCTATGTCCATTGTTTCTCTTAATTTTTCGAAATAAGATCTGTTGAAATAAACTCCCGAAAGAAGCCGTAACTGAAAGTATTCCATCTTGTAACAGACTTGCATTGCGAGTTTCGGAAGCTTTGTCGAATCCCCACTCGTAGAGGAGGTCTGTGTATGATCGTGGTCGTTGAACCTGTTCCGTAATAGTGAAACCCTGATTACACAGAAATAGTTCAGTTGGTCGTGAACTGAGAGTTCCTGTCCTGAGGTTAGACCGTGAGTTAATGAACTGGAGTAAATCGAAGGAAATGGCGTAACTCTAGTTTAGCCCTGGTCAATCATTGTTCAAAGGCTAGAAGCGGTTTTGATCGCACCACCTTTGCGTGACGAGCAGTATTTGAGAAATCAGAGCGATTCCATAGAGCGGCTGACATGTGGCATAAGGCGGGACCCCAAAAGCCACCCCATCGCGCGTTAACCTTCGACCGAAGACTCGGTGCGATATTGATACACACCGTCCGATCTAGGGTCGGGCCATCGAACGACGATCGCACTTGGAAGTAGCACGGAGTTAATCAAAGGTATGGTGTATGTATTTAATTGAATTCTGCCAATTGTATGTGTGGGCCCAGAGTATATTAAAGTGTTTCATTGCCAAGATCGTCGGGTATTAATATAAAGTTTCGAAGGGTGGTAACCTTGGTTATAAGTTTCATCGATAGAATTAAATTTCAGGAGACATACATTAAATTTTCCAAAGCTGTTGAATGTATTTATTTATCAATTTCTCCGAAATTGATAAATAAGATTACAAAGGAATTGAGGAAGACTACATGGAAATAAAATGAGTTAATTGAGTGGAAATGTTGGCAGAGCTACACTAGAGTCCAGCTCTCCTTAGGGGCTGAATTCAGTTTTGTTTCTGTCAGTTGTGGTATCAGAGCTGTTGTTTTTAAGTTGTTTTGCAGAGAATTAACATGGCAATCCGAGTTGGTAGAGGTGCTGGCAGAAGGAGAGGCGGACCTGTTGCCAATGCAGAAGTGTTGGGGATCTTGCAGAGGTTTGAGGCCAGAATGGATGCCATGGAGCGAAGACAGCCCAGAGATCCTGAAGACATCAGTGAACCTGAGATAGAAGAAGATGAAGAAAATGTTGAGATTCCTCCTGACATGAGGCTCCTCAGAATTGTTCTGGGGTCTTTAGTTAAGCCCAAGATTGAAGTATCGAGTTTTGCAGGAGGACTGAATCCAGAGGAGCTGGTGGACTGGATTAATGAAATGAACAAGTGCTTTGACTACGAAGAAATGAGCAAATATAAAAAGGTCAAGTTTGCAGTAACAAAGCTGACGGGACATGCTGCACTTTGGTGGGATGGAGTGCAAGCAAAAAGAAGGAGAGTTGGCAAACAGCCTATCAAGAGCTGGACCAGAATGATGGCTAAGTTAAAAGGCAAATTCTTGCCTAGTTATTATCAGCTAACATTGTTTAGGAAAATGCAGAACCTGAGACAGAGGTTGTTGACAATAAAGGAATACACAGAAGAATTCTATAGAGTAAGCATAAGAGTTGGGCAATTTCAAGACACATCAGAGAAGACTGCCAGATATGTGAATGGTATCAAGCTGGAGATCCAAGATGAGATTGGTCTTCTGTCTCCTAAGACAGTTGAAGAGGCCTATCAGATGGCCTTGAAACCAGAAGAGAAACTCCTGAGGAAACAGTCTGCCAAAAAGAGAGGTACTTTCCGTGGAAAGGGAAGTAAGGGTGGTAGAGGAAAGCCTACTACACCCAGGGATGGAGCTAACAGTAGCTCACCTCAGAATGCATCTACAGAGGGTGATGCAAGAGGCAGAAGGGGTTCTTATAGAGGAATAGGAGGCAGAGGCAGAGGTAGAGAATTGAGGTGCTATAGATGTCAGCAAGTGGGACATAAGCACTATGAGTGCCCAGAGAATGTGGGTGCTGGTCCAAGAAATTCTGTTGTTGCCCAGAGTTGAGGATTTTATGGATTGTTTGAGTGGTGCTAAATATTTTTCAAAGATAGATTTGAAAAGTGGATATCATCAGATTAGAATAAGAGAGGGTGATGAGTGGAAAACTGCCTTTAAAACAAATGAAGGACTGTATGAATGGATGGTCATGCCTTTTGGGTTGTCAAATGCACCTAGCACTTTCATGAGACTTATGAATGAAGTATTGAAAGAATTCATTGGTAAATTTTTGATAGTGTATCTGGATGATATATTAGTTTTCAGCAAAACTAAAGAAGAACATTTAAGGCATCTTAATTATGTCTTGAAGAAGCTGCACCAAGAGAGACTGCTGATAAACTTAAAGAAATGCTCGTTCATGAAGGAAGAGTTGGTGTATTTGGGTTTTGTTGTTTCTACAGAAGGATTGAAGATGGACCCGGAAAAGGTTAAGGCAATTGTGGAGTGGCCTTCACCCAGAAATGTTTTTGAGGTAAGAATTTTCCATGGACTTGCCAGTTTTTACAGGAAGTTTATAAGAAACTTTAGTAAGATTAATGCACCCATCATTGAGACAATAAAAAAGAGAAAACGGCCATTTAAATGGACTGTTGAAGAAGAAAGAAACTTTAAACTTTTGAAGCAAAAGATAACTGAAAAACCTGTTTTGATTCTGCCTGATTTTTCCAAACCATTTCAAGTGAAGTGTGATGCCAGTGGAGAAGCCATTGGAGTTGTGTTGAGTCAGGATGATAGGCCTGCAGCCTATTTCAGTGAAAAGCTGAATGACACCAGGGGGAAGTATTCCTCTTATGAGAAGGAATTCTATGCAGTTGTTCAGGCATTGAAAAAGTGGAGACATTATTTGATGTCCAAGGAATTTGTATTATACTTTGGTAATCATGCTTTGCAATACATTCTACAGCAGCCCAAGTTGAATCATAAGCATGCCAAATGGGTTGAGTATCTCCAAGGTTTTAACTTTGTTTTGAAACACATAAGTGGCCAAGCAAATAAAGTAGGGCCGATGCTTTGAGTAGGAGGCACATGCTTGTTCAAGAAACCAATTTTGAAGTTGTAGGATTTGATTTTCTCAAAGAATTGTATAAGACAGATTCAGATTTTAAGGAAGCCTTTGAGGCATGTTGTAACCCTGTTCTAACAGATAGAAGCCAGTGGCTGGATTATTTCTTGCAGGAGGACTTACTATTCAGAAGAAACCAACTGTGTGTACCAAAATGTTCTATGAGAGAAAATTTGATCAAGGAGAAGCATAGTGGTGGATTTTCTGGAAACTTTGGTACTGATAAAACTTATGAGCAGCTGAGTCACTTCTATTATTGGCCCAAGATGAGAGCAGAAGTGGATAAGTTTGTGAAAAATTGCAAAATCTATCAATATGCCAAAGGAAGGAGCCAGAATGCAGGATTGTACACTCCCTTGCCTATTCCAGACAGGCCTTGGGACACGGTGAGTATGGATTTTGTTCTAGGATTACCCAAGACTCAAAGAGGGAATGATGCAGTCTTTGTTGTAGTGGACAGATTCTCCAAAATGGCACATTTTATTCCATGTTATAAAACTAGTGATGCCACTCATGTTGCTAACTTGTTTTTCAAAGAAGTTGTTAGGTTGCATGGTTTGCCCAAGAGTATTGTTTCAGACAGAGACACCAGATTTGTGGGCCATTTTTGGAGGACACTGTGGAAGAAACTTGGTACCAAACTGAGTTTCAGCTCAACTTATCATCCTCAGACTGATGGACAAAATGAGGTAGTGAATAGGAGTCTGGGAAATTTGTTGAGAAGTCTTGCAGGAGAGCATCCCAAGCAGTGGGATCATATTTTTCCCCAGGCAGAATATGCATATAATGACTCTCCAAACAGGAGCACAAGGCAGAGTCTATTCCATATTGTCTATGGAATGCACCCGAGAGGAATATCAGAGTTAAGAAATCTGGGAAAGGCAGAGCTGAGAAGTGCTGATGGTGAGGAATTTGCTTCAAAGATCCAAGCCATACATGAACAAGTGAAACCGCAACTACAAGGCAGCAGCATCAAATACAAAGGCAGAGCAGACTTGAGCAGAAAAGAAGTCCATTTTGAAGTAGGAGATCTGGTTTTGGCACACTTGAGAAAGGAGAGATTCTCAAAGAAGCAATATAATAAACTTAAGTTCAAAAAGATTGGGCCATGCAAGATACTTAGAAAGTTTTCTGCAAATGCTTATGAGATTGAATTGCCTCCTGATGTTGGAATATCCCCCATTTTTAATATTGCAGATTTGTACAAGTATGAAGATGATGGTGCAGAAGAAAGATCGGCAGACAAGGAACAAATTGAGTGGGAAAAGCAGCTACCTCTAGCACAACCATTGCAACCAAAGAAGATATTGGACAAAAGAATGTTCAGGAAGACCAGAGGAAAAGAGTACGTCCAGTACTTAATCAAATGGAAGGACAAGCCAGAGGAAGATGCCCCTTGGATGACTGATGGAATGTTGCAGAAGATAAGCAGATCAGTGGAAGAGCTCATGGACAGGAGCCCATGAAGAAAATCGCCCTCGGGGGTCTGATGCAGGGGCATTAGAAACTAGCCAGCAATGTAGGAGGTTTTGTCCACATGTTGTGGCTGGGAGGGTTCAAAATCATTGAATTGTAACAACAAGGTGTCAATACCTTAGCTTCCTGTTTCATTTATATTAGTTAGAGCCAATAGAAGTTGAATCACTTTAAGTTCAGTCCATCTGTCATGTTTCAGTTAATCGAATAAATTGTATTTAGGCTTTTGGTTTACCGAAAACGGTCCTCACAGAGGAACCGAAGAGGCACATAATGATGTATATAAACTGTATTCACCGAATGCATAAGGGGAGGAGATTTCGGCAATAAATCCGTGTGTTAAGCAATTGTTTCCGATTGAACAACTTTCAGTGTTCGTTGATTATCAATTTGTCTTGAATTGACATTTGTGAGGAGAATTGTTTAATTGTGAGGTGATTGTACACTGTTCTGTATCTAATTGTTGAACTGAGTTGTTATATAACCTTCGCATCTCTATGTCCATTGTTTCTCTTAATTTGTCGAAATAAGCTTTGTTGAAATAAACTCCCGGAAGAAGCCGTAACTGAAGGTATTCCATCTTGTAATAGACTTGCATTGCGAGTTTCGGAAGCTTTGTCGAATCCCCACTCATAGAGGAGGTCTGTGTATGATCGTGGTCGTTGAACCTGTTCTGTAATAGTGAAACCCTGATTACACAGAAATAGTTCAGTTGGTCGTGAACTGAGAGTTCCTGTCCCGAGGTTAGACCGTTAGTTAATGAACTGGAGTGAATCGAAGGAAATGGCGTAACCCTGTTTTAGCCCTGGTCAATCACTGTTCAAAGGCTAGAAGCGGTTTTGATCGCACCACCTTTGCGGGACGAGCAAGATTTTGGAGAACGTGAGCAATTCCATAGAGCGACTGACACGTGGAATAAGGCGGGACCCCAAAAACCGCCCCATCGCGCGTTAACCTTCGATCGAAGACTCGGTGCGATATTGATACACACCGTCCGATCTGGGGTCGGGCCATCGAACGGCGATCGCACTCGGAAGTAGCACGGAGTTAATCAAAGTTATGGTGTATGTGTTTAATTGAATTCCGCCGATTGTATGTGTGGGCCCGGAGTATATTAAAGTGTTTCATTTCCAAGATCTTCAGGTATTAATATAAAGTTTCGAAGGGTGGTAACCTTGGTTATAAGGTTCATCGATAGAATTAAATTTCGGGAGACATACATTAAATTTTCCAAAGCTGCTGAATGTATTTATTTATCAATTTCTCCAAAATTGATAAATAATATTACAAAGGAATTGAGGAAGACTATGTGGAAATAAACTGAGTTAATTGAGTGGAAATGTTGGCAGAGCTACACTAGAGTCCAGCTCTCCTTAGGGGTCGAATTCAGTTTTGTTTCTGTCAACATATTCTACCTCTTGGATTTAAAAATGTTAATTTTTATGTTAACCAAATACAAATACAATAAAAATAAATAAAAATATCTTCATACAAGCTAAAAAATATTTATCATGCATACAACATAAAAATTACATGCATAAAAATTGATCGCAAGAGAGTCCAATTTTGGACTTAACACAAACATAATTATTATGGATATACTATTTTGATTTAAAAAATTATAATATAAACATAAATATCTTTAAAAGAATTAAAATAATAATTAGTCTCAAGGGTTGGCTCAATTGTTTAATTGGGAAAAATTAAAATAGTTTAATAATTAGCCTCAAGGGTTAGCTCAATTGCTTAATTGAGAAAAAATTAAAATAGTATTTTTTACATGTTTGGGTGGAAACTAAAACTATTTCAAAATCATTTTGGTCCATAATTTATTTTTTTTATTATGTTGAATGGCTTTCCTTTCATTTATGACAATACTCTAGTTGTAGTCTTCATCCTTTTTTCTATCTCTCTGTTTCAACACAACCAAGACAACAACTTTCATATTTCTTTCTAATCATTTTGTTTCAACACAAGGAAGACAACACTCACATCCTAATGGACATGGGACTAACGGACATGAGATCATTGATCTTCTCAATCCAGTCTCTAAAAAATCACCCTTTATAATTACATTGAAAAATTAGCATACAATCAATGATTTGTTTGGATCCAACATTCACAATACAAAAGCAAATTATTTTGAAAATGTTTTTGAAATATGAGTTTGATCATCAAGCTCAACAATTTGTGACCAAGCCCTAGAGATCTAACAAACAATGTTTTAGATTCTCAAATATATAAAATTAAATTAAAATGCCAACACTTGATGATTCATCTCTAAATATCTTAATTTTATGTTAATGTTATGATTTGGATTTATTTTTTTAATCAAAATTAGAATATATGAAGAAATAGTGACTTAAAAATATCTATTACTACTATTACACCATATACAACTATTTTATAAATGCCACAAACAAGCTAGATACATGCCTATGGAGAATTGTTCACCAAACCACTCAAGCTAAAATCATTTACCTATAATGATTTGGATTTTGATAAATTTAATAGTGTTTATGAAGTTTTTGAATGGAATATTCTAGTTTTTCAACAGCGTAAATTGAAACAGTGAAAAGTGAAAATGCATGAATATTTTCTATAATTTATTTATTATTAATCATTAAAATCAAAACCCAAATTGAAATATTACTCTTACCCAAACCCAATGAAAAATTACCTTTACTATCTAAACCCAATGAAAAACTCCCTATTAAAAGGAAACTTTAATAAGTTAGAAAAAAAAAAAAAAAAAATCCTTATTTTGACTAAGTCTTGATCTTAAAAATAAATAGATATAAAATCTTAATCTTAAAAATAAATAAATATAATTAAGACCATATCTAATACATCAATATTAACTTACATTATAATTAAAATTATGTTAAACTACATTACAAACTAATCTACATTACAAAATTATTTCTTTTAATAAAAATGAAAAAACTAATCTACATTACAAAGTTATTCCGTTTAATACAAATGAAAATTCATATATGTTTATTTTTTATATTTTGTTACAAAGTTATTTCTTTTATTGAAAATGAAAATTCATATAGGTTTATTTTACTATTTTATATGTTATGTTAATTATTTAATAGAGACTTCTCTCAAAAACCTACATTACAATTTTTTTTAATGCAAATGAAAATTCATATATGTTTATGTTAATTAATTCATAAAAACTTTTATTTAAAAAATATATATATATTAAAAAACAAAAAACTAATAAAAACTTCTATTATCAAAAAAAAAAAACATAATGTTTTTTTAACAACATATTACAACAATTTTCTCTTTATCATTATCTATAAAACAACATACTACAATTACAAATTTCATTATCTATAAAACAACATACTACAACTACAATAATTTAGATATATTCAAAAAATTCTCTCTAAATTATTTATAAAAATAAAAATAAAAATAAAAAATCATAATTTATTAAAAACTAATAAATTTTCCATGATTTATCAAAAAAAAATTATTAAAATGCATCAAAAATAAAAAATCATAATTTATTAAAAACTAATAAAATTTTCCATAATTTACACAGAGAAAATATTAAAATGCATCATAACTACATGTATATTGTTTTCTAAAATTATCGGGAAAGTACTCAAAAAAATTTATTAAAATGTATCATAACTACATGTATATTGCTTTCTAAAATAACTGGAAATAACTAGCACAACCACATTATATTTACTAATGTGGTTGATATACGCCGATAGGCGTATATAAAATAGATTTACAACCACATTTACCAATGTGGTTGATATACGCAGATAGGCCTATATCCACTACCCATCACATTAATTTATATATCAATAAATAAATATTATATATAATAATTTTATTTATATTAACTTGAAATATAAATATTATATATTAATAAGAATATTTATCAATATATTAAATTTGATTAAAAAATAATTTATGTATATTAATAATTTTCATTGATATATTAATAATATTCTAATATTTATTAATATATTGATAATATTAACCATATACATACTATATATTAACTTGAAATATATATATAATATATAATAAAAATATAATTAATATAATAATAATATTAATAATAAATAATATTTTAATATTTATGTTAGAAGCATGTTAAAAGCATAAGTTAAATACATACTTTTAATGTTTTCATACTTAGTACTTTTTCATATTAATTTTTAACTTTATTATTTAATTCACTATATAATTCAACTCGATCCTGTATTATTTTAACTATATAAAACTCCCAATTATTACATATCTCACCTCTTTGCTTGAAAAATAACCTTAATATTGTTTTAATTGTTATTAATTAGTTAAAACCGCGAGTAATTAAGAACCTTGATTTCCCGTGGCATTAAAAAATGATTAATTGACTCTCATGGTTAATTAAAAACTTACTCCACCAATTGAATTGCCCTCGATATGATTAAAATGTGTTTAGTTGTATTGGGCCCACCCTTGCTATTTCCCTATCATCTCACCTCCCCGACAGTCGTCCGATCAACCCTTTCACATCCAATGGCTGTCGTCGATATCGCATCGCCCCCATGTCCGAACAATAACGCCCGATCGCTAAGCGGTTTTCCAAATAATGTCTCGCCACGCATCGCGAAGGATATGGAATCGCTGGATTTCATTTGAAAACAGCTCATCCCCAAAAGCGGTGCGATGTTTACCACTTACCACTATTCGCATTAAAAAAAACAGCCTTTCCTGCATACGTCATCCGCCCGAAAAATAAAACCCCACCAACTTTAATAATAAATAATATTTTAATATTTATAAATATATTATTATTAATAAAGGAAAAGAACTAATAATACATTAATAATATATATTATATTACTAATAATATATATGAATAATATTATAATATTATTAATGATATATTGATAATATTAACTATATAAATACTATATATTAACTTGAAATATATATATATAATATATAATAAAAATATTTATTAATATAATAATAATATTAATAATAAATCATATTTTAGTATTTATGTTAGAAGCATGTTAGAAGCATACGTTAAATACATACCTCTAATGTTTTTATACTTATCGCTTTTTCATATTAACTTTTAACTTTATTATTTAATTCACTATATAATTCAACCCGATCCCGTATTATTTTAACTATATAAAACTCTCAATTATTACATATCTCGCCCCTGTGGTTGAAAAATAACCTTAATATTGTGTTAATTGTGATTAATTAGTTAAAACCGTGAGTAATTAAGAACCCTCATTCCCCGCGGCATTAAAAAATGATTAATTAACCCTCATGGTTAATTAATAACTTACCCCACCAATCGAATTTCCCCCAATATGATTAAATCGTGTTTAATTGTATTGGGCCCACCCTTGCTTTTTCCCTATCATCTCACCTCCTCGACAACCGTCCGATCAACCCCTTCACATCCAATGGCTGTTGTCGATATCGCATCGCCCCCATGTCCGAACAATAACGCCCGATCGCTAAGCGGTTTTCCAAACAGTGTCTCGCCACGCATTACGAAAGGTATGGAATCCCTGGCTTTCACTTGAAAATAGCCAGTCCCCAAAAGCGGTGCGATGTATAACGCTTACCACCCTTCGCATTCAAAAAAACAGTCTTTCCTGCATACGTCATCCGCCCGAAAATTAAAACCCCGCCAACTTTAATAATAAATCATATTTTAATATTTATAAATATATTAATATCATAGATGGTTATATTATTAATAAACGAAAAGAACTAATAATATACTAATAATATATATTATATCATAGCTGGTTATATTACTAATAATATGATATTATTAATAAATATTAAATTATCTAGTAATAATATATATTAATATATTAATAATATTAAACTCAAAATCATAAGAAAGTAATAAACATTAAGAAATAATATATTAAACTCAAGAGAGTAATAAAGCATATGAAACAATATTTAAAAACAAAAAATCTGAGAGATTAATAAACCCTCACAATTAATATTTTAAAGTGAAGATATTAATAAACCCAAGGGATAATTAATAATAGAAATCGAATGTCATCATAAACAAAGGTTTAAATATTATAAACCAAAGAAATTGGTGAACCGAAGGGATAAATATCATAAACATAAGGGATCAATATTAAAAATACAAGAGATTAATAAACCGTACGAATTGATGTTTTAAACTAAAAAACCTAATAAATTAATAATCCATAACAATCAGTATTTTAAATATAAGATATTAATAAACCAACGGGATTATTAACATTATAAACCAAAAGAACTAATAGACCCAAGGGTTTAATATTATAAAGCAAAGGAATCAGCGAACCCAAGGGATAAATATTATAAACCTAATGGATGAATATTATAAACAATAGAGATTAATAAACCCTAAGAATTAATATTTTAAATTGAAAAATACAAGAAATTAACAAACCCTGAGAAATAGTTTTTTAAACTCACAAGAGTAATAAACCGAATGTGTGATTAACATTATAAACCAAAAGAACTAATAAACCCAAGGCTTTAACATTATAAACCAAAGGAATCAGTGAACCCAAGGAATAAATATTAAAAACCTAAGGGATCAATAAGGCCAAGGGAAATATTAAAAATAATAGAGATTAATAAAACCCAAGAGTTTAATACTATAAACCAAAAGAATTGGTGAACCCAAGGGAAAACCATTACCCAACAAATTAAAAACCAAAGGAATTGGTGAACCCAAGGGAATTGATTTAAACATTGAGATAATTGTTGTCACAATGCGACGTTGGACCAACTATGACCAGGGTTGGCCATGGGTGATTTTCATATTGAGACAATATTTGTCAGAATGTCACATTTGATCATGGATGACATTGATCGATTATTCATATTATAAACCAAAAGAACTAATAAACCCAAGGGTTTAATATTATCAACCAAAGGAATTGGTGAACCCAAGGGACAACCATTACCCAACAAATTATAAACCAAAAGGAATTGGTGAACCCAAGGGACAACCATTACCCAACAAATTATAAACCAAAAGGAATTGGTGAACCCAAGGGAATTGATTTAAACATTGAGACAATTGTTGTCACAATGCGACGTTGGACCAACTATGACCATGGTTGTCCATGGGTGATTTTCATATAGAGACAATATTTTTCAGAATGTGACATTTGATTATGGATGAAATTGATCAATTATTCATATTATAAACCAAAAGAACTAATAAATCCAAGGGTTTAATATTATAAACCAAATGAATTGGTGAACCCAAGGGAATTGATTTAAACATTGAGACAATTGTTGTCACGATGCGATGTTGGACCAACTATGACCATGGCTGGCCATGGGTGATTTTCATGTTGAGAAAATATTTGTCAGAATGTGACATTTGAACATGGATGACATTGATCAATTATTCATATTATATATCAAAAGAACTAATAAACCCAAGGTCACAATGCGATGTTGGACCAACTATGACCATGACTGGCCATGGGTGATTTTCATGTTGAGACAATATTTGTCAGAATGTGACATTTTAACATGGATGACATTGATCGATTACTCATATTATAAATCAAAATAACTAATAAAACCAAGGGTTTAATATTATAAACCAAAGGAATTGCTGAACCCAAGGGAATTGATTTAAACATTGAGACAATTGCTGTAACAATGAGACGTTGGACCAACTATGACCATGGTTGGCCATGCGTGATTTTCATATTGAGACAATATATTTTAGAATGTGAAATTTTATCATGGATGACATTGATCGATTATTCATATTATAAACCAAAAGAGCTAATAAACCCAAGGGTTTAATATTATAAACCAAAGGAATTGGTGAACCCAAGGGACAACCATTACCCAACAAACTATAAACCAAAAGGAATTGGTGAACCCAAGGAAATTGATTTAAACATTGAGACAATTGCTGTCACAATGCGACGTTGGACCAACTATGACCATGGTTGGCCATGGGTGATTCTCATATCGAGACAATGTTTGTCAGAATGTGTCATTTGATCATGGATGACATTGATCGATTATTCATATTATAAACCAAAAAAACCAATAAACCCAAGGGTCTAATATTATAAACCAAAGTAATTGGTGAACCCCAGGGAAAATCATTGCCCAAGAAATTATAAACCAATGGAATTGGTGAACCCAAGGGAATTGATTTAAACATTGACACAATTATTGTCACAATGCGACATTGGACCAACTATGACCATGGTTGGCCATGTGTGATTTTCATATTGAGACAATGTTTCAGAATTTGACATTTGATCATGGATGACATTGATCGATTATTCATATTATAAACCAAAAAAAATAATAAAACCAAGGGTTTAATATTATAAACCAAAAGAATTGGTGAACCCAAGGGAAAATCATTACCCAAAAAATTATAAGCCAAAGGAATTGGTGAACCCAAGGGAATTGATTTAAACATCGAGACAATTTTTGTCACAATGCGATGTTGGAGCAACTATGACCATGGTTGGCCATGGGTGATTTTCATATCGAGACAATATTTGTCAAAATGTGACATTTGATCATGGATGACATTGATCGATTATTCATATTATAAACCAAAAAAACTAATAAAACTAAGGGTTTAATATTATAAACCAAAGGAATTGGTGAACCTCAGGGAAAATCATTATAAAAAAACTAATAAGCAAGGGTTTAATATTATAAACCAAAGGAATTGTTGAGCAGAAGGGAAAATATTGCCAAAAATTATAAACCAAAGGAATTGGTCAACCTAAATTGATTTAAACATCGAGACAATTGTTGTCACAATGCGATGTTGGACCAACTATGACCATGGTTGGCCATGGGTGATTTTCATATTGAGAAAATATTTGTCAGAAAGTGACATTCAATCATGGATGACATTGATCAATTATTCATATTATAAACCAAAAAAACTAGTAAACCCAAGTTAATATTATAAACCAAAGGAATTGGTGAACCCCAGGGAAAATCATTACCAAAAAACTAATAAACCCAAGGGTTTAATATTATAAACAAAAGGAATTGGTGAACCCAATAGAAGATCATTACCCAAAAAATTATAAACCAAAGGAATTGGTGAACCCAAGGAATTGATTTAAACATCGAGACAATTGTTGTCACAATGCGATGTTGGACCAACTATGACCATGGTTGGCCATGGGTGATTTTCATTTTGAGACAATATTTTTCCGAATGTGACATTTGATCATGGATGACATTGATCGATTATTCATATTATAAACCAAAAAAACTAATGAACCCAAGGGTTTAATAGTATAAACAAAAGGAATTGGTGAACCCTAGCGAAAATCATTACCAAAAAACTAATAAACCCAAGGGTTTAATATTATAAACCAAAGGAATTTGTGAACCAAAGGGAAAATCATTACCCAAAAAATTATAAACGAAGAAATTTGGTGACAAGAAGAAAGGTGATTGATTTCACATTAGGACAATTGTTGTCTGTGCGATGTTGACATATGACCATGGTGGCCATGGGTGATTTTCATATTAGAGACAATATTTGTTAAGATACGACATTTGATCATGGATGAAATTAATCGATTATTCTTATTATAAACAAAAAAACTAATAAACCCAAGGGTTTAATACCTACTTAAAAAATTGTTGAAACCTAGGGAAAATCGTACCAAAAGAACTAATTAACCCAAGGGTTTAATATTATAAACCAAAGGAATTGGTGAACCCAAGGGACAACCATCACCCAACAAATTATAAACCAAAAGAAATTGGTGAACCCAAGGGAATTGATTTAAACATTGAGAGAATTGTTGTCACAATGCGACGTTGGACCAACTATGAGCAGGGTTGGCCATGGGTGATTTTCATATTGAGACAATATTTGTCAGAATGTGACATTTGATCATGGATGACATTGATCGATTATTCATATTATAAACCAAAAGAACTAATAAACCCAAGGGTTTAATATTGCAAACCAAAGGAATTGGTGAACCCAAGGGAATTGATTTAAACATTGAGACAATTGTTGTCCTGATAAATATTGGACCAACTATAGTAGTAGTTGTGTATGTGGGTACTATATTCAGAGACAATGTTTTAGAATTTGACATTTGATCATGGATGACATTGATCAATTATTCATATTATAAACAAAAAAACTAATAAACCTGGGGTTAATGTTATAAACCAAAATTTGTGTTGAAAATTGATTGAAACATTGAAACAATTTTTTTCACAAATAGATGTTGGACCAACTATAACCATGTTTGGCCATGGGTGATTTTCATATTGAGACAATATTTGTCAGAATGTGACATTTGATCATGGATGGCATTCATCGATTATTCATATTATAAACCAAAAGAACTAATAAAACAAGGGTTTAATATTATAAAACAAAGGAATTGGTCAACCCAAGGGAATTGATTTAAACATTGAAACAATTGTTCTCACAACACGACGTTGGACCAACTATGACCATGGTTGGCCATGGGTGATTTTCATATTGAGATAATATTTGTCAGAATGTGACATTTGATCATGGATGACATTGATCGATTATTCATATTATAAACCGAAAGAACTAATAAACCCAAGGGTTTAATATTATAAACCAAAGGAATTGGTGAACCCAAGGGAAAAATCATTACCAAAAAAAAACTAATAAACCCAAGGGTTTAATATTATAAACCAAATCAATTGGTGAACCCAAGGGAAAACCATTACCCAAAAAATTATAAGCCAAAGGAATTGGTGAACCCAAGGGAATTGATTTAAACATGGAGACAATTGTTGTCACAATAGGACGTTGGACCAACTATGACCATCATTGGCCATGGGTGATTTTCATATTGCGACAATATTTGTCAGAATGTGACATATGATCATGGATGACATTGATCGATTATTCATATTATAAACCAAAAGAACTAATAAAACCAAGTGTTTAATATTATAAACCAAAGGAATTGGGGAAGCCAAGGGAAAACCATACCAAAAGAACTAATAAACCCAAGGCTTTAATATTATAAACCAAAGGAATTGGTGAACCCAAGGGAAAACCATTACCTAACAAATTATAAACCAAAGGAATTGGTGAACCCAAGGGAATTGATTTAAACATTGAGACAATTGTTATCATAATGCGACGTTGGACCAACTATGACCATGGTTGGCCATAGGTATTTCCATATTGAGACAATATTTGTCAGAATGTGACACTCGATCGTGGATGACATTGATCGATTATTGATATTATAAACCAAAAGAACTAATAAACCCAAGGCTTTATTAGCCTAGGCAATTGGTGTATTATTAAAATAATTGCCAAAAATAATAAACCCAAGGGTTTAATATTATAAACCAAAGGAATTAGAAAACGCAAGGAAAATAATTGTGAAAAATTATAAACCAAAGGAATTGGTGAACCCAAGGGAATTGATTTAAACATTGAGACAATTGTTGTCACAATGCGATGTTGGACCAACTATGACCATGGTTGGCCATGGGTGATTTTCATATTGAGACAATATTTGTCAGAATTTGAAATTTGATCATGGATGACATCGATCGATTATTCATATTATAAACCAAAAAAACTAATAAACCCAAGGGTTTAATATTATAAACCAATGTAATTTGTGAACCCAAGGGAAAATAATTACCAAAAAACTAATAAACCCAAGGGTTTAATATTATAAACCAAAGGAATTGGCGAACCCAAGGGAAAATCATTACCCAAAAAATTATAAATGAAAGGAATTGGTGAACCCAAGGGAATTGATTTAAACATTGAGACAATTGCTGTCACAATGCGATGTTGGACCAACTATGACCATGGTTGGCCATGGATGATTTTCATATTGAGACAATATTTGTTAGAATGTGACATTTGATCATGGATGGCATTGATCGATTATTCATATTATAAACCAAAAAAATTAATAAACCCAAGGGTTTAATATTATAAACCAAAGGAATTGGTGAACCCCAGGGAAAATCATTACCAAAACACTAATAAACCCAAGGGTTTAATATTATAAACCAAAGGAATTGGTGAACCCAAGGGAAAATCATTACCCAAAAAATTATAAACCAAAGGAATTCGTGAACCCAAGGGAATTGATTTAAACATTGAGACAATTTTTGTCAAAATACGATGTTGGACCAACTATGACCATGGTTGGCCATGTGTGATTTTCATATTGAAACAATGTTTCAGAATTCGACATTTGATCATGGATGACATTGATCGATTATTCATATTATAAACCAAAAAAACTAATAAACCCAAGGGTTTAATATTATAAACCAAAGTTATTGGTGAACCCAAGGGAATTGATTTAAACATTGAGACAATTGTTGTCACAATGCGATGTTCGCCCAACTATGACCATGGTGGGCGATGTGTGATTTTTGTATTGAGACAATATTTTTCAGAATGTGACATTTGATCATGGATGAAATTGATCAATTATTCATATTATAAAGCTAAAAAACTAATAAACCCAAGGGTTTAATATTATAAACCAAAGGAATTAGCGAACCCAAGGGAATTGATTTAAACATTGACACAATTGTTGTCACAATGCGACGTTGGACCAACTATGACCATGGTTGGCCATGGGTGATTTTCATATAGAGACAATTATTTTCAGAATGTGACATTTGACGATGGATGAAATTGATCGATTATTCATATTATAAACCAAAAGAACTAATAAACCCAAGGGTTTAATATTATAAACCAAAGGAATTGGTGAAACCAAGGGAATTGATTTAAACATTCAGACAATTGTTGTCACAATGTGATGTTGGACCAACTATGACCATGGTTGGCCATGGGTGATTTTCATGTTGAGAGAATATTTGTCAGAAAGTGACATTTGATCATGGACGACATTGATCGATTATTCATATTATAAATCAAAAGAACTAATAAACCCAAGCGTTTAATATTATAAACCAAAATAATTGCTGAACCTAACGGAATTGATTTAAACATTGAGACAATTATTGTCACAATGCGACGTTGGGCCAACTATGACCATTGTTGGCTATGGGTGATTTCCATGTTGAGACAAGATTTGTCATAATGTGACATTTTATCATGGATGACATTGATCAATTATTCATATTATAAACCAAAGGAATTTCTGAACCCAAGGGAATTGATTTAAACATTGAGACAAATGTTGTCACAATCCGACGTTGGACCAACTATGACCATGGCTGGCCAAGGGTCTTTTTCATACTGAGACAATATTTGTCAGAATGTGACATTTGATCATGGATGAGATTGAACGATTATTCATATTATAAACCAAAAGAACTAATAAACCCAAGGGTTTAATATTATAAACCAAAGGAATTGGTGAATCCAAGGGAAAATTATTAAAAACATAAGTTATCAATAAGGCCAAGGGAGGGACCAGACCCTCAGCCCAATAACTGAAAAGAATAACTACTTATAACCATTCATAAGTCATTCATTCACTTCTAAAAAATCTTTTCCTAAGTAAAATCCTATTTTACTTAGGGAAATTGCACAATATGTCATAAAAACCCTTTCATTCAAGCATAAGTTAGATACATACTTCGAATGTTTTTTTACTTAACGTTTTTTCATTCATTTTCATATTAACTTTTAAATTTATTATTTAATTCACTATATAATTCAACCCCTTCCCGTATTAATTTAACTATATACAACTCCCAATTATCACATATCTCGCCCCTTTGGTTGAAAAATAACCTCAATATTGTGTTAATTGAGATTAATTAGTTAAAACCGTGACTAATTCAGAACCCTGATTCCCCACCGCATTAAAAAAGGATTAATTAACCCTCATGGTTAATTAATAACTTACCCCACCAATCGAATTGCACCCGATATCATTAAATCGTGTTTAATTGTATTGGCCCCACCCTTGCTATTTCCATATCATCTCACCTCCCCAACAGTCATCCGATCATCCCCTTCACATCCAATGACTGTCATCTATATCGCGTCGCCCCCACGTCCGAACAATAACGCGCAATCTCTAAGCGGTTTTCCAAACAGTGTCTCGCCACGCGTCGCGAAGGGTATGGAATCGCTGGCTTTCACTTGAAAATAGCCCATCCCCAAAAGCGGTGCGATGTATACTGCTTACCACCATTCGCATTCAAAAAAACTGCCTTTCCTGCATATGTCAACCGCCCGAAAAATAAAACCCTGCCAACTTTCGAATTTGCGAATAAAACAAATAAACATGCATCATTTTCATTATCCCGTGCAGTGACCAGTGTTCCCATGCAGAAAACTACAAAGTCATTTGTCGAAGATTGTCAACCACCGCCTTGCTGAGAAAATTGCAGATGAACAATCCATAACCCATCAGAAGTTGCCTACACATGTTTTCATCACTATCCACTTCCCGGAAACAGGTATTTACCCAGTTCCTGTCGAACCCTGCAAGTCTTGGTTTTTGATTTGATTCCGGAGGAAAAGGCTAAAACATAGTACAATTCGATCTTTATTTCACTCATAAGTTCCCAAACCTATAATTGTGCCCATTTTTCCATCAAAAACCCAAATTCCTCTCTGAATCCACAAGAACCAGAAATGGAAACCCCTGTGGCTTTGAATGTTGTGCCTCTGAATGCCCCCCATAAAGATTTAGACTATCTGCCTCTAGTAGATAGGGATTTCCAGATAAAAGACCTCATTCTTAGTGAAAATTCTCTCAGAAACTTTTTCCAATGCAGAGATAATTTCCTGAACGGCTCTGATATTTTGGGACTATGGGAATCCAATCTTCCAATGTATTTTTTGCCTTCAGTCCATGTTATCCCCGAAATAATTTATCACTGCCATGCCAATTACGATCCAAATCAACGAGCAGTCATGTCCCCGAGTCAAACTATTATTTTCCCAATAACTGCTCAATCCATAAATGAAATGTTATAGTTCCATCCCGGTCAAGCCCTGACTCCCATTTCCATGGGAGATTTACTCGAAAAATACACAAATTTATCCCAAGAAGAGCTGAATCGCCTCTGTCAGACTTTCATGCTACCAAAAAATCAACCCAAAGTCCCACCTCCTTATGGATATACTTTTTTCATAGATATGGGCAGACTCATATTGAATATGATATCTTCTGTAATGGGTTTCAACACTAGTGAATACGTTGATAACTTAACCCTAGTGTTGTTGTCAATTTTTACTCCTGGACAACCCCCTGCTGTCAAATATGTTTTTGCTTTCTTTATTGCTGATAAAATTCATGACCAGTTCATGAGATTAGAAAATGAATTTTTTTTCAAATATTCCACTTTTATATGCCATCTCATGCTCTATTATCAATCAGAGAGTTTCCCCTTCCATGTCATGCAACTTGATGCCAAAGGAAATCCAAGGTCTATAATTTTTTGGTCTCCAATCTTCCATAATTCCTCTGAGTCTCCTTATTCTTACAATGAGTTCATTGATCTATTTGTACACCCTGCAACTACCTTATTAACAGGAGTTTCCCCTCCTAGGGTTAATAATGATATGAAGAAAATTCTCCAACTCTCAAAGCAATACAGAATAGGTGATTGGTACCTATACATGAAACATATATAAATTAGAATATATGGGTGTGAGATGTGTCCTTTCAAGCTACCAAAATATGTTCCAATGAGGCTTTTTTCCCTCAAATATTTCAGAAAAATGATAAATTCAGACATAGTCCATTTTTGCAATGCAAAGAAAAAGGCTCAGCTCAGAATTAAGAGTCAATTAGGTCCTTTTGTCTGTAATTCTAGGGATGCAGGAAAAGAAGCTGAAAGAATTCTAGAAGACTATCTCAAATTGAAAAAAAAATTCAGGTGGGTACCTTATGACCCAAACAACTTTATATGTGATGGGAGAATGAAAAACAAATTGTCACCATACCTTCACCATAGAATTCCAGAGATTGAACAATTTGCAAATATGGTTCAATGGATGGAAGGAACCTTAGTAGAACAAGATAGTGAACATGTCAGTGTTGAAAATGTTGTGAAGGATCTTGAGAAAATACTTGACCTAGATTCTTTTGAGCAGGTACAAAGACCAGGAATTGGTCCTTCCTCTGCTGGAACCTCTTAGCAAAATTTGCAGGAAATCAATGCACTAGCCACAGTAGCATCCAAAGGGAAGGAAAAGGAGATTGATACACAAGTCACGGAGAAATTCACAATGTCTGAGCAGCCTAAAACTTCCAAGGAATAAGCCCAAATACAGACTTCTCCTACTCAGATCGATGTGGCAAAAATTTCAATTTTGCGAACTCCTCTCAATGAAGAAAAAGGTAAAAAGAGAGATGCAGAAATAGCTACCCCTATCAGTGGATCTTCAGAGCAACCTAGTAACAAAAGACAAAGATTAAATCCACTCTAAAAAGTAGAATTTGTTCAAGAAACCACTAATAGTCAAAGGAGAGAAGAGTTATATAGTCACCAAACATTCACAATCGGTGGGACATCCACCGACTCACAGAAAAAAGAGCCACAAAGACAAGAAAGTGCAGAAGTATCTTCCTTCGAACCACCAGTGAAGGATGCCTAGTATATTAAGAAGACATTTATAAATATAAAGGCCAAAAATGATCCATTAATACTTCAAGTCTATAATCAATACTTAAAGATGGCTCCCAAAAATCAATAGAGATTGATGTCAGCCTATGACATCCAGCAGGGTAAATTGGTGATGAGTCATTTCAAGCCCAGAGTACAACAACCTCAAATAGTTGCAGACTATGTCAGAACAAATTTTGAGGTCTTGGCAAAGGATATTCATCCTTTGTATCAGATTGAGCTGCATAAACAAACTAGATAGATGATATACTCAACAGCCTCTTCCCAGGCTAAGGACAACAGAATAAAGACTTTGGAAGAAATCATTATTGGATTGGGTCATAATCCCAAATATGTTAAGGGTATAGAAGCCTTGATTAAAAAGAAAGATGATGATATTGTAGCCTTAAGGAAACAGATGAAGTTTCCATCTTCAAGGCATCCACAGACTATTGAGGTAATAAAGCAAAACTCTAAAGAAGAAATAATGGATTTTCTTTTGAAACTTAATGAGCAACTAAATGAGACTAAAAAAGAACTTGAAAAGGCATTAAAGGACAAGCAGCCAAACATTCTAGCATCTACAACAGAAGTAATTACATGTACAACAACAATAAGTCAGCTAGCAGGACTATCAGAGGGCAACACTTCCAATTTAAGCACTGAAGAATTAATAAAATCAATGGAGGAATTGAAACTCCAAGCGAAAGAGCTCCAGAAAACAAAGGTACAATTTACCACCTTAGAACAAAAATACGATCTCTCAAAGATGAGTGTTGCAGAAAAAACAAGAGAGATCAACAGATTAGAAAATTTGGTCAAAGCATTGGAAAAGGATCTCACATTGGAGAAACCTTTAAAATAAATCAAAGAAATTCTTTGGGACAACATCACTCAATAAATAGACGATGTTTGGCCATCAATCCAAATAATGTATGAGAAAAATGATTTAGTTAAATTGGCTCTGGAAGAAATTGAAAAGGCAAGAGAAGAATTAGGAAATATGCCTGAAGAAGCCAATAAGATTATACAGTTTTTAAATACCAAGAACAGATACCAACTTCAAGAGCTAGACATCCAAGATAGAACAGGAACAATTTTGGAGGTAAAAAGGGTTTTTACTAAAAGAAATCTGATGCAGAACCCAGAAAGAAGATGCTATGACATGCAGGAAGAAATCAATTCTTTTACAAAGAGATTGGATATTTTGCAGAGTAAAGGATTGCCAAGTCCTTTAGTCTCAGATGATAAACTAATGAGCCTTGAAAGCTATGTTGAGAAACTGAATAAGTATGCTGACAACTAGGCCAGTTCATCGACCAGTTCATCAGTAGCAAAAGCATTGCCTACAGGCAAAAATCTTCATGAAAATCTGGAAAATTTGTTTTATCTGGAACATGAGGTAAAACACTTATTCCCAATTCAGCCTACTTTCTTCAGATATACAGAGACTGATGAGAATATGAGGAAGCTTCAAAGAACCAGAATACCAGAAGTACAATGGTGGGAAGAGATGTTAGAGATTTTGTAAAAATTATCCTTGCATGAATTTTGATTATTTACTACAGCAAGTCATGATAAAAAGGATAAACAGAGATCAAATAGGTGAAAGTGTATCGGTGCAGGTAAAGAGTATCAGTAAAATAGAGAAGCCAGCATAGAGTTACTAAAGAGGATAGCAACAAGACTAATCATAGGGCCTGCCCCCAGCACATTCATAAAAGAAAGGGAACAGCACAACATCAGTTATCTTTTCTCTTATCTACGAGACCATCTGTCTCTATTTTCTTGTAACATATTCATGAGTCATCCTAAATTATATCTCATTTTGTCAGGAGATATTTTTTATAATTTTTCATAAAAATACTCCCTCAATTAGAGTATTGGGGGGGTGGATTCTCAGACTTTGCTGTAACATTGATTGTTTTGGAATAAAGTGCTATTGGACAAATTTTGCATGGCTAGCTGGATAAGGAATTGATGCAAAGGGCTTTCACAGGATTCTTGAGTCAGACAAAGGATAAATAAGTCATCTATCTCTTATGTTTTAGAGTTCTATACTTGTTTATTATACCATTTTTGTTTCATATCTTAATGAGAAATGAAAAGGAATAATCCAGAAAGTGCTCAAGTGCAATCTATTTTCAATCGTTGTTATTCTTAATGTTTTCTTCTGAACTAGTATAAACAGTGAATTCTTAAATGCTCTTGTTTTCTAGTCTATTCATTTTGATTATTTGATTTTTAATGGCTGGCTCATATAACTAGTTTTTTACCTGTGAATGGTTCATTGTAAGAAAAATAACAAAAAACAACACTATAAAAACAAGAAAATTAAGCAACAACAAAAACGATGTAAACAACATTCCAAAATACTAATATCAATTTGATAAATGTAGACATCTCATTAATATATCAAAAGAATTATTATTATATTAATAGTTGCATATCATAGTGATATGGACTTTAATCTCTCCTCTTATTTCTTCCTAATTGTAACATACGCACTATTATTCATCTTGGCATAACACTGATAAGAGAAAGGTCGTGCAATGCGTAAACCATCTATTGATTTCACTCTTGATATGGCTGTGAAGGTCAGGCCTTGCTTTTCTCTATTCCCGATATCAACTGATTCTCGCTCTAAAGTCAAACCTTGTGACTTGTGAATTGTAAGAGCCCGTGCCATCTTTAAAGGAATTTATTTTCAATTTCCTCTTACCACTGGTGTGATAGGTACAATGTTTGGATTGCTTGCATCAAACGGAATACCAACATACTTATCAAAAATAGCAGTTGTGAACATTGGAAGCTCAGGTGGCTTAGAGTTAGGCATATAAAATATTTCCCTCACATACCCAAGTGCACCATTCACCAAACCAGCTTCAACCCACAAATTACATGTCAACATAACACGTTGGACACGGCACAACAAAACTTCACGGTCTAGTTGATCATCATCGACACCACTGATTTCTGGACGCCTTGAATTCACAGCAATACATCGTGCAACTGGATAATTTCATGATTTCAACATATGTCTGTTATGGAAGGAGACCAAATCATTTGTTGGAACATGTGAATGGCTGCATTAAACAAATCCCTTTCTCTAGGATGCAACCTGATATCAGCCCATGACATAAGAAACTCCCAATCATCAAGAACAGGTTTTGCGTTTCTTATGTTATTTAGGACTTGACGAAAACAATATTGTTTCTCATTACTCCCTTGTTGGCAAAATATTGTGTCAAGAGTGACAACAGTGTCGAATTTTTTCCATAATACTTTCCCTACTGTATTACCTGCATACAAAGGCTTGTCTCTCATAGGAGGTAGCTGCCCAAGGTCACCCACAAGGATCATGGATCTACAACCAAAAAGACAATTCTTTTTATCTGGAAATGCTTCTCGTAGTCAAGAATATATTTTCATTAACAACCTTGATCCTAAAAAGCTCATTTCATCAATCAATATATATCGAATGTGCCTCATTTCCTCTTGGAATAGTGCCAATGATTGACCCTGTAGTGGTTTCATATCTCTAATCGGGATTTTCAAAGCAGAGTGTATTGTTTTTTCATGTATATTGAAAGCGGCTATTCCTGTAGGGGCAAGAAGAAGCAAAGGAATTTTTCCATTACCTAACAGATTAGAAAGAGTCTCAAAAATACAATGGATAAAGAAAGACTTGCCAGTGCCTGCAGTGCCCCGAATAATCATAAGAAGAGCTTCACGAATCTCATATTCAGCAAAATGCCTTAAACCGATTTCAAAAGCAAGTCATTTTTTTTCTGCCAATGAATCTGGAGAGAAAAATGTTCTATTTGAAAGGTCGCAAATATCACCCCTTGATATTGCATTCCTTATAAAATTAATAGCTTCTTCGGCCACATCATCAGAAATAGTTGTACCTTTCCAGTCAAAGGATATATCAAAATTCCTTGGTCCAAGGGTGTGAAGATCAGAAACATTGACACTATTTGGTGGAACCAAGCGAGAGAAAAATTTCCACTCTTGAAAATCATCTTCAAGATTCATTTCCTGGCTAGCAAAATCACCATCTTCTCCATCTTCAATATTTTCATCAATTGATGGATTTCGATCAACATGCCAAGCTCGATATCGGAAATTCCTCCATTTTTCCACAATAATTTCAGTTGAAAGCCCAATCTCTACAGAAATGTCACAAAATGGCTTGTACAAAAGCAATTCTGTCCAGTAAAAGGGTTCAAAATCCTCTGAATCCTCACCAGGAATAGAATAAAATCGTGGCCAGACCCGAACAATTGCATGAGCATCTCTAGGCTTCCATTGATATTTTTTGCGCTTGCTATCAAATGTCCAATATCTTGCTGTTTCTATCAAAGATAGATGTTCAAGGAAAGAAGGCCTCTTCTGATAATGATGAACAAATGTATTTTTAGATGAACAGTGCAGGCCATCCCTTGAAATTTTCCTGAACACCTTTCTTCCAACATTTAACGAAACAGATTGTCGATTACACACAATGAAAGGCAGCTCAAGCAACATGTGACATGTTTCTTGTGCTCCAATGTCACGCTCAACGTCTATTTCTGCAAGAAACCTCCTGTAAGCACATAAATCAGGATCCTCAGAGGCAATAGAATTTGAAATTCTAGTTAACATATCATGATAGCTTTCAGACCTTCTTTGTACTTTTGATGCATACTTAGCAATATATTTCAGGACATCATGCCGAGAAACCACTGGCTGGAAATCAATATTTGCATGCCACATTGTTAGAAGGTCAATGTTATGTACATTCAGCCTATCATCATTTCTTGTCGGGTCATATTTTTTTCTTCCTTGACCATCTATGAACAATCTTGATTCCTCAGAAACATCCCATGGGGCATTGTACCGACAAGCGAGTATAGTGCCCTTTTTGAGCAGACAAGAATCTACACTACACTTTGTGTGCCTTTGGACATGGTTCAACAATTCTTCATAATCATTATGAGGATTGAAAGAGAAAATCTGATCAGTATTCAGTAGGAAAGGGTCATCTTTGAGACTTCTTGGAACCATTATATTGCGACGATGTATTTCACGTGGATTCCATGAAGTTACATAACTGTCAAAGAATCTCTTTGCATGTTTCAAATCACAATCATTTGACCAATCAAGTCTTTCCATGTCAGGAGCTCCTTGCAACCATAGGAAACCATGGATATGTGCTGAACCTCTATGTTGCCACTCATATTTGGAAAAAATGAACACAGAGTTACTGCGATAAATATGAATGGAAGATAAATAAGAAATTGACAACGAATAGAAAATAAATTAAAGAAAATAGACCTGCACCAGAAGTCTTTAGCTTTAAGATATTTTTGGATAACTTCCTCTCGAAATATATTGAATCTATGGTGCATAAATGTGGCAAAAATATGAGGGTACTGGATAACATTTTCAACTTTCATACGATGCTCATTTAAGAAACAAGAATGTGACGGTACAGGCATGAGGCTATGCAGCTCTGGCCACTTTGTGTCAGCTGCACTCAAAGTAAAAAACAGAGATGGACATCCCAACTGAGTAATCATGTTAGTCAATTCAGCTTGATATTTACTCAAGTATGCCCTTGTACCTCTTATAGAAGACCCAAACCGCATAATATGCTCAGCCAACTTATTATCTGGCAAATCAGAAATTTGCTGACGCAATTCATCAATTGTTGTCGGTGAGTTATCATGTAAATTTTTCTTCACAAAAATTGAAGTAGTTGGTTGGCTACGATGCCTCATTATCATGTTCAACAGGTAATATCAGGATCGAGGATGGCTTCCAAACCTCTGATCATAATATATAATAAGATGCAATGCATACTCATGAAGTTCAACAGTACAAATGCATGGTTGCAACCAATTAGCACCACCACTGGGGAACAATGTGGGGAATGCCATATCTAATAACCCCTCAGTATTATATTCATTCACTCGAGACATTCCAATAGTGGGCCAATCCATTTCATCAACATCTGAAGAATCAACATTATCAAGAAATGCTCTAATTTCTTCCACCTCTCTCCATTCATTGGGTAGGCGAGCAATAAAAGACGAAGGATGAGAGGGAAAATGGTTAGGAGGAAAACCTTCATTATTAGTTGCACTGGACTCAAATTCTGCAATGTCACAATCAACAAATTTAAGCCTGCAGGAGACATCTGTTGATCTTTCGGGCAGAGCATTCATTGAATCATAGTCAATTACAACATCTCGATAATATTGATCACGTTCAATTTTGAAATGCAATGCATCCATAACGCGGGATATTTTTACATAACATTAATAATATTTATACTGAGCAGCATGTCTCCTCGCAATTAGAAATTCAAGATCTTCAACATGGCGCGGAAGACTTTGTGCAGTTGTAGAAATATCTTGGGGAAAGCTAATTGTGTGTCTACTATACTTATATTTCCCACCTCGAGCATGTCACTTGCAAAATAGGATTTGCACGTGCTATTAACATTTCTTCAACTTGAGTAAGAACTCTTACAATATGAGGTTGCTCGCTAGGATCCATGTTATTATAGCCACAAAAACGATGTGAACCTCCTTCATTCTTATATCATATGCAAACAGGTCCTTCGAGATCTCTCAAAACGTGGATTCCAGGATATGATTCTTTGCAGATGTGGCAGATTTGGACAAATGACAATCTATCTAGATTTTCTCAAAATATTTTATGCACTGCAATCATATTTTCATCAAAATAAATATGATTTGTATTGGTTGGACCATGTGGAGAATGATGTGGAAGAGTATAATTTCTTCTAAAATTTAGTTGATTTTCAGCACCACGAGACTCCCTCCCCAAATTTGAAACATGTGGAACAGATCAATGACATGGGCTTTCCAAATTTATGGTCTGCATTTCTACAACCTGAGGATGTGCAAAGGTTTCTTTAGCATAATTTTTTTTTAAATTGAATGTCCAAATAATTAGAATTGAAAAAATGAAAAAAAAAAAATTCCATTCAATATTTACATTTGTTTGGCGATGTGGATGAAGTATAGGAGATGGTTGCTCTTCACTTCTAACATCAGTATATTGAACATTTGGCAAGTTAGTTTCGACGCCTCTATTAAAATTAGTTGTTTCCTATTAAAACAAATTAAAATATTTTATAAAACTAAATGCTGAGAAAAGATAGATTTCTAATTTTACAATTAACAATAAATGGAAAAAGGAGGAAAATATCGAACGCATTCAAAATTTACATTTTGTTGGAAATATGGATGAACGTTATGTGATGGTTCCTCCTCACTTATAACATCAGTAGACGGAACATCTACGAAGTTAATTTGTATGCCTCTATTGAAACGAGTTGTGTCCTGTTTGAAGAAAAACAAAATATGCACCAAAATTTCAAATAAAGAAAAATCAAATCAAACACATTGAACATTAACATTAGTTTGTCGATTTGATTCTTGAGGAGAATACAGTGGAAGGCTATGACCTGCTTCATATTCAAATCTCAGATTAGGAGATGGAAGATGCAGAGAAAAAATTTCCAGACCTCTATTAAAATGAGTTGTATCCTACTCCAAGAGAATAAAATACCTTATCACTAAAGAAATGTAAATAGAGGAATGTAATAAAACAACCACTATTGCATCAACTATAAAGATATCATTGGATTACCTCCTTTGTTCCACGTGAACTACTATCAGGGATGACTGTTTCTGTTCGTGCGACAACATTATTTTGAGAAGGGAGATTGGAAGATATGATGTTTCCACCAGCTGGATCCAAATTATCAAATAAATGGCCAATCAAACTATCATCCAAGTCATGACATACAATGTCATCATTGCTTCCACCATGGATATTTTGCAACCTTTGGCCTTTCTCCCAAGATGCAACTATAGAGACAGAAGGGTTTGGGTGGACATTTGCATCCATGTTATGAATATGATGTTCCTCCCTATTGCCAGATGTTTCCTCAATATTATCATAATTTTCAAGAGAGCATTGAAAAACAAAATTATGGTGACGAGGAGCATATTCTGGCAACGAACTACCAAGCGGCAATGTTCTTTCCATGATATTATCCATAGTACGATACGTACGAGGAACCATAAAATCATTTTCAAGAGTTGTTTTAGTCAATATTCTATGATATTTAGCTCTCCTATGCTCATTTATTGTGCCCTTATTTTGTTGATACCGTAAGCGACGAATTTCATTGGACTTGTTATGCGATGTCAGTGACTTATTCCTTTTTCTTGTACAATTTCTTGTACCTTCAGATGACATGTCTACAACGAACAATAAAATATTTGTTATAGAACAATAAACATGCAATAGATACAATATAGCCAATATAAATTAACATAAAAGGATAAAAAAGGAACACATTTTTTTTCCACCCACAAAACAAATTAAAATCGTTTACGTTATTTTTCCAACCAAATGGCTAAGAAGAAAATTGGATTTTTTCAAATGGCCAAAAAAAAAAGGATTAAATTTCATGTATCATATTATAATTGTAATGGGAAACCCATATAAATGGAACAAAACTGAAAATAATTATATGAATTTGAAATATATCTAAATATTTGGAACTATATACCATCAAAAAAACCTAAAGATATAACATTGTTTGAGAATCAATGAGAAAAAACTGATGGAAACACCATGTATAGTATAAGTCACAGTAATTACAATTATAGAAACAAAGAGAAATGGATAACATCCAAACACATTCAAATGCAATTAAGAGGACTAAACGGGACAAAAAAAAATAATATTTTCGAGAAAATTGCAATGGAATTCAATATCTAGCATCCGCTACATACACAGATAGAAGACACCCCCTCTGAATGGAGCCATATAAATATCCATAGTCTTAGCATACATACCCAAAATTATGCAAAGTTAAAAAAAAATGGAAATATTTTCCACGACCACAGAGAGAATACAAAATGGCTAATAGCCTAAGACTCCATGTCGACATCCAATGGTGGAATCTCATCTATAGAATCCATACATGGAGAAATTGCAAAAACATTTCTAGACTCGATCCAATCGTTGCAATCCTGCAATGTTGGAGACCAAAATCCATTCATTTGTTGATTAGTTGAATTATAAATATCTACTAGGAAGCAAAGGCTAGCCATCATGTCATATAATAGGAATGGAACTTCACTGCATTTGCACATAAGAACCACACCTTGGACTATTTGAAAAGGAGGATAACCAGGACATTTGATATTTATATCTATAGACATTTCTTCCAACAACTTCCATCTAAAGCCCCAATCATCCTCAAAGTAATAAGTTCTTCGTTCAATACATGGGTGACCAAATTGAAAATTATCTATTTCTTCAATTGACCATACAGAAGTGGAGCCATCGTTGACAAGACATATCAACTGATTCTTGCACACTTCCAATGGCATACACCGAATGTCAGTGATTGGAACAAATGAAAATACCCAGTCATTTTTATTACATCGAACCAGTAGATTGTATACCCATATCGAGCATAATATTCATACTCTGTGTCGAGATAGAGCCAAAACAATTTAATTCTATAAAACATTCCATTTTGAGGGGGTGAAGTGCCACCAAATGGAAGATCAGCCCTTCACCAAACCCTATCAAGACTACTACAAACATAAAATTTAGACTGAATTCTATCATAGATATGTTTTAGAAAAACCCAGTCATATTTTTGGCTGCTCGCATTCTCTAATAACGAAAAGAATCCCCAGTCTCCAATTTGTATTTGCCCAATGTTTTTTAAGGCCTTTGTAAATGGATTCATCACAAAATAGTTTTGTGAATGGGAGAATTATGTTGGCAAGGATAAAACCACCATTGGTCCAATAGTAGACTCCACCTTGTATCTTGAATCTATGAATTGCAAATGAAAACGAGATATGTGGCCATTTTGATTAAGGTATTCAGAAGCAAAATAATTGTCTTCATCATTGACGAAAGGAACCATAAATCCAAATTCATTTGTACAGATATGCTTGGAATGCAATAAGAAACAAGGATTTTGCAAAACAGTCTTCCATTGTTGACAAACAGTGCTAAAATTTATCACAACCGATAAAGGGAGCCCAAGGAAGACAATTTCAAGAATTCAAATGGAATACAACTCCAAATAGCTGGATCCATGATAAAACAAGGAAATCGCCTAACATAAAAGAAAACAGATGTGATATCCACAAAGCAACTTTCAATTAATGGTGAATAGAATAAGAAATATAGAAAAGCAATTTTCCATCTACAAATATAGTAACATGCACACATACATAATGTATAAAAGGATATGACCCACAAGAACATTATTACAGTAGTTAAAAAGAACTCACAAATTTACTATTAATCTTAGCAAGTATTTTTCTTATGTCTGTATTAATGTCTATATTTCTTAAGCAAAAAATCAAAACATGATTTGTGGCTTAAGAAATATTAATCATATATTTTAATTAAACAGATATACCACCAATATTTTCACTATCTGCATTAATTTGACCTAGCGGAGTAAGGGACCAATATTCCCAAGCCAAGGTTTACAATCTATTATACCATATCAAAGTTATCTTCGGTATTCATTTTAAAGGAACAAATACGTGAATATCGATAATGAATCTATGAAATTAAATTATGATGCCAATTAAAATAATATATGAAATTACATATATATTTATGTAAAATAAAATGAATGAGGTTTTGACTTTGTTGACATACATTTATCATATTTGCATGTCTGTAAATATTAGGTGGGCCCGAGAGGCTCTTATGATTTACAGTTTAATTATTATATGTTTTGATTTTTTCCATTTAATTTATTATTAACTACAACATGAATAGACGATATTATTAATGATGTGTGTCTCAAATTTCATTATTATCTGTGAATATCGCAAAATAAAACCATCCACGACCAATTCAAACCATTTACGTTAACCAAATCTAAAGACAAGGTTTACAATCTGCTATACCATATCAAACTTATCTGCGGTATTCATTTTAAAGGAACACATACGTGAATATCAATAATGAATCTATGAAATTAAATTATGATGCCAATTTTAATAATATATGAAATTACATATATATTTATGTAAAATAAAATGAATAATTAAATGTCAGTCATTGTGACTTTGGACAGAGCGACTTTCATATGTTAAAAACAAATGCACTAATGCAATGAAAGTGAGATAAATGACTGCGCAACAGTTAGTTTATTTATGAAGAGGCGGTCAAACCATTTACGTTAGCCAAACCTAAAGACAATGTTTACAATCTGTTATACCATATCAAACTTATCTTCGATATTCATTTTAAAGGAACAGATACGTGAATATCAATAATGATTCTATGAAATTAAATTATGATGCCAATTTAAATAATATATGAAATTACATATATATTTATGTAAAATAAAATGAATAATTAAATGTGAGTCATTGTGACTTTGGACGGAGCGACTTTCATATGTTAAAAACAAATGCACTAATGCAATGAAAGTGAGATAAATGACTACGCAATAGTTAGTTTATTTATGAAGAGGCGGTAAATACCTAGGTTAGAGTGCATCATCAAAGAAGCTAGCAATATGCTTACAGAGATAACATAACAAAATGCTCGCTACATTTGAAATGAAACCAAACGCTAATGCAAAAAATGACGTAAAAACAACGCATGTGTATTCGAAATCTTACCGTCCACAGCGTGCATTTTACAGACGTGAAGCTTCTTAGAAGGATTTCTTACTTCAATCCAACCAGCCACAGTCCCAGTTCTCTACGTCTGAAATGCTCGCTATATTAAAAAAGAAACCATACATGGTGAATAAACTACAGTATGCGTCAATAAAAAACAACACATGTGTATTCGAAAGCTTACCATCCAGAGCGTGTGTTCTACAATTGTGAAGTTCTTTGCATCCAAAATGCTCACTACATTCGAAATGAAACCAAACGCTAATGAAAACAACGACGCAAGAATGAACATGAGAGAGCTTTGAACTGAGACTTGAGTGTCCAACATTGCAAAAAAGTAGCGCATGTGTATTTCAATACACAATGAATAAACTACACTCTACCTGAATAAAAAACAACGCATGTGTATTCGAAAGCTTACCGTCCAGAGCATGCATTCTATAGCCATGAAGCTTCTCAGAAGGATTTCTTACTTCGATCCAACCAGCCATAGTCCCGGTTCTCTGCGTCCAAATACGTCGGCTTCTCTAAACCAGGTGGCCTTATGCTCTGAAAGAAATTGAGCATTACGATGCCAACCATCACAGCAAATAGGTAGATCAACTCCGTGGAACCACTCTATTGAAACGTTTGGGTGATGCTCTAGTTCACCTTCCCGTAATGATTCTCGCTTGAGTGATAACTCTGCAGATTTTGTTGCGCGTGGCACCGGGTGAAGATAATGGCCATTAAAGAATTCGTTGTGTGTGGCATGCTGCTCCCGCTGGAAGATGGATGGACATCGATATTTCTTGTTGTTTGTAGAGATGGTTGCCTCCATACAAATCCCATGATTAAACCTTAGACATTAAGCTAACCACATGCCATGCGGCTTCGACGATACAACTTTCTCCCGCGAAACGTGTCCTTATTTCGCTCTAATCCCTCATACTCTCATACGTGGAGATAAATAAGAGGAACAGTAAATTTTTAATGATCATTTGGTAAAAAATTAATTTAAGTAGGGTTTAAACACTTGATTTAGACATGCAAGGAGGTTATCTCTTTTGATTTCATTCATTGATTAAGTGGTGATGACAAGAATATACCGGCATCTTTCAATCTAGACCACCGGATGAAAAATATTAATTAGCATAATCACTAATGAAACGATTTCTGATAGGGGGCTACGCCTATCGTCGTAATTATAAATTACAATACTACAATAACAACATTGATATTTGTCTTATCTCCTCATTATTAGTATTTTCACCCGCATCTCACATATTATACTCTTTCTCCATCACAACTTTTAGCTTACAACTTCACATATTTAAGATAAAACTATTTATGGCGAGCATTGACATACTTGTAGAGTTGACAATATTGACATACAAACCTGGAGGCTTATGAAAGAAAAACAATCAAATGACTGAAACACTCTATGAAGATACTTCCCTCCATTGAATACATGAGCCTCTCTTGTATTCACTAGTGATCTAGAAAGCTAGTTTGAATACTGAACTTATTAAGAATTCAATCATACAAAATGACTTCCTAAAAAAACCAACATGAAGCCACTAGCTTATAACATTAACATAAACATAATCGAATTAGCAATATGTTCTTGTGTCACCATATGTATCGAAAACTACCATTTGAATTATACTACTCCGTTCTATTATTTTAGATCTTCATAATTCATTAAAAATAAAAAATGAAATTACAATACCAATAGTAAACTCTGCACACCACTTTATAAATATCAAACCCATACTACCCAATAAATATCGATATAGATGTTGCATTAAATTTTAGAAATATAAGTAGCAACACTATAGTTTATTTTATCTCCACTCGAGCCTTGGTGTAACAAATCTACCTAAATTTGGTATCATGTGCTGGATTTGCAACTTCTACCTTGCAAAATCCTGAAGATCAATTAGAGAACTACAATAGTTTCCTATACGCCGAAATATATGCACGAAATAAATGAGGACGAAATCTCCATATCCAAATCATGTGTATTTGTACACTATCATTTAAGATAATGCACTTATGTTGTGATTTTTATTTCTTGTATGGAGAATACATCTCGAGCTGTAGAAAACAAAGCCTACGTGTAGACATTTTCCACTTCACGAAACACTAAGATAAGGGTTTAGTTGGTGTTGCGGGGAGAAAATAAAATTATTTTAGCTCTCTTTCAAATAGAAAATGATATGCAAGAGCAATAAAACAGAGCCAAATCAAGGCTGAAGGAATGGATCTTGGACGTCAGTGAACTAAGCTCTCACAGTTACGACTATGCGTAGACTGTGTAACAATTTTCCACCTAATTTATCTTGACATAGAAACCCACACATCAGTAGATATGTGCTACTATTGAAAGATCAATCCATGCAGGATAAGAAATCTCCGCGGAATTGAAGGTCTAGCTGAATTGGGATTATCACAATCCCTCTTTTGAGAGAGTAAAAGTCAAGACTAAACAAACTCTAATAACACAAACCACTCTCTTACCTAATATCTATAAAAAGATTTAAACTTGCAGAATTGGGATTATCACAACCCCTCTCTTGAGAGAGTCAAAGTCAACACTAAACCAACTCTAATACTAACTTAAAAAATGACACAAAACATAATTCTACACGAAACACAAATCTCACTACATATTTATTGACCATGTTGAGATATAAGAATAAAACACCAACTAGATCCAATAAAAATAGATCTCATTTGCTAAAAATAACTAACATAAAAACTCTTAACAATTAACATCCTATAACGCACCTATAAGCATTAATTATAACTTATACTGGTATATAAAATGTTGAATATAAAAATATTTTATCTTTTCTCACACATTTTTTTTAAAGGTACGTGTGTTTTTTCAACCGCATCCAAAGTTGTTGAATATAAAAATATTTTATCTTTGCTCACAATTTTTTTTAAAGGTCGTGTGTTTTTTCAACCGCATACAAAGACATGGGATTATAATAAAATGGTAGCATATTAGTGTCAATTTGTTGGATGTACTAAATTGAAATATAGTAAAAAGATTCTATGATGATATTGTTAGAGTATGTAACTATTATTTGTTATGTTTGTGTAATTTTATATTTAATTATTGAATTAAGTGTTAATGTTGCTAGAGTTTTATGATGAGTTTTGTTTTATTTATCAAAAGGTTGTTTTTTTTTTTTTTTTAAATTTGATAGTGAGGAAGACAATTGAATTGGTGACTTAACATCTACGCATTATTTAATAGTTCACTTGATCACCATCTATCCAAGACTCTTTGGACTCATCATAAAGTTGTTAAGGTCTAGTTGGTTGAGAGATTATCTCCAACTAGTTAGCCTACTAAACTAGAGTGTAGTTGTGATATTCCCTCAAATAATTCAATGAATGTCCAAGATATGGATATATTAATATTTATAACATTATTGATCTAGAGTGTTTATATTAAATAATGTATACTCTTCCATAAATTAATAAATATAGTATGAAAATAATTTATATTATTGGAAATCGATCTTAAATTTATGTCTATCATGTTCATAAAAGAGTTAAATGTTTCGAAGTTTTTATGACAAACTCTTCTATAATTTTGTTTATTATAAAAAAAATCAGCATGATGCAATTCATCTTCCATCTATGATAGATAAGTAAATTAAGATTGATAGGAAAAAGGTTTCACCTCTTTCTACATATATACTAACATAGATCCATCTCAATTATAGATCTAACAGGACCCAACAGGGCTCAAATTTCTTAAGTTCAAACTTCTTTAGAGTGAAAAATACAATGTGTTAGTTTTCATTATTGAAATTTAATTTTTTAATCCTATACAAAGTATATATATATGACTAAATAAAAGTTTTAACCATAAAAAATATTTTATTAATAAATTTGTAAGTATATCTCAATATTCATTGGTATTAAAATATTTTATTGATAACCCACATTGAATATTTTTATACGCAACATTAAAATATTTTATTTTAACAATTTTTTAATATATATATATATATATATATATATGAAGTTGATACCAAATAAATTCGTTAACATAGATTTTCAAATAGTTTATTTAAATCGCTTGTTGATATATTTTTTAAAATTGTAAGGTTTAAACTTTTTACTCACACATTTTTTACCTCTAATTACTTTACAACATACTCATTTGTTTTTAATTATAGTGGACATTATTTTTTTATTTAGAGCATAATCTATTGTTTTTATTTTTTTAAATAGGAACTTGTCAACTGAAACAAACTAAAAGATTCACAATTCATACTAAGCTTCTCTCAAATCAATAATTGATATTGAAATATTTTATATAATATTAAAATATTAAAATTAAAATAGTTATATATTTTTTGAAATTAAATTGAAAATTTGAAAACATTGATGTGATAATATGTAAGAAACAAATTGTCATATCATATGTGTAATATTACACATATAATTTCTATGTATAACTTTTAGATAAATACATTATGATATTTATGATTTATTTCTATAAACAAATTTATATATCGCTTAATTTCAAGATTATTTCCTTTAAAAAAAACAAATTCTCAAACCATACAAATATTAAAAACCCTATTACCAATAAAAATGTGTTCATATCTCCAATTATAGGATGATAAAGGATTGGAAAATTTAAAAAAACATGCCCAAAAACAACTTTTAATCAAACTAGATGTTATATAATATTATTTAATTTTTATATAATATTAATTTTCAACAACATATATTATAAAATAATTGTAACATATGTCGTAACCTAGCATGCATAAAAATATATGGAGTTAGAATTTTTTTACACAATTTATCTACTTAAATTACGAATTGATGCAAGAGCATTAAGGTAGAGCCAACAATGTGACAAGTTGGTCACATGTTGTGGCTTGGGAAGAGGACTAGCAATCCAAAGAATTTGAAGGTTTTATTTTTTAAAGTATTTGTTAAGTTAATTTTAGCTAGCAAAAAACCATTGTAATTTTCAGAATTAAGATTAGTTAAGTATTTAGTTGAGTAAAATGATTTGAAACTTAATGACCATTTCTCAACCATATGGGAATTTTTGGAAAGGCATAAAACCGAACCAAATCCACCATTATGGGGTTCTAACATCCATAGAGAGAAAGTGAGAGCGAGAGGGAAATATGTCTGCGAGAGAGGGGGGAACAGAGAAATGTAAAAACCAACCATCCCAAGGCTTGGTTCTATGTATTTTCATTTCTAAATTAATTCCAAGTGTTTTGTATTTGGATCGATCTCTCTGTTTTAAACCATTTGTTTTATTTCCCTGTCGTAATCGAGTATTGCATTTAAATCACAGAATATGAGGTAAATATGGACTCTCTTTGTACCTCTGTATTTTATATATGTGTATTATTTTTGTTAATGAATAGACAGATTGAGTGAGACGACGAAGTTGCCATGAACATCCCATAGAAAAATCTATGGCAGAGGTCGAGGGATGACGAGATGAAGAAGAAGCTAAGGACATATAGTGTTAAAGAAAACAAAGGACAAGCTTAGGAGAGGTTCGCATTGAAGAATCCAAACAAACTCGGGAGGAGGAGTGTGGAGAAAATGGTAGTGCAGAATAGCGACCGCTGAAAGAGGATAAATCAACTGAAGAGAAAAACACTTAGAAGAATTTCAAGAGAGGAATCGACGGCGAGGATTGAATCACAGAGTCGATGGTTTAAAATTTGACGGCAGATATTGGATCGAGTAGAAGAGGCGAAGAAGAGCCTCGAGAAGGTGAATGAATAGTCATGATTAAATCGCAGATCCGAGGGTGATAGATGAACGGTTGTGATGACTTCACAAGTCAGATAGTATGATATGAGATTAATTGGCAGAGGTAGACGTGAGTTGTTGGGTCATGCGAAGGATGAAGAATGCGATGTGATGAGGGGGAGCCACATGTCGGCTTTGCACAATAGCGCACTTCACCAGTTTTTTGTTTTATTGTATCGTGAAGAGTTAAAAGTTGTGGGCAGGCGACTTCGACCACTTGTGATTAGTTCAAAGTATGGTGGGACCATTCAGCAAGAAGTCTGTGTGTATGTAACGTGTTTTGGGTTATTTACATTCTATTATAAAGAGTGTTTTTTGATCGCTTCTCATATGTATGTTATTTAACTCCGAATTGTAATTTCACTGTGTATAAGGAGTTTATGTGGGTCCTAACCCACAAGTCAACAGATTATTTATAAACTGAAGTTACGACTGCATCAATTTGTATCAGACTATACAAGATCTAAGAGGCTTTGTGAAGGACTTTGAACTAAGAAAGGTTGAGAAAGATTGCTCATTTATTCTAATTGCGTGAAACTTAAGAAGTAAGACTGTGGAATGAAGGCTTATGAAAGTCATAAGAGCTACAATAGCATGGATGAAGTAGTAGCATGGAAAATAAGTAGCAGCAGGAGTGAAAACATCTCAGCAAGAAGATCACAACCTTTAACGGCAGTGATGAAGGAAGCTAGCAAGGGTTTCTAGGAGGAAGAAGAAGTGTGGTCATAACCTAGTATTTTTGCTCAGGTTGACATATAAGAGGAAAAAAATGTTCAATTGTATATGAGTTGTGATGGTGAGCCTAAAAGGAGCATAGAGGAGTGCTCAAGGAGGGTTCTAGATTGAGGAACTGTACTTGAAAAAAAACCAAGCACAGAGAGAGTTTGGTGAGGTAAGTTGTAGCAGGAGGATTATTACTGTAGGGCCTAGTGCAACTCATCGAGGGTGAAAGAACTAAAAAATATGAGTATTGAAAGTCATAGTAGAGGTTCAGGAGGAAACCACAAAGTGAAGAAGGAAGATGCTAAGACAATATTCATATGGAATCAGATGACTCATGAAGAATATAAGAGAAAAATATCTGAGATAAGAACCCATCTTGATCTATTGATGGAGTTTTTACATAGGAGTGATGAAAACCAGAGGTGTGGATGGATTGTGAGGAAGAAATTGAAATGGACTGGGTTGCAGATGAAGAGGGAGCATAGGTTCAATGCTGAAGAAGAATAAGCATTAATCATAGCAACAGAGTATGAAAGTGATGCAGGAACATCCGTACAGATTTTAGTTAAGTTTGAATCTGAGGACTGAAAAGGCAGGTATGTGAACAATCATGCAATTTGGGGAAAATTTTGTTTAACCCGATACTGAATCTTTGTAAATGATTAAGTGAAATGATCTGCCATGTGTGTGATTGAGAAGATGAAGGGTTGTTTGAGAAATTTACGGAGAGATTGTAGATCTCAACCGATTCACGAACCTTTGTAACCTCTATATAACAACTAGCCTGTATTGTGTGAAGGGGGAGCGAATTCAATGTAGTTGCAAGAGAATGCATGACTAAGGATGGAATGCCTTAGATTTTAATCTCGTTTTGTATACATAATAGAAACATGGTTGTGTGGATTCCATGTGTTTAATATGGTTTAGTGATAGTTTAGTTTTATTATTAAAATGTTGTGTTTACGAGGTTGTGGATCAACCATCGATCACTGTAAGGATCGATGGTGTTCCAACATTGATAAGAGATCATATGAAAAGCTTCATTTATACGATTGATGTAATGAATTCTGATTTTTATTCAGGATTGGAACTGTAATTTAAATACATGGCAGTTTACATGTATTTCAGCCACTGTGTAACTCAAAATATGAATTGATTTAATTTTGTTCCCCTTTGAGCTGAGACGGTATGGCCATTTAGCATGCTAAATCTTGTATCGGAACTCTGTTTGTTCGAATTGATATCGGGTAAGAATGATCCAGAAAAATACAATGTAATAGCATGAGATTTGTTACAGGATATGGCGAAATGAAGAAATGCGTTGGAGTCATGTGATCTGAAACCTTGGTGGTAATAAATCACATGTTGAAACTACAGCGAAATCCGATGAGAAACTGTGGTTAAAAAGCACTTAAACAAAGTTGCAGATTCATGGTTTTGGATGACCAAACCACTAGTTTCACGTGCTTGGAGCTGAGGAGTGGTTTTGGAAATAAAAGTGCGATCCAATTATATTGGGCCACGTTATAAACTCAATACCGCCAATTTCGCATTTTTTCGGAGCGTTAAAGTTCAGTGGGAAAAAAATTGCGATTACTGTCCGATCATGTTGGTAATAGATCCAAGGGTTTTCGGATCAGAAGTTGTGCGGGCATTAAAAATTTTAATGGACCCGGTATTTTATAAATTGCGCTTTTGGTTGTTGAGTTCCAGTTTTGAATACACATAAGGGTTTGACTGCCGTTGCTGGTCAAAGGTTTTTTTAAATGCCACTATTTTGTTTTATTTACCTTCGATATACTCTGGTGATAAGGTGGGCCGCATGTGTTGGTTAACAATTTATGGAATTTCTTCCGATATAGATATATATTTATATGAAGGCGCAAGGAAGGGCAGTGGAAGCATAATGGGACAATAACCCATAGGCCCAGGATAAAGTTTCAGATCTATGAATTAGCAGCCTTGTTGTACACTTTTTGAGGTTGTAGGTTCATATTTGGATTAATTAATGGTGAACCTACTTGTAGTGGGTTTCGCTCTTCATCAAGTGGTATCAGAGTGGGAAAATTATTTATTGCGGAGAAGGAGTTTTTATACAGAGGAAGAGAGGTACACTTTTGTGAAGTATTGTTAAGCTTATGAAGGTATCAGTAGAGGAAGGTGAGAATATTGTAGCAACATAGAGCAGGAGTGCTCAATGGTTCCACAGGAGTGAACCAAAGAGATGCCGAAAGACTAAGCTCAGGAGAGAAGCTTGGTGAGGTATCTGGTAGTAGGGAGGACTTGCTATTGCATAGGTTTTTTTGCAGCTCACAGAGGACAATTCCACAGAGGATGCAGGTGAAAATTGTTCAAGAATGCTATTACAGGAAGATCACAAGGAGCAGCTCCATAGATGACATGGTTAGGATTGCTGAGAATTAAAGAAGACATATGACCAGGAGGTCATAAATTTTTGTGCCTCAGGAGTCTGATGCAGGAGCATCCGAACATATTTGAATTAAGTTTGAATCTAAAGACTGAAAAGGCGGGTATGCGAATAATCATGCAATTTGGGGAAAAATTTGTTTAACCAGATACTGAATCTTTGTAACTGATTGAGTGAAAAGATCTGCCATGTGTGCGGTTGAGAAGATGAAGGGTTGTTTGAAAAAGTTCGGGAGAGATTGTGGATCTCAACTGATTCATGAACATTTTTAACCTCTATATAATAGCTAGCCTGTATTGTGTGAAGGGGGAGAAAATTCAATGCAGTTGCAAGAGAATGCGTGACTAAGTCTAGAATGCCTTAGATTTTAATCTAGTTTTGTATATATAATAGAAAAATGGTTGTGTGGATTCCGTGTGTTTAATATGGTTTAATTACAGTTTAGTTTTATTATTAAAATTTTGTGTTTACGAGGTTGTTGATCAACCATCGATCACTGTAAGGATCGATGGTGACCCAACATTGATAGGAGATCATATGAAAATCTTTGTTTATACGATTGATGTAATGAATTCTGATTTCTATTTAGGATTGGAACTGTGATTTAAAGACATGGCATCTTACATGTATTTCAGCCACTGTGTAACTCAGAATACGAATTGATTTAATTATGTTCCCCTTTGAGGTGAGACGGTATGGGTATTTAGCATGCTAAATCTTGTATGGGAACTCTGTTTTCTTGAACCGATATCAAGTAAGATTGATCCAGAAAAATACAATGTAATAGCATGAGATTTGTTACAAGATATGGCAAAATGAAGAAATGCGTTGGAGTCATGTGATATGAAACCTTGGTGGTATTAAATCGCGTGTTGAAACCGCAACGAAATCTGATGAGAAACCGTGGTTAAAAAGCACTTAAAAAAAGTTGCAGATTCATGGTTTTGGATGACCAAACCACTCGTTTCATGTGCCTCTGGTGTTGAGGAGTGGTTTCCAAAATAAAGTGCGATCCAATTATATTGAGCCATGTCATAAAATCAATACCGCCAATTTCGCATTTTTTCGGAGCGTTAAAGTTAAGTGGGAATAAAATTGCGATTACCATCCGATCATGTTGGTAAGAGATCCAAGGGTTTTCGGATCAGAAGTTTTGCAGGCATTAAAACCTTTCAATGGACCCGGTATTTTATAAATTGTGCTTGTGGTTGTTGAGTTCCAGTTTTGAACACAAGTAAGGGTTTGATCTGCATTGTTGGTCAAAGTTTTTTATTAAATGCCACTGTTTTGTTTTATTTACCTTCGATATACTCTGGTGATAAGGTGGGCCACATGTGTTGGTTAACAATTTATGGAATTTTTTCTGATATAGATATATATTTATATGAAGGCACAAGGAATCGCAGCGGGGGCATAATGGTCTAATAACCCATAGGCCTAGGATCAGGTTTCAGATCTATGAGTTTGTAGCCTTGTTGTACAGTTTTTGAGGTTGCAGGTTCATATTTGGATTAATGAATGGTGAACCTGCTTGTAGTGGGTTTCACTCTTCATCAGAAATGAATGTTCTTGTATATGAACTGGAACATGGATTATTGTTTGAAGAAAATGATAATAATACTAACAGGAGGTCTATTGAAGAAATTGCAAGTATGGAGGATGAAGCACAACCATTAGGAATTGTCATGGAAGATGGAGGGAAAAATGAAAATGCAGTAATCATAACATGTGATGAAGAAATGGAGTTCCTAGAGGATATGACCACTAATGGTTATCTAAAAGGCTCAATGAGGAGTCACAATGAAAAGAAAGAAGTCATCAAAGGTGTCACTAAAATACTAAGAATGGAAAAGCTTGTTACGGTATCTACAGACAGGTTGATGGATTCAACTTGTAGAGATGAATTGTTTGTATTCCATGATGAATACATAGTTCATAAAGGGAAGAATACTATGACTATTGATGGTCATAGTAAACGTTCTAAGGGAGATTATGAAAGATCCAATAAGGATAAAATTGACAGAGAATTAGCTAAGATAAAAGAGAATCTAGAAGTGTTGAGAGAATTCATACAAGGGAATATGAAAACCAAAGGTATGATTGGGTTCTGTAGAAGAAAATATTCATGTGGAGTCAGTTATAGAGTAGGCTGAGATCTGACACAGGAATTCATCTAGAAGAAGAACTCAGAGGAGCTGAGTTGCAACATAGGATGTGTGTTGAGGAAGATATTTAGTTATGTGAACATCAACGAGGGTCCATTCTTGGTGATAGTAGTAATGATGATGAAGACATGAGACCAGCTGATGGTTTCATGGATCCTTGGAAGGATGATAACCAACAGAAAGAGCTAACGTTTGAGACAACAATATAGGCTATGGATCCTTATGGTTTTGAAACAAATGATTATTGTATGTTTGTAGGTGAAATAAGTAAAGAAATAAATTTTTCTGATGTTCTCATAAAGGATGAAGGGAGAGGATATAATTTGAATTATGTTCAAGAAAAGAATGAGACCGTTGAGTCTCATGTACATGCATATGCACAACTAAGTGAAAGAAATGATTTCTAGCCTTCTGTGAAAGTTAAAGACAAGGAGGACTTAGCTTATGATGATGGACAAGAACAGAAGGGTGAAAAATATGATATAAATCATTTATATGTTATTCTTTATAAAGTTGAAAATAATACTAGTGAAGACTTTCTAAGTCCTGAAAGAGACTTAGAATAGTAAGAGAAATATTTGGTGGTTGAGTCATAAAATAAGACCACTGGGTCCTGTGGGTTTAATGCTGACAATTTTAATGTGTTTTCAAGTTGTGTAGAACAAAATCCATCTCTTTGAATTGTCTCAAGTAAAGCTGAAGTTTATCTAGCAAAGCATAATGAAGAAGAAAATTGTGAAGCAAGGTATGATGAAGAGTGTCTTTCTGATGAAGACCAAGTTGAGTTGTTGCAGTAGAAGGAATTCATAAGTTCCTTATTTAATGAAGAGAGTAACATTAATGGAGATGAATTAGTAATGCCTCATGAGATGAAACTTGTTCTTGATGAGGACAAAGAGGAATTGGCTTGCTTAAATAGCCAAAGGAAGGTTGTTGGATGGACATTTAGGACTTTCATAGAAAGAGAGAATCAGAATTTTATTTTGATAAAAGATGAAGAAGAAATGTAAAAAAGAGGTTTTCGTAGTAACAAGGAAGAAGAAAGCCATAAAGATGAAAGTGAGGTAGTTATGTCTCAACTAAAGGAAAGTTAGTCCTAGAAGTGGAAAAGACTGAATTGGCTATTAGGACTAGTCAAGAAACATAAAGACAACAATGTAGTGTTGTCAAGGAAGAGGAAGAGAGTTATGTTGAAACTATAATACAACATACTGAAGAGGTAGTTGAAGGGAATCAAGTAATTAGTGAATGGTTGAGTTGCTTGCTGAAAGCATTTGAGCAAGAGAAAGAGATTGTGGACAATAAGATGGGACCGTTTCAAACTGTAGTTGAAATGGGGATAGATACTAGTTTCCAAAAATTAATTATGTTAACTAGTATATAGGAAAGAGTGAATAAATATATTACTGTAATAAGAGAATTAGAAGAAAATTTACCTTTTGATAGTAAATTTTCAAACAAGGAAAAGAAAAGGGATGTTGCAGAGGGAGGTATCTTCAAAGATATTCAGGAAGTTTAGGTGGCAGCAATGTCCAGAGTAATATTTGGAGCAATATCTGGGAAAGGGTGTAGTAGAATGTGTTGGCATAGGACTAGAAGTAATATTAAATTACAGCAGAAGATTGAATTGCAAGAAATGATAGATGAAATATGGGAGTTAATGAAAATACCTAAGAAGAGTCACAAAAAACTGAAGAAAGAAATCCACTATGGAATTTTTTGGAAATTGAAGAACACTGAAGGTAGAATTAGTGGAGCATTACAATACAAAGTATGGAAGTGTGCAAGATTGTAGCTAAATAATGGTGAAGAAAATGAAACTTATGGACAACAGGAAAATAGATTTTGGGATCTTGGAAGATTCAAGCATTGAAGAGACATGACCAGGAGGTTTTTTTACTTCGGAAGTCTCATGCATGAGCATTAAGGTATAGCAAACAATGTGACAAGTTGGTCACATGTTGTGGCTTGGGAAGAGGACTAGCAGTCCAAAGAATTTGAAGAATTTATTATTTAAATTATTTGTTAAGTTAATTTGGGCTAACACAACCATTGTAATTTGTAGAATAAAAGAAAGGTTAAATTAGGATTAGTTAAGTATTTAGTTGAATAAACTGTTTTGAAACTCAATGATAATTTCTCAACCATATGGGAATTTTGGGAAAGGCATAAAACCGAACCAAATCCACCATTGTGGGTTTCTTCCATCCATAGAGAGAAAGAGAGAGCGAGAGGGAAATAGGTGTGCGAGAGAGGGAGAATAGAGAGAAGAAGCAAATGTAAAAACCAGCCATCCTAGGGCTTGGTTCTGTGTATTTTCATTTCTAAATTAACTCCAAGTGTTTTGTATTTGGATCGGTCTCTTTGTTTTAACCCGTTTGTTTTATTTTTCTATCATAATTGAGTATTACATTTAAATCGCACAGCAGCAGGTAAATTTGGACTCTGTTTGTATCTGTGTTTTTATATATGTGTATTATTTTTGTTAATGAATAGATAGATTTAGTGAGAGGACGAAGTTCACATGAACATCGCATAGAAAAATATATGGCAGAGGTCGAGGGATGAGGAGATTAAGAAGAAGCTCAGGAGAGATAACATTAAAGAAAACAAAAGGACAAGCTCAAGAGAGGTTCACATTGAAGAATCTGAACAAACTCGGGAGGAGGAGTGTAGAGAAAATGGTAAGGTAGAGTGGAGATTGATAAAAGAGGAGAAATTGACCGAAGACAGAAGTACTTAGAAGAATTCCAAGAGAGGAATCGTTGGAGAGGATTGAATCATAGATGTGAGGGTTTAAAATTTGACTGTAGATATTAGAGCAGGTAGAAGAGGCAAAGAAGAGCCATAAGAAGGTGAATGGACAGTCGTGATTAAATCGCAGATCTGAGGGAGAAAGATGAACATTCATGATGACTTCGCAAGTCAGATAGTATGATATGAGATGAATTGGCGGAGACAGACATGAGGCATTGGATCGTGCAGTAGATCAATGACAGATGATGAATCACGATTTCACATTTTGTAATTAATAGAGGACATTTTTAAGAGTTTTCATGGTATGTTAAATGGGTTGCGATGTGATGCAAGAAGGATGAAGGATGCGATGTGGTGAGGGGGAGCCATGTTTCAGCTTTGTGCAATAGCACACTTCACAAGTTTTGGGGTTTAGCGTATTTGTGAAGAGTTAAATGTTGTGGGTAGGCGACTGGGACCGCTTGCGATTGGTTTGAGGTATAGGTGGACCCTCCAGTGTGAAGTTCATGTGTATGTAATGTGTTTTCAATTATTTTCATTCTATTATAAAGAGAGTTTTTTGATCGCTTCGGTTATGTGTGTTATTTAACTCCAAATTGTAATTCCACTGTGTATAAGGAGTTTATGTGGGTCCTAACCCACAAGTCCATGGATTATTTGTAAACTAGAGTTACAGATGCATCACTAATCCAGATTCCTATATTTTTCATTAACCATTCATTATTAAATAGAGTAACTTTAGAAGAGGAAAAGTAAGTTACATAACTATTAATAACCACTATTGTCAAATATTAGCATAAACTTTTTGATGTAACCTTGCATCAGTTCCATGATTCCTTTAACTAGATTAGTTAATCACTCATTTGATATTATTGATATTTTATCATATGAGGAATCCACAGCAGAAAATTAGCACATTAGAAAACTACATCATTAGACACAGGTATACCCTCGAAACCATGAAAACCAATAAAATTTTAATTTTATTATTAAATGCTCGTGAGGGTGTTCACCCCTCTCTCAATGGTTTATAAGGGAGTTCATCCCTTAACCATTGTCATAAAATTATACAATGAAATAATATTTAAATACAAAATATCTATCTTAAAGGTATTACAAGCACCATGATATCATTTACCCACAAATCTTCAATCTTTATATTTTTTTGGCCTCGTTGTTGTTGTTCGTTCAGTACATGCAAGTGCATATTTACTTTCTGAGAAAATCTAACACAAACAATTTTCTTTTCATGTAGATACTTATTTCTTTCTCAAGAAAACTAGGAAAAATAATTACTAACTTTGTGCATTTAGCATGTATTCCTTTTTCAAGAAAACTATTCAAAGAAAAATTCATACATTCTTTTCAAGAAGCTTGGCTACTTGTGATTTTATGCACATTATTCTCATTTAATACTTTTCATGAACTAACACATAGTTCTCTATATTTATATATGAAAGATTTTTTTTCTTTCTAACCCATATTTATGCATAAAAAAATACAGGCAAATCTCTTAAGACAACAACGAGGTTGACTTAACTTCTAGTCAAATAAAACATGCAATTTCACAAGATTAATTTAGCCATGAAATATTTTAAGAATTCAATGCACAAAATGCTTATCTTTTGTTTGAATAATATTTCCTTTGTTTTCATAGTCTTAGGCCTCCATATCCAATTCCTTTCTAGCAGAGTCTTTGGAAATTAGTTTGCAATTTTTCTCCTTTACGGGTTAAATGCGAAGGCGGGTTACCCTTTTGTGAGAATCATGGGAGCAAATGCCATTTTCCCAATAGTTTGGCTAAAATTTTGAAATTAGTTTGGCCAAACTAATTCTTTTGTTTACATTGACAGTGTACTGACGACATGGACAAACAGATTTTTGGTCGGAGATGGGAAAACCAAAAACCAAATTTCGGCCGAACTAATAGTCTGGCTGGACTTTTAAAATAATTCAGCCATACGTTTTCTTATAAATATACTGGCCTGCAAACCTAAAAATATTTCGAGCTTATTATCGTTGTCACATCTGTCTGTCTTTTTGATGTGTGATCTTTATCATCTATTTGCAGGGGCGTGTTGTGCACCACGACGACGAGATGAGAGATCCCTATTGTCTATCATCTCATTTGATCTGCGACGAGCCTTGTTTTTTGTGTGATCTCTGTCATCTATCATGTTTTTTTTTGTTGATTTTAATTTTATGGCTCTGTTTTTTTGTTCGCAGGGAATTTGATTTGCATCCCCATAGATGTTTTCTCATTTCAACCTCGTCTCCCGCCTTGTCTTCTCGTTGCGGCCTCGCTCTCTTGTCGTTTTTGAATTTCTAGGTATGCGTCGTCATAACCTCTTTTTTTAGCAAGTTAAAAAAATAAAATTAGTCATTAAAATTGAAATAAAAGTAATCCTTGTGATTTGTGACTGTAGATTACAGATATTTCTTCTACTTCTCCTTCGGTTTGTGCTTAGATGAGGTGCACTAAGTCTCGTAGGAATAGGAAAATGGAATGAAAATAATGACAAAAGCATCGTCATATTCCCAAATATGCCACTAAAAAGCAGAGCTTGTGATGCTCAGTTATATGAAATGTTAAGTGGTTGAAAATCACTATTAATAATTATATTAACAATATTTCTGCAACCTAAAACAAATTTTGGTACGTTGGTTGAAAAATTGTTTCAACCTTTCTAGATCTTTTCTACACACAACTAAAATATCCACAGAGTCGAGATGCCTACATTTGTCTTTTCCTTTTGCTATTGCTTCTCCTTGGGTTTGTGTTTAGATGAGTTGCACTCAGTCTCATAGGAATAGGAAAATTGAATGACAATAATTACAAAGGCATCGTCATCTTCCCAAATATGCCACCACAAAGCAGAGCCTGTGCTACTCAGTTATATGAAATGCTAAGTGGTTGTAAATCAATATTAATAATTATATTAACATTATTTTTTCCACCTAAAACAAAGTTTGGTACGTTGGTTGAAAAACTATTTCAACCTTTCTAGATCTCCTCTACACACAACTCAACTCTCCACAGACTAGAGATGTCTACATTTGTCTTTTCATTTTTTGGCTACATTTGGGTAAAAATCCAAAGTTGGGTAACACTTTTGTGAGAATCAGGGTGGAAAAAAATTTTTCTCAATAATTCGGCCGAAATTTTGTAAAAGTTCGGCCAAACTTTTGAAATTATTTTGGCCGAACTCATTCTGTCATTTACATTGACGACGTACTAATGACGTGGGCAAACATATTTTTTGCCGGAGATGGAAAAATGGCTGCAAAAGTTCGGCCAAACTAAAATTTTGGGCGAACTATTAAAATAGTTTGGACGAACTCGTATTTTATAAATATATCGGCCCGTAAACTTTTATAGGTTTCTTGTTCACATCTATCTCGCGGGTCTTTTTCTTGTTCGTTTCTTGTTGTTGTAACATACCTCGATAACCATGCAGGAAAATGCATGGTGTTAGGAATTTTTTTCAACATTTACGAATGTGTAACTTTATAAATTATTGTCCATATTTCCTCATTAACCATTAGAATAACCATCATCATCACATAGAGAATTATTTAGTAAAAGCATAGTGAGTGACACAAAAATTAACTCTCCTTGTTATAGCATATTAACTTAAATTTCTTGCTATAACTATGCATCGATCCCATGATCATTTTAATTAAATTAGTAAGTCACATAATGGATAATATAAAAATCACATCATGAAATAAATTAAAATCATGAAAACAACACAATGAACAATCACATCATTAGACACCGATATACCCTGGAAACCCCATAGGGTGAAAACTAACAAACGTTTAATTTTATTACTAAACGCTCGTGAGGGTTACCACCCCTCACTCAATCGCTATAAGGGATTTCATCCCTTGACAATTGTCATAAAAATTTACATGGAAAAATAATCTTAAATGAAACTTAACTAGCTATAAGATATTACAATCATCATGATACCATTTACCCATGGATCCTTAGACTTAGTATTTGTAGTCGGAATGTTTCCTTTAGTGGGTCATCCTCCAGTTGGAACTACTAAACCTGCATGGACTAACAAATTTTTATCTTCCACAATGTTAAACTTGAAAAATCCTTTTCTCAAGACATCCTTCTTCCTTGACATTGTTGTCGTCAACGCACTTGATATCATGATTAGATAAAATATTAATAAACCAATAATCAGTCTCTATTTGTGACACTGCAGCAAATATTTGTATGCATGTATAAAACATAACCAAGTTGACATGAATGCCTTCTTTAATATCATTTCACATGCAGTAGTAAAAAAATAAATCACTATCAAGCGTCATCTTTCTAACAACCACTAACAAAATCTTGCATGCACTTTCATATTATTTCAAAAGGAAAGATAACATACTATATAATAATATTGTGCACGAAAATGCATAACAAGCTTTCAAGATAACTATCCCAACAAGAAATTTCCTTTCTTCCTACTCTTATGTTTTCTTTTCCAAAGGGATTAAGACAATAGATTCTATACTTATGCATATGAATGCACGTTCTTTTCCAAAGACATCTTTTCCACACAAGAGCTATTCACATTGGCTATTACATATAACAATGCCAGCTTTATTTCAAGCAAATTTAACATACTAGTTATAATTTTGTGCATGCAATAACATAGCCTTTTTATTCTTACATGTAAAGCATATATTTCTTTCTAAAATAAAATAAATAAATATTTCATGGAGAAATAAACACATTTCTTTTCCAAGGGGTCAAATGCATACCACTTATTCTTTCATGCATGAAAAGGGACATTTCCATCTCATCCAAAAGATATAACCCAATAAATATGCATAATATTCTCCCAAATAAATCTAATACCATAGCTAATCCCTTTAGGTTTGTAAAATACATATTATTTTTCTCAAAAGAAGGCAAACACAATAAATATTTTGTGATTGAATCTTCCTTTTCTCTACGAATATGATACCAAGAACTATACCTTTCCCATGCATGCAAGCATATATGTTTCTATAAATAATATTATGTAATAAAGCACGTGATTAATACTTTTCCTCTCAAATAATCTATTACAATAACGAGACCAAGGATATATTTTTCTCCTCAATTCTTTTTGAAGAGTTCTAACATAATAATTGCTTCCATGCAGACAAATATATATATTTATTTTCCAATAATTTTTACACCCTAATTATTCTTTTTCCAAAAGAAATCTAACTCAGTAGTTATTATACATAAAATACACATATTTTCTTCTAATTTCACACGTCATAGAGATTTGTAATATTTCTTCAAGAAATAACATGAATGACAAATCCTTCTCAAATAACACAACCAATTTCCTTTTACGCAAGTGTTTTATGTGAGATACCCCTCACATAAGTTATTTATATCTATTTACATGACTCAAGCTCCTCATGCATGTAAAATCACATAATAATTTATGGTAGATCAAATATACTAGATATTATTCATGTGCACCTAAGCACATACTCTCTTCAAGGGTCTAATATTTCTCTTTAAAAATTTTAATGCATATGCATCCCGAGAACATAATTGGTAACTATATAAATTAGTTCCATTTAAATAATCATCAGCACAATTATTATGTCTTTATGTACATAAACAACTATTCTTATCCCATTGAAAAATGAAATGGAAGCACTATGTTTTACTCTACAATTCTTTTTTTAGTCATCCACTTTGGACATGTATTACGAACATATGGAAAATAATTTCAGAAAACAGAAGGATTTTTTTTTTTGGAAGAGGCTTATTAAAAATAACTTGTCTCATTTTTTTAACAGGTGTCATGGTTTTAAATATGCGAATGAATCTTTACAGCCCATTTTTCCATATTTAAATATTAAATAATTTCCTATTTTTATATCAAATTTGGACACAGTTTCCAACCAAATGGAAATTATTTTTGGAAAACCCAAAGAGGTTTTGGTTTGTAAGGGGTTAATTCAAAATAACCTCTCTCAGGTTTTGCACAAGTTGTACGGTTTGGAATATTAAAGCAAATATTTGGAGCTCATGTTTCTAGAATTAAATATTAAATAATACCCTGTTTTTGTCATCAATTATGGACACAGTTTTCCAACCACGGGAAACTATTTTTTTAAATATGAAAGAGGCTTTTGGTCATAACATCCTCTTTTACAAAAACCTCTTTCATATTTTTCATATCCATTTCAGTTAGAGATACAAAGTCATATTTAGACCCTATTTTCCAATAACTCATGCAATTCACAAAATTATTTAGCCATGAAATTTTTTTATGAATTCACAACACATGAATTCTTCTAAGAATTCAATGAATAAAAAACTTATTACTCTATCCAAAAAATTATATAGATTTTTTCTCAATAAATACTCTTGATTCTTCATCATATGAACTTTTCCTTACAATTAAATTCAATTATTATATCAACATGCCCCATAATGCAAACAAAAGAATTTTCAAAGAACATAGTTGCTTATCTTTTGATGCATGCTTGGAATCCCTTCTTCCTCTTCCTTGAATCCATTCTCCATGTATTCTCTCATTCCTTCCTCTAATTTTCTCATAGGATTACAATAAATAGAATTAAGAAAATAGAATAGATTTTCTAAATCATAAAATCATTCCAACTTTTCTAAATCATAAAAGCATTCCATAAATCATCCATAAATCTAATCTTTCCTAAATTAAAAAAGTGTTCCATAAATCTCTCATGTTTTTTTATTAAAGGTAGATTTGTTTTTTCCTTATGAGAAAAATATCACTTATCCATAGTTTTTCCAAAACTATGACTCATTATTTCTAAAACCCATAAAAGATACCAACTTGGCAATATAATTTATTTCTATAGAAGAATATAAATTATTCTAAATAAAATAATTAAGAAATAATTATTCCAATATTCTTATAATTAATAATTACAACAACATTCTTAATGTATTATCAATATAATAATTAAAAATATTTAATTATTTAACAACCCTCATTTTATGAGAGTTATTTTGGTGGCTTATGACAGGGATATTATAGTTGTTGTTACTCTGTTGCACTCTGTGAATTTTAATTTTTCTCTGTTGTGCTCTGTTGCTCTGTTTTTATTTTTTATTTTTGTTGATTTGGAGTTGATTTTGTAGTTGCAGTTGCTCTTTTTTTTGGTAATTTTTTTTTGTTGATTTTTTTTTTAATTTGATTTTATTTATTTATTTATTTTTTTTCAAGGAATTTGGTCTACGTCTTCCACGATGTCTTCAAGGATCACTCGGATTCATCCTCGTTGTGGCTTCTTCTACAAATTTCTATGAATTTCCGTGTATGTATCAATGTATCTATGCTTATAGCATGAAAAATTATGTGAATTTCTATGTATCTATGCTTATAGCTCAAAGTAATCATATACTAGGTTTCCTGTATTCTGTAATTAAAACACAACCTTTAATGGTAATAATACTGACAAATTATCAGCTCTAGTGAGATCGGTATGCAGAATGACCTATTCAATTCTATATGAGTGAGTGGTTGGAATTTTCCATGTTTAAGGAGCTAGTGTCCTAGCTATAAATTAAATGTATAGCTAGGAGGAGTTTTTCTATTTTTGAACATATGGTTCTATAGGATATATTGTAAAATATGCATCGTTTAGGCACTGAGAAAACATTAGCAACTATAGAATATAAAATATTTCCAAATTTGGAATCAGGAAAAGACCACCCTTCAGGTGCATTAACTACAGATATATCTGAACTCTGAGACATATCCAACTCAGAATGGTAATCTGATCTATGAGAGATTCCAACATTTTATGTTCCCAAATTTGAACTGCATACATCTTGTCCATGAAATAACATTTCATTCCACGTGCCCTTACATGTTCTTATTTTTTTGAAAGGAGGTTCCAATGCTTCAAGCAATTCAGCACCTTATGATACATACACAAATGCATGTGCATTTTCATCTTGTTCTTTAGAGGGAGAATTGTTGTAGTTATCAGAGACACCATTACCACCAGGCTTATCACTATCTATAGGAATAGAAAAAATCTTGCTAATGACAGGCAGGAAACTTTCTGAACATTTTTTGTTAGTGTTCAACCTATGAACACTGTTAGTCTAAATTATCTAAATTAGCCCAGACAAATCTGATGAGAACCCTTTCAGCCAATTTTGGTAATTTATTCACATCGTGGATTGGTGATTTACTCTAATTGTGTTAGATGTTGAAATCACATCATCCTCGAGAGAAGAAATAAAACTATTACCTAAACCCTGTAGCAGTTTTGTTTCAATATGACCAGTTGTGAGACTCCAAGATGCATCAAAGGACTCCCTAGGATCACAGGCAGATGTTTTGATATTTGCAGAACATCAAAAAATTCCTAGGTACATAGATGGGTGGGTTTGGGAATGTTGTTCACATGAAAAGTAATAGGGAATGGATTCTGTGGAAACGTTTTATAAGATCAGGACTCAAACAATGAGAGAGATAAAAACCTTTTATATTCAATGTAAAACACACACATTAACTTATAATTGTGATATTTTCCCTTCTTTCAAAATTAGTCCATCCTTTTAGAAAAAACCCTTTTAATCAAGCAAATATATCCATAGTGATCCCCTAATATTTTTTCACCAAAAACTATTCCATTTTGGACTTATGTATCTAAAAACTATGCTCATTGAATTTATGTACCTATATCCTTAAACAACTCAACTATTTTATTACACCATAGGAATCATTTCGATATATCTCCCATTTTAACAGGGTCTATCACATTTCGAGAAAAACACATTAGACATAAAATTTTCCCATTCAAACCAAAATTAATTTGATACAAAGCATAGGTTTTAACCTTATATAGTTAATTGTTTCAAATAGATTCTTAATAAAATGAAAAATATTCAATGTAAAACACATGCACATTAACATATAATTGTGATATTTTCCCTTCTTTCCAAATTATTCCATCCTTCTAGAAAAATCCCTTTTAATGAAGCATATATATCCATAGTGATCCACTAATACTTTTTCACCAACAACTATTCCATTTTGGACTTATATATCTGAAAACTATTCTCGTTGAATTTATGCATCTATATCTTTAAATTACTCAACTATTTTATTACACCATAGGAATCATTTCGATATATCTCCCATTTTAATGGGGTCTATCTCATTTGAGTAAAACACATTAGCCATAAAATTTTCCCATTGAAACCAAAAGTGATTTGATACAAAACATAGGTTTTAACCTTATATAGTTAATTGTTTCAAATAGATTCTTAATAAAATGAAAATTGTTCAATGTAAAACACATGCATTAACATATAATTTGATATTTTCTCTTCTTTCCAATTTAGTGGACATCCTTCTAGAAAAATCCCTTTTAATGAAGCAGATATATCCACACTGATCCACTAATATTTGTTCACCAACAACTATCGCATTTTGGACTTGTATATCTCAAAACTATGCTAATCGAATTTATGCATCTATATTAAACTACTCAAATGTTTTATTAAACCATAGGAATCATTTTGATATATCTCACATTTTAATAGGGTCTATCACATTTCGAGAAAAACACATTAGCCATAAAAGTTTTCTATTGAAACAAAAAGTAATTTGATACAAAACATATGTTTTAACCTTATATAGTTAATTGTTTCAAATAGATTCTTAATAAAATGAAAAATATTCAATGTAAACCACATGCACATTAACATATAATCGTGATATTCTCCCTTCTTTCCCACTTAGTCCATCCTTCTAGAAAAACCCCTTCTAATGAAGAAAATATATCCATAGTGATCCATTAATATTTGTTCACTAGCAACTATTCCATTTTGGACATATATATCTCAAAACTATGCCTATTGAATTTATGCATCTATATATTTGAACTACCCAACTATTTTACTACACCATAGGAATCATTTCGATATATCTCCTATTTTAATGGGGCCTATCACATTTCAAGAAAAACACATTAGCCATAAAATTTTCCCATTGAAACCAAAAATGATTTGATATAAAACATAGGTTTTAACATTATATAGTTAATTGTTTCAAATAGATTCTTAATAAAATGAAAAATATTCAAGTTAAAACACATGCATTAACATATAATTGTGATATTTTCCCTTCTTTCCAACTTAGTGGAAATCCTTCTAAGAAAATCTCTCTTAATGAAGCATATATATCCATAGTGATCCACTGATATTTTTTCACCAACAAATATTGCATTTTTGACTTGTATATCTAAAAAATATGCTCATTGAATTTATGCATCTATATATTTAAACTATTCAACTATTTTATTAAACCATAGGAATCATTTCAATAATCTCCCATTTTAATGGGGTCTATCATAGTTCGAGAAAGGAACATTAGCCATAAAAGTTTCCCATTGAAACAAAAAGTATTTCAATACAAAACATAGGTTTTCACCTTATACAATTAATTGTTCCAAATAGATTCATAGTAAAATGAAAAATATTCAATATAAAACATATGCACATTAACATCTAATTGTGATATTTTCCCTTATTTATAACTTAATCCATCCTTCTAGAAAAATCCCTTTTAATGAAGAAAATATATCCATAGTCATCCACTGATATTTGTTCACCAACAACTATTCCATTTTGGACTTATATATCTCAAAACTATGTTCATTGAATTTATGCATCTATATATTTAAACTACTCAACTATTTTATTACACCATAGGAATCATTTAGATATATATCCCATTTTAATGGGGTCTATCACATTTCGAGAAAAAACACATTAGCCATAAAAGTTTCCCATTGAAACCAAAAGTGATTTGAGTTTTAACCTTATATAGGTAATTGTTTCAAATGGATTATTAATAAAATGAAAAATATTCAATGTAAAACACATGCATCAACATATAATTGTGATATTTTCCCTTCTTTCCAACTTAGTGGACTCCCTTCTAGAAAAATCCCTTTTAATGAAGCAGATATATCGATATTGATCCATTGATATTTGTTCACCAACAACTATTGCATTTTGGAATTGTATATTTAAAAACTATGCTCACTGAATTTATGCATCTATATCTTTAAACTACTCAACTGTTTTATTGAACCATAGGAATCATTTCAATATATCTGCCATTTTAATGGGGTCTATCACATTTCGAAAAAAACAGATTAGCCATAAATGTTTCCCACTGAAACAAAAATTAATTCGATACAAAACATAGGTTTTAACCGTATATAGTTAATTCTTTAAATAGATTCTTAATGAAATGGAAAATTATTAAATGTAAAATGCATGCACACTAACATATAATTGTGATATTTTCCCCTCTTTCCAACTTAATCCATCCTTCTAGAAAAATCCCTTTTAATGAAGAAAATATATCCATAGTGATCCACTGATATTTGTTCACCAACAACTATTCCATTTTGGACTTCTATATCCCAAAACTATGCACATTGAATTTATGCATCTATATATTTACACTACTTAACTATTTTATTACACCAAAGGAATCATTTAGATATGTCTCCCATTTGAATGGGGTCTATCACATTTCGAGAAAAAACACATTAGCCATAAAAGTTTCCCATTGAAAGAACAAGTGATTTGATACAAAACATAGGTTTTAACCTTATATAGGTAATTATTTCAAATAGATTCTCAATAAAAATGAAAAATATTGAATGTAAAACACATGCATTAACATATAATTGTGATATTTTCCCTTATTTCCAACTTAGTGGACATCCTTCTAGAAAAATATCTTTTAATGAAGTAGATATATCCATAGTGATCCACTGAAATTTGTTCACCAACAACTATCGCACTTTGGACTTGTATATCTAAAAACTATGCTCACTGAATTTATGCATCTATATCTTTAAACTACTCAACTATTTTATTAAACCATATGAATCATTTCTATATATCTCCTATTTTAATGGGGTTTATCACATTTTGAGAAAAACACATTGGCCATAAAAGTTTCCTATTGAAAAAATAATAATTTGATACAAAACATAGGTTTTACCCTTATATAGTTATTTGTTTCAAATAGATTCTTAATAAAATGAAAAAAAAATCAATGTAAAACACATGCACATTAACATATAATTGCGATATTTTCCCCTCTTTCCAACTTAGTCTATCCTTCTAGAAAAATCCCTTTTAATGAAGCAAATATATCCATAGTGATCCACTGATATTTCTTCACCAACAACTATTCCATTTTGGACTTAATATCTCAAAACTATGCTCACTGAATTTATGCATCTATATCTTTAGACAACTCAACCATATTATTACACCATAGGAATCATTTCGATATATCTCCCATTTTAATGGGGTCTATCACATTTCGAGAAAGGGACATTAGCCATAAAAGTTTCCCATTGAAACAAAAGGTATTTTGATACAAAACATAGGTTTTAACATTATACAGTTAATTGTCTCAAATAGATTCATATTAAAATGAAAAAGATTCAATGTAAAACACATGCACATTAACATATAATTGTGATATTTTCCCCTATTTCAAACTTAATCCATCCTTCTAGAAAAATCCCTTTTAGTGAAGAAAATATATCCATAGTCATCCACTGATATTTGTTCACCAACAACAATTCCATTTTGGACTTATATATCTCAAAAATATGCTCATTGAATTTATGCATCTATATCTTTAAACTACTCAACTATTTTATTACACCATAGGAATCGTTTAGATATATCTCCCAACATTTCAAGAAAAAACACATTAGCCATAAAAGTTTCCCACTAAAACCAAAAGTGATTTGAGATGAAACATAGGTTTTAATCTTATATAGATAATTGTTTCAAATGGATTATTAATAAAATAAAATATATTCAATGTAAAACACATGCATTAACATATAATTGTGATATTTTCCCTTCTTTCCAACTTAGAGGACATCCTTTTAGAAAAATCCCTTTTAATGAAGCAGATATATCCATATTGATCCATTGATATTTGTTCACCAACAACTATTGCATTTTGGAATTTTATATTTAAAAGCAATGCTCACTGAATTTATGCATCTATATCTTTAAACTACTCAACTGTTTTATTAAACCATAAGAATCATTTTGATATATCTCCCATTTTAATGGGGTCTATCAAAGTTCGAGAAAGGAACATTAGCCCTAAAAGTTTCCCATTGAAACAAAAATTATTTCTATACAAAACATAGGTTTTAACCTTATACAGTTAATTGTTTCAAATAGATTCATAGTAAAATGAAAAATATTCAATGTAAAACACATGCACATTAACATATAATTGTGATATTTTCCCTTATTTCAAACTTAATCCATCCTTCTAGAAAAATACCTTTGAATGAAGCAAATATATCCATAGTCATCCACTGATATTTGTTCACCAACAACTATTCCATTTTGGACTTATATATCTCAAAACTATGTTCATTGAATTTATGCATCTATATCTTTCAACTACTCAACTATTTTATTACACCATAGGAATCATTTAGATATATCTCCCATTTTAATGGGGTCTATCACATTTCGAGAAAAAACACATTAGCCATAAAAGTTTCCCATTGAAAGAAAAAGTGATTTGATACAAAACATAGGATTTAACCTTATATAGGTAATTGTTTAAAATAGATTCTCAATAAAATGAAAAATATTGAATATAAAACACATGCATTAACATATAATTGTGATATTTTCCCTTATTTCCAACTTAGTGGACATCCTTCTAGAAAATATCTTTTAATGAAGCAGATATATCCATAGTGATCCACTGAATTTTTTTCACCAACAACTATTGCACTTTGGACTTGTATATCTAAAAACTATTCTTACTAAATTTATGCATCTATATCTTTAAACTACTCAACTATTTTATTAACCCATATGAATCATTTCGATATATCTCCCATTTTAATGGGGTCTATCACATTTCAAGAAAAACACATTAGCCATAAAAGTTTCCCATTGAAAAAAAATGTAATTTGATACAAAACATAGGTTGTACCCTTATATAGTTAATTGTTTCAAATAGATTCTTAATAAAATGAAAAAAAATTCAATGTAAAACACATGCACATTAACATATAATTGTGATATTTTCCCCTATTTCCAACTTAGTCCATCCTTCTAGAAAAATCCCTTTTAATGAAGCAAATATATCCATAGTGATCCGTTGATATTTGTTCACCAACAACTATTCCATTTTGGACTTAATATCTCAAAACTATGCTCATTGAATTTATGAATCTATATCTTTAGACTACTCAACTATATTAGTACACCATAGGAATCATTTCTATATATCTCCCATTTTAATGGGGTCTATCACATTTCGAGAAAAAACAAATTATCCATAAAAGTTTCCCATTGAAACCAAAAGTGATTTCAGACAAAACATAAGTTTAAACCTTATATAGGTAATTGTTTCAAATAGATTCTAATAAAATGAAAAATATTCAATGTAAAACACATGCATTAACATATAATTGTGATATTTTCCCTTCTTTCCAACTTAGTGGACATCCTTCTAGAAAAATCCCTTTTAATGAAGCAGGTATATCGATAGTGATCCACTGATATTTGTTCACAAATAAATGTTCCATTTTGGACTTTTATATCTCAAAACTATGCTCATTGAATTTATGCATCTATATTTTTAAACTACTTGAAACTATTTTATTACACCATAGGAATCATTTCGATATATCTCCCATTTTAATGGGGTCTATCACATTTCGAGAAAAACACATTAGCCATAAAAGTTTCCCATTGAAACAAAAAAGTAATTTTGTAAAAAACATAGGTTTTAACCTTATATAGTTAATTGTTTCAAATATTTTTTTTAATAAAATGAAAAATATTCAATCTAAAACACATGCACATTAACATATAATTGTGGTATTTTCCCCTCTTTCAAATGTAGTTGAAATCCTTCTAGATAAATCACTTTTAATGAAGAATATATATCGATAGTGATCCACAGATATTTGTTCACCAACAAATATTTCATTTTGGACTTATATGTCTCAAAACTCTACTCATTGATTTTATGCATCTATATCTTGAAACTACTCAACTATTTTATTTCACCTTCACCATAGGAATCATTTCGATATATCTCCCATTTTAATGGGGTCCATCACATGTCAAGAAAAACACATTAGCCATAAAATTTTCCCATTGAAACCAAAAGTGATTTGATACAAAACATAGGTTTTAACCTTATATAGTTAATTGTTTCAAATAGATTCTTAATAAATTGAAAAATATTCAATGTAAAACACATGCATTAACAAACAATTGTGATATTTTCCCTTCTTTCCAACTTAGTGGACATCCTTCTAGAAAAATCCCTTTTAATGAAGAAGATATATCCATAGTGATCCACTGATATTTGTTCACCAACAAATATTCCATTTTGGACTTGCATACATCAAAAATATGCTAATTGAATTTATGCATCTATATCTTTAAAGTACTTGAAACTATTTTATTACACCATAGGAATCCTTCCGATATATCTCCCATTTTAATGGGGTGTATCACATTTCGAGAAAAACACATTAGCCATACAAGTTTCCCATTGAAACCAAAAGTGATTTGATAAAAAACATAGGTTTTAACCAATTATATATTTAATTATTTCAAATAGATTCCTAATAAAATGAAAAATATTCAATGTAAAACACATGCACATTAACATATAATTGTGATATTTTCCCTTCTTTCCAACTTAGTTTGCATCCTTCTAGAAAAATCCCTTTTAATGAAGCTGATATATCCATAGTGATCCACTGATAATTTTTGACCAACAACTATTCCATTTTGGACTTATATATCTCAAAACTATGCTCATTTTTTCCCAAAAACGTTTTTTTGTGGCACTACCCCTGAACACCTATGTGTGGGGATTTTTTCGTCTATATGAAACCCTAAATAACCAAACATCCAATAATTCTCCTTAATGTGACCATCAATGTTGCAATGGTTAGAATTATTTCTACTACCCTTGCATGGATGTGTAGTGGCTATTTTATTCTTATCCTCCTATTTCCAGTTCTTATGACCATCCTTCAAAGCTTCTTGGTGCTATTTTTTCTTCAAGCCACTGAAGTACCATTTATTTTGGCCTATGGTTTCTAGATAATGTGCTTATACACGTGGCTCATACATTATACTTAGCTTGGAAAGAATCCCTTGTTTTTGTAGATCGTTATACAAACCCCACATATACTTAAGGAGTAAATTTTGGATCTTGGGAAATATATCCAATAATATGACCATATTTTTGAACTTCGTACACTCTTATACACACTTACTTCTACGTAAAGTAGTGTGAGTGATTCCATGGGTCCTCTACACACTTCATAGGGTATAATTGGGATAGGTAGTGTTAAATTATACAAGTTCTATAGGCAGAGTCTGTAAGGGCCAGGTAGCCTCTGGATCTCATCTTTTATGAAAGGTGACATATCTAGTAAATGCCCCTGCAGTCAATATCTGGAACATAAATAGAAGTTATTCATTTTAATATCCATAAACCACTACCACTCTAAGGCAAACCTTGTACATGTGTCATTTCTCCCATAAATTCTTAGGAAAAGTTTTTAAAGGACACATTTCATGTTGGCTTTCTCCAATTAACTTTAAAGAATGTTTTTTGTAAGTGCATAAAATAATTTTTCAAACCATGTAAATGTCATTTCTCTCAAGCTTTAAGGCCTAAAAATTGAACGTAAAGTGGTTGAAATCTCATATAATTTTGAACTTCCATAGGTTTTTAGTCTATCTTTTGAGTGTTAACTTCTACAATTTATAAAGGAAGAGTTTGTATAGGGCCAGGTAGCCTTTGGATCTCATCTTTTCTTAAAGGTGTAATATCCAGTAAATGCCCTTACATTCAATCTGTGTAACAAATCTAAATAGAAGTTCTTCATTTTAATATCCATAAACCACTACTGCTCTAAGGCAAACCTTGTCCATAAAAGGCTTTGGAACAACTATGGAGTATGGATCAAATGGAATTGTTGTTTTCACAAATTCTGAACTTGTGTACAACCAGATGAATGGCATGTACCAAGTTAAAAAGGAGAAGCTGAAAGAACTACATCGAATAGAAAACAATATTGTTAGCCAATTTCAATTTTTTAGTATAAGACATTGTACAAATGTGAATACGATGTCTGTTGATCTATTACGTGGGGCAATGCCAATTTAGGATTCATCCATCAAATATGAATTAATAGATTAATTATAATTATACGGGGCAATGCCAATGCAATATTCATTTCTCAAATATGAATTAGTTTTGAGACGTTCTTCTTCAAAAATTCAAGATTTACCTCTCAAAGATGAATTAGTGTTAAGATGCTTTCCTTCAAAATTTATTGATGGACAATGTAACATATCTTGGATAAGTGTGTGTTTTGTACTTATAAATGCATCTTTTTTAATGTCCATGTGTTTTTCCAACTATATACCAAGTGTACTCCCACCTCACCATGTAAATCGCAACTTGGTGAAATTTACATTCACAACAAGTGATGAACTTCACATTTCTATAAAATTAAAATGTGAGGACTTCAAGAAATTTTTGTTTAAATGGAGTTTCACACGTATTTTTTAATGACCATGTGTTTTTTTCAATTTTATACCAAGTGCGCTCCCACCATGTAAATAGCAATTTGGTGAACTTGACATTTTTATATTTTTTTTTGCTTAAAAAAAGTTTCACACATCAATTATTTCTTTGAAAGTTGTGTTTTACATAATTTGTGTACACTAAATTACATTAATTTTCTAAAATTTATTTTTAATTTATTTTAAATAGTAATTAAAAAAATAATTGTAAATGTTCACCGTAGATATATATATCATGGAGGATGAATGACGAAGATAAAAAAATCCCATATCTCTATGAGAGAGGGGGATAAGGTATTAAGGGATGTTTATGGTATTTAAATATAATCTTAAATCTCCATACATATACATACATGTGTCTACATATGGAATTGCTTTTTTATCAACTTTGTGAGATAAATTAGTTGTTAATAAGTTTCATTTTTTATTTTTTAGGAGTTAAGAGGAGGAGGGTCTCTACTCCATCAATGGAGCATGCCCATTGTTCACCCAGTTGTGGTATGGTTCAAACAATTTAATCCATGAATATGTACATGTATTTACATGTATACATGTATTTTTCAATTTATTATAAATTCATATTTTTTTTTAAGCTTCTCTCTCGTCTCGAGAGGTTGATGATGGTTCAAATCTCCTTAGAGGGCCATCAATAAGTGCTAGAAAGTTGCATGAAGGTGGTGATATTTATTCCCCCAGGGGCCAATCAACGAATGGTTGTGTTAGTTCTCAGCAGGGTCATTCTGGTTCTCCACAGTCTCAGGGTGGGCAAGATGCTAGCCAACCATATCGAGGTGGCCATCAATTTGAACATTTTTTTCATTCAATTTGTACAAATTTGTTTACATGTGTTTTTTCTAATACTTAAAATTTTATATATTGATGCAGAGACTGAAAATGCTCCAAATGTTGGTAAAAAAAGATGTAGGGAAGAATGCTTTGTTCAAGAAGAAGGTTGTCGACCCACCATGACTTATCTGGCTGACATTTCCAATATACCTTGGGAAAGAAACATGCAACAGTGCACCTTATAAAGGTGTCAACATCTTCATGAAAATTTGCAGAGATATCTCGTGGCTTTGACTCTACCTGTTGTTAGTTGAGAAAGCTTGGAAATAGTTACACACTCTTTTGGAAAACTAGTAGATGTGTACCGAAATCTTGGGCCAACCAATGATACTTTCGTAGAATTCATGAGAAGAAAAAGGGAAACAATGATGAGTCCCAATAAATGGGAGGTTGTTAAAGAAAGAGTTACAAAAGCAATGGCAAAGTCTATGTTTAATTTCAAAGAAGGGTCAAAAACAAATATGTTGAAGGTGTAATATTTCAAGCACCTTGATATATCTCACTATTTGTATGATAGACACTTTGCGGCCTATGGAAGACTCCCATGGAATGACGAGGTTCCGCTTTATTTTCCAAAAATATTTTATGTAGAATTATTTTTGCAACACAAACCCAATTACAATTACCTTCCCTCTAAATGTTTTGGTCCTCGGAAAGGTCGATTGTGTGACTGTAGGGGCACTAGGAATGATGCTGAATTGCCTCATCTTGAGCCACCATTGGTTAGTCAACCTTTTCGTGTAGAAAATTTGCAGTCAGAGATGGAAGCCAGTTCTCAAATTAGGCGAGAAGCAAGGGATTGCATCATTGAAAATGTTCACAGTGGATTGTGTGGAGTTGATGTTTGTCTGAATCAACAAAGAGCACGTGAGAATGCACGTGCTAATTTTGTGTATTAAACAGATGAAGATATTGACAACATGATTGTTGAAGATCTCAAAACATATGCAAATAATTTCCGCAATGGTTGGCGTGACCTAATTTTTCATGAGGAAGAGGGCATGTGAACGGTATGTGTTAATGGTTAGGGTTCAATTATTTTAATACATGTACAATTTGTAATAAATACATATATATATACATACATTTATTTTTATACATAAATCTCACAAAAATGTATCATTATATGTTAACACCATTTGCAGTTGTCACAATTGATGAATGAAAAAAATGTTAATATCACGTTCAGAGCCTCTGGTTCAAACAATAAGATGGGTCTCACCATCAAGATATGTTGGCAAACGATAGTGTTTTTTAAGTGATATTTTTAAAATAAATAATTGTGCACACATGTACATGTACATATATATAATAAAATGTTTTAACAGATTCTAATTTCGTCCGATGTTTTTGGGATGGCGATACCTTCTTCTTCCTTGGGAGATGTACCTTCTACTTCCTTCAGAGATGTGTCGGATCCACAAAAACAAGTATGGACATTTTTTCACATGGACGTATCTTGAGTTATTTTAAATTTTTTGAATTTTGGGTTTATGAAGATTTTCTTTCTAAACCACTCTTAGGAGATGTGCCAAATCTGACACCGCAAGCATTCAAATTTTCACTTATATATATATATATATATATATATATATATATATATATATATATATATATATATATATATATATATATATATATGTTTTTAGGTTATAAGTTATAAATTGAAGTTCCAAAGTTTTATATAAATTGAGATCTAGATCTTGAGTTATTTTATACTTACAATTTTTTTGAATTTTAGGTTCCTATAGAGGATTTCTTTTCTCTACGGACTCTAGCGATGAAATGTATGATGGAGATAGGAACTTCCACACCATTTGAACCATTTTAACAAGTTGTCTAACTATTTTTTTAATATTATTTAAAATTAGTTTATATATGCATTTTCATTTGAAATTTTTTAATATATATATATATATATATATATATATATATATATATATTGTACAATTTACTATTGGAGATGTTCCCATGGGGGAAGTTGTAGTAGACGAGCAACAAATGGAGAAGGAATGTCATGAGGTATTGCATGATTTTTTTTTATATTTTGTTTTTTACATGAAGTTCTATATATTCTCACTCAATTTCAAAACATCAAATTTTAATATTTGTACACATTGTGTACAGGTTCCCCATGCTTTGCAGGATAACTTCATGGATTTATGACTTTGTCACACATCACATCCATATGTATTTGATGGATGATGCACATGCACACGTGCCACATTATATTTTCAATATATTTCTAGTCTTGAATTTACTTTTTTATATATTATCTAGATGCTGTCATATATATCTTGATACTTATAACTTGATACTTGATACTTGTGAGATCTACAAATTTTGGACATATTTTATGTGAACTTCATTTGGTAGATGTGAATGTGATATATAATGTTTTTAAAACTTAAGTTTTTCATGGTTGAACTACATTTGGCATGTGAAGTAATGTTACAATGTTATATATAATTTGTTTTTTTTTTTAACTCAACTTTTGGATTATTCAACTACATTTGGCATGTGATGTGAAGTAATGTTGTGTTAAATAATTTGTTTTATTTTTAAAGTGTTATGGTTGAACTACATTTGGCATGTGAAGTAATGTTACTTGATACTTGATACTTGTGATCTATAATGTTTTTTTTTTTTTTAACTCAAGTTTTGATTATTGTGATCTATAATGTTTTGTTTTTATAACTCAAGTTTTGGATAGTTGAACTACATTTGGCATGTGAAGTAATGTTGTATTAAAATTTGTTGTGTTTTTAAAACTTAAGTTTTGGATGGTCAAGAACTACATTTGGCATGTGACATAATGTTGTGATCTATATTAATGTTTTGCTTTTGAAAAACTCAAGTTTTGGATGGTTGAACTACATTTGGCATGTGAAGTAATGTTGTGTTATAATTTTTTTTTTTTCTAAAACTTAAGTTTTGGATGGTTGAACTACATTTGGCATGTGAAGTAATGTTGTGATCTATATTAATGTTTTTCTTTTGAAATACATTTGGCATGTGAAGTAATGTTGTGATCTATAATTTTTTTATAAATTAAAACTTAAGTTTTGTATGGTTGATCTACATTTTGCATGTGATATAATGTTGTGAGCTATATTAATGTTTTGCTTTTGAAATACATTTGGCATGTGAAGTAATGTTGTGATCTATAATTTTTTTATAAATTAAAACTTAAGTTTTGTATGGTTGATCTACATTTTGCATGTGATATAATGTTAAATGTTTGTATTCAATAGTTGAACTACAATTGGCATGGCATGTGAAGTAATGTTGTGATATAATAATAATAAAAAAAACTCAAGTTTTGGATAGTTGAACTACATTTGGCATGTGATTATGATATTATGTTTTGTTTTTAAAATTCAAAAAAAATCACATGAATATATGTACATGTAGAAATGATTTTACACGTGTTTGAATATATATGTTAAAATGATTGAAGTACAATATATATATATATATATATATATATATATAAGATTCTAGGTCTTGTTAGATGTGTTGAAAACAATCATAAAATTTTAAAAATGCATTCTATAATGTATATATATCCAATACGTGCAACATTTTTCATCAATGCATGTATAGAAAAGCTACTTGGAATGCTAATTGCACCTAAAACACACACACACACACACACACACACACACACACACACACACACACACACACACACACACATATATATATATATATATATATATATATATATATATATATCCAATACGTGCGACATTTTTCATCAGTGCACATGTAGAAAATATACTTTCAGTTAATTTCCTAAAACATGTATATATCCCATATGTGCAACATTTTTCATCAATGCACATAGAAAAACTACTTTTAGTTAATTGCATTCTAGAACATATATATCCAGTACATGCAACATTTTTCATTAATGCACATATAAAAGCTACTTTCAGTGAATTGCATTCTAAAGAATATATATATATATATATATATATATATATATATATATATATATATATATATATATATATATATATATATATATATATATATCCAATACATACAACATTTTTAATCAATGCATTTATAGAAAAGCTACTTGTAGTTGATAATAGTGTGCATGTACCAAAACAATGTACATGTGCAAACACTTGCAGATATAACATAACAAGGCAACTTATTTTTTAGTTGAGTTCTAGAAGTTATAAGACATGAATCCAAAGAGAAGAAACTTTTGGGTAGTTCAATAAAAAAAATTCCAATGGAATGCCATCTTCAATGATCCTTTCATGATCGGATTTTGACATTTTCCATTCCTTAATTTTCGTTTTTTCTTTGATTGAACCTCTATCAACTTTATGCATGTTGCACACACCAAGTGACTATATTGACAACTTATGACATCTGGTTCATAGTCTTCAAAGTAAAAAAAATCCCCTCTTTGATTATTTTGTCTGAAAAAATAACCTTTCAGTATAATAGATCCTCTTTCATATGGAAACCCGTGATCATTATAGTTTTCTAATCATTTAATTTTTTGTTCAGTGCAATGCATCAAATAATAATTCACATATTCATCATTGTCAGTTGGTCCAATTACAGCAAAAACATCTCCTGGACAATAAAAAAAACTAAAAAAAATATGTATTTATTTATTTTTATATCTCTATCATTTGAAAGCAATTCAAATGTTACCTTCTCTAACAAGATCAAAAAATCAATTACTATCAGATGATATTGTAGTCTCCTCTAATTTCATTTCTTTAAACATTGCAACAAACATTTTCCCCTTTGTATTTAGCTCTGTATGTCTCCAATATTTTACATACGTTTTTTTTTCACAAACGTCATTGGATTTTGTGTTGTCTATGTAAACATGACCAAAAAAATAATATTTTATTTTATCCAATGCAAACACATTTGTGGACAACTTTCTTTTAATTGAATGCAATTTTCGAGTCCCTTTTATTGCTTCAATGTCATTTCCAATTGATCTATCTACATCTTCGATCCCAATATGCTAAAAAAACCTATATATGGAAAATTCAAAGAAGAATGTAAATATGATATCAAAATACCATCAAAGATAATCATTACATGATAAATGTACACTGTTTAAAATTAGATATGAAATGAAAAATAAATTGAATGTACATTCGCACTTCCCTTGATTGGTTAGTCTCATGGCTTAGAGTAGCGATGCACCATTGAACAACTTCTTTAGCATCCACAAGTCAGATTGCAGAGGGCTTCATTTCATATCTTCGAATTTCTCGTTTTATGCATTCCCTTGCACAGTCATGTTATCCTTTTCCATGGCCAATCTGAAAGAAATTCCTACAATGTTTAATGTAGGTTTTCTTAGGAAGACAACATAACCAAAAGAATGATCGTGAAGATTTGAATTAACCTACACATCCATTTTACCATATCCAATTTTCATTTAATTTTATTCCATGACTTTTCAAGGACTCATAAATCTTTCCAAAACAATGTTGTACAAAATATGTATCATGTGTACGATTGCCACTGATATAAATGTGATATTATTTAATAACATGTCAATTTTCACTGGTGATTTCTATATGATAAAATTTTTGTTCAGAATTTCTATATAGAATATGAACGAGCATGGAGACTTGGTCAGAATGATAGTATTCACTCTGAATTTCTTTTTGTGGAACAAATGTGTAGTATTTTTCAAAATCAATTACTAACAAAATGGTCCCTAGTGGAAAAACTTCACGGAAATTTTTGAATTGCATGTCTTGCCATCGAGCTCTATGGGAATGCTTAGTGTATTTATAAATTTTTTCCTCGAACTTTCTCAAAAAATCTATCACACTAACTTCTTCTTCTTGTAATTAAATTCTTTTAGCACTATTTGAACATTGAATTGATGTATGGATATATTCATATCTCTTCCATTTCACTTTCATGTTGGAAAATGATTTATCATTTATATGAATATGATTTTTGTTTTGAAATTTAGTCAAATTTCCACAATCATCGCATTTTTTACCACAAACGCAATTCTTTTGGTAAAATAATTCATGGATTTCTCTTTCACATAGAATTTGAGATATGAAATCACGAATAGTGGAAGGAGGAGGTGAATATTTCCAAAATTTTCTACCAAAATTAAGCAATGTGTCATAATATAACTCAAATTCCACATGATAACAATAACAAGTGTCACGTACGGTGACAGCTTTTACATACCATGGTTTTTGTTGAACAAAAGCACTGATTGGGACATGAATTTCATGATTATCTTCTTTGAACTTGTTGAAAAACTCTATCTGAGTCATTTCCAAGAAATGTTTTTCATGTTCTTCATACTGATTTTGTGCAATTCTTCTTCGCATCACATCACTTTCATTTGGCGAAACACAAGAATTTTTCTTCCAATATTCATATATTGTTTTTTTAACATTTTCTCCAAGTCTATCTTGGTATGGTTGCCTACAAATAGCTCTCCAACAAGCCAGTTCATCATTTACATCTATTTGCAATCGAATTTTCCAATGTTTGTGCAATTTTTTTTGTGAGGTTCATAATACTCGTGCCATATATTTTACCAAGCGATTCTCTTTAGTACTCGATGAAACCATTTCCATATGTATTGCTCTATGTATAACTCAAATATTTTTTTGTCTAGATCTTCTAGTTTAATTTATAGCACTATTTATATTTTGTAGCACATTTTCCTTCATTTTTTTGTATCTTTTGTTGATTTTTGAATACCCAATAAAGTTGCAACTTCTTTTAATTTCCTTAATGATACGAGACTTTTCAACATTTGGGCTTGAACTGTCACATTTTCCCTTATGAAGTACGTATCAAAAATGTGTTTAACGGTATATCTTATAACATGATCAACTCTTTTATCTCCATATGTGTGAGTGTCAAAATTTTATAACATCTCATCATCGACATTGATTTCATCTGTACATATTTGAATGAATAGTACATACTAAGTTTACATATTCAATAAATAACTAAATTAATAAATATGTATAGTTTCAATAATACATGCATGTGTTCAACATATATATATATATATATGTTGAACACATGCATGTATTATTGAAATTACACATATTTATTAATTTAGTTATTTATTGAATATGTAAACTTATTATGTACTATTCATTCAAATATGTACAGATGATATATATATATATATATATATATATATATATATATATATATATAGAGAGAGAGAGAGAGAGAGAGAGAGAGAGAGATACCTTGTGATTCAATTTCTTCACTAGAATTTCTTTCAACATTTTCAACATATCCAATCATTGGTTCAATATATCTTTCACTTTCACTTTCAAAATTTTGTATCTCATCATCATTGTTTTGAGGAATATCTTTCTCTATTTACAGTGAAAAATATTTTTCAAATTAGCTCATCAAATAAAAATTAAGCTTCACATTTCAAACTAGGAAAATTTTAAATATCAAATTCATAATATTTACATTTACATACATGTTTCAACTTCTAGTTGAGGTTGATTTTTCTTTTCAATATTTCAGAGTGCTTCTCTCTTTCTTTTGCAATATTCTCTCGTATCTTCTCTACATTCCTCAAGGTCTCTTTTCTGATCATATTCTATTCTGCAATTTCTTTGATTTCCCATGATCATAGAGTATGAATTTCAAATAATTTCCTTCAAAATTTTAGACAAAAACTCAATTAAAAAGAACATCACAAAATATTTAATTTTAAAAAAAATTCATTTTAAAAATTTTGCAAAAAATACATACCTCAATCCAAAACACTTACCTTAAAAAATCTGAGAAAAAATGTCTTATAAAATTGAAACAAATCTCAAAATATTTCCTGCCAAATCCTACAAAAAAATATTCATTTAAAAATTTAGACAAAGACTCATTTTAAAAAATCATTCTAAAAGATTTACTTCAACCCAAAACATGTACTCTAAAAAAATGTCACTTCAAAAAATACCTCCAAAAAATGTCTATTGAAAATTAATTCCAACTTCTTAAAAAATGCCACTTTAAAAAATACTTTAAAAAAGCCTCTAAAAAAATATCACTTTAAGAAATACCTCCAAAAAATGTCATTTGAATATTATGCCTAAAAAGAGTCCTTTCGAAATTAAGCCTAAAAATATTCCTTTGAAAATTAAGCCCAAAACCTTTAAAAAGAATGAAAATTATGCCCAAATCCATACCTTCAAAAAGAATGAAGGCCAAAAAACATCCAAAAAATGCATCACATACCTCCAAGAAATGTCCTTTGAATGTAATGTCCTTTCAATGTAACTCCAAGAAAAGTCCTTAAACCGAAAACAATCCTTTGCAAAAATGTCCTTTAAATATACCTCCAAGAAAATTCCTTAAACCTAAAACAATACTTCGCAAAAATGTCCTTTGAATGTACCTCCAAAAAAATTCCTTAACCCAAAACAATTCTTTGCAAAGTTCGACCAAGACCTTTGCAAAATTAGATGAAATGTACAAAAATATTTGAAAATAATGAATGCTTTTGTGGCAATTTATATTGCCACGAAATGTTTTTTTGGAGGGGCTTCATGGTATTTTTCGGTCGACGAAAAGTTGGGTAAATGTTCGGCCAAACTTCTATGTTGTTAGACTTGACGGGACGTCGCCGCAAAAAACAATTCGGCCGAAATTTTTATAAGATTTTCGCTGAACTAACACATCTGCAATTATGCAGAGCCGAACTCTGAATAAATATCTTCAAATTTGGACTAATTAAACTCCATGAAATATTCTGAATTAACTGTCGGAACCAAGACAAGCATTTTCAGAATTCAATCTACTTTCAGGAAATATAACTTTTATGGAATTTCATAAATATTTAATAATTTTAATTAATTTTGTAATAAAACCGGTGCAAACAATTTCAAAAGGTCATTATGATTCAGTGAAATCATAATTTTGTATCTTCCAAAATACACTATAAAAAAATTTGAAAAAATTATGGTGCATTACATTGGTCTGTCATCTATAATGGGTAGTTTTTAAATTTTTAGTTTATAACTTATAGGTTAAGAAATTTTGTGCATCGTGAAACATATTCAAAATATGCAGTTTTTTCATATAGGACCAGTTCAAAAATTCTAGTAACTATGATATGCATCAGTTGGCTTTGTAAATATAAAAAAACTGAAGTGGACTCTGTCTATATTGTTGGAACATATTTTTTTCTCAAAAAACACAAATTTTCAAAGAATACAACAATGTGTATTAACATGACTTCTTATGAATCCGTTGATTGTTAAAAAACACACACTCAAAGAAACGCTAAGTTAACATATCAAATTTGTATAAAAAAAATCCAAAATATAAGTAATAGAAAGCTAATAAAATTTCTGACAACTTTTTTTTTTATCGCAAAATGAAATTCTAAATAGAAAATTTGTTTTGTCTTGTAGAAAGTTGAAGAACATAAAAAAATGATTTTTTTTTTCTCAGAAAAGGGCAAAAAGTGTAACCCAACTTCACATTTTCACCTGTGCATGGGAAAACAAGTGGTGCCCTGCGCAATTATGAATCAATTAAGGGAGAAACAATGACCCTCTTCATGAATATGAATCAAGGACTGGACAAGAAAGGAAAATAAAATGATCACTTAAATTTAAAAATACCTTTAATTTAATTATTTATTTATAACCATTATTTTTACTTTATTAATAAATGGAAATAATTTATATTTGTCATTAGATAGGTACATAATAATTACTTTATTGCTAGGCACATAAGGGTTATGTCCTTGACTACTTGGCTATCTAACCCATCCCTCCCTTCAGTACCTCCCGGCCACTTCTAAGAGCTCTAGTGAATAGTCTCCATTCTTGTAATTTGAAAGAGAAATAAAATATAATTTTTGTGAGTCTCCATTCTTGTAATTTGAAAGTACTTATTTGGAACATGACAAGTCTTAATCAACATTTAGATGCCATTATAGCATATGAATAAACACTTTTTAGCCTTAGAAATAATATATGTTTTCTTTTCTTATATACCCAAGTATTCTTAGTATTCAACAAACTATAAAATAGAAGAGAAAAGCACCTCAAAGAAATTCACACAGAATGAAGCAAATTAAACACTGCAAAGAAATTCACACACAAAATTCAGCAACTCAGAACATTGTTATCTTTATTCAAGTTCAAACACTAATAGCAGTTGCTTATGCTTACAAATTTACTATAAATACCACAAATGAATGTGGAGATACATCATCCTTTATGTATTGAATCCTAATGTTATATGAAACACAACTAAAATGTTGTGAGAAACAAAGACCAACATTAATATATAAACATCAGCTAGTATTCTCAAATGCCAATAATAGGAAACAGAAGAAGCATTAGGCATTTATCAATCTTCCCAAAATTTTCTATTGCATTTCAAGCTGATTGCTTATTTTCTAGACTTCTATAGCTTATTTTACATACGAGCAGATCAATCATCTCATGGTGGATTAAGAATATGATATATTCCAATAAGTCATCATGCATGTCATGCATTTCTTCTAAATTGTCCTTTACAATATTGGTCCAAGCTATAGATCTAGCTCTAGTACCTTTTCCATAGAATTTTATTTTTAGAAATTTATTAGTGCATCAAAATTACCTACCCAAACAATTTTATTTGATTTTTGTTAGCTGTATGCAATATCATAAAATTTTTGCATAGACTAGACCTTAAAAATATACTACAAATTCTAAATTAATCCACCCTCCAATTGTTGCCAAGGAAATGTTTCTTAACATTGTATTTATTGTTAAGAATAAAGGAAATCAATTGTGACTTTATATCTCATGTTGTACCTTGAGTACCTTCTTTCTTAATTATATCTTTATCAGTGGTCTCTTCTTCCTGTTGTAATATTTAAAATTTTCTTGTAATATTTAAATCAGCCTAATGTATTTTATTAATGTGCCTAGATTTACACCTTCCACGATGCTTCTAATCTTGTAAAATGTTAAAAGTGGAGTGTTTTATGATGTAATGGATATTAATAATCTAATTTATGTACAGTGATATGATGATAGTTTAGGTTGATGTTCAAGTTGTAAAATTCTTGTACATATCAAGGACAAATGGTAGTACAAGCCAAAAATGACATTATTATAAATTATTAAACAATCTGTTAGGTGCTAAATCATACTTCTTATTAAGGACATCAATAATGCAAGTTGAAAATTATTTTTTAATGTTTTGAGCCTATTTATAGATGTCAAAGTAAAGGTTTCTAGATGTGATTTCTCCCATAAACTTTAAGGCAAACCATGTACATGTCATTTCTCCCGCAAACTCATTAAGCTGTGATTTTTGACATAACTTCATCAACCACTACCACTAGTTGTTTTAGTAAGTGCATAAAATAATTTTTCAAACCATGTGCATATCATTTCTTCGCAAAACCCATCAAGGTGCGACTTTTGACATATGTTAATCAACCACTACCAGTAGTTTTTTAAGTACAAACCACTACCACTTTAAGGAAAATGTTTAAGTAAGTTAAAACCATTACCACTTTAGGGAAAACCGTGTACATGTGCCATTTCTCCTATACACATGTCATTTCACAGATAAATTTTTAGGTGAACTTTAATGCATGTGTCATCTCTATGTCATTTCTATCTTACACTATAGGAACTTGGGAAAACTTTAAGGCACGCCATTTCTAGATGTGATTTCTCTTTTAATGTCATTTCTCTCTTAAACTCTAGGAACTCGGGAAAATTTTGAGGCTTGTCATTTCTATATGTGATTTCTCCCACAAACTTCAAGGAAAACCATGCAGATGCCATTTCTCCCACAAAATAAAGGGTTTCTACCATTAATTCAAGGTAAACTTTAAGGCCTAAAGGCTGAACCTAAAGTGGTTGAACTCTAATAGGATTTTTAACTTACATAGGATTTTAGTCTATTTGTTGAGTGTTAACTTCTACAAGTTCTAAAGGAAGAGTTTGTAAAGGGCCAGGTAGCCTATGGATCTCATCTTTTCTCGATGGTGGCATATCAAGTAAATTCTCCTACGATCAATCTCTGTAGCATATCTAAATAGAATTTCTTCATTTTAATATCCATATACCACTACCATTTTAAGGAAAACTATGTACATGTGTCATTTCTCCCTTCTCCCATAAAATTTTAGGCAAAATTTAAGGCATGTGTCATTTCTATTTCATTTCTCCCATAAACTATAAGGAAATTTGTAATTTCTCCCACAAACTCATAAATGTGTGACTTTTGACATAATTTCATCAATCACTATCACTAGTTGTTTTAGTAAGTACATAAAATAATTTTTCAAACCATATAAATGTTATTTTTCCCACAAAATAAAGGCTTTCTCCCATTAATTCAAGGAAAACTTTAGGGCCTAAAAACTGAACCTAAAGTGGTTGAACTCTGATAGGATTTTGAAATTCCATAGGATTTTAGTCTGTCTGTTAATTGTTAACTTCTACAAGTTCTAAAGGTAGAGTCTGTAAAGGGCCAGGTAGCCTCTAGATCTCATCTTTTCTCAAATGTGACATATCCAGTAAATGTCCCTACAATCAATCTCTGGAACAAATCTAAATAGAAGTTCTTCATTTTAACATCCATAAACCACTACCACTTTAAATAGAAGTTCTTTATTTTAATATCCATAAACCACTACCACTTTAAGGAAAACAGTGTACATGTGTCATTTCTCCCACAAAACTTTAGGAAAAATTTAAGGCATGTGTCATTTCTATGTCTTTTCTTTGTCATTTTTTCTGTCATGTATCCCATAAACTATAAGGCAATGTAATTTCTCCCATATACTATCAGGAAAAATTTAAGGCAAACCATGTCCATGTCATTTTTCTTTTAAAATCTATGTAAGGAAAACTTTAAGGCATGTCATTTCTAGATGTGATTTCTTCCATAAAATTAAGGAAAAAATTAAAGCAAACAATGCACATGCCATTTCTCCCAGGCAAACTTTAAGGCCTAAAAACTGAACCTAAAGAGGTTGAACTTCCAAAGGATTTTTAAATTACATAGGATTTTATACTGCCTATTGAGTGTTAACTTCTAAATGTTCTAAATTCAGAGTCTATAAAGGGTCAGGTACCCTTTAGATCTCATCTTTTCTCAAAGGTGACATATATAGTAAATGCCCCTACAGTCAATCTCTGGAACAGATCTAAATAGAAGTTGTTCATTTTAATATCCATAAACAACTACCAATTTAAGGCAAACTGTGTACATGTGTCATTTCTCCCTTCTCCCATAAAAGTTTAGGAAAACTTTAAGGCTTGTGTCATTTCTATTTCATTTCTCCCATAAACTAGGAGGAAGTTTGTCATTTCTCCCACAAACTCATAAAAGTGTGACTTTTGACATAACCTCATCAACCACTACCACTAGTTGTTTTAGTAAGTGCATAAAATAATTTTTCAAACCATGTAAATGTCGTTTTTCCCACAAACTAAAGGATTTCTCCCATTAATTGAAGGCAAATTTTAACACCTAAAAACTGAACCTAAATTGGTTGAACTCTCATAGGATTTTGAACTTCCATAGGATTTTAGTGTCTTTGTTGAGTTCTAACACCAACAAGCTCTAAAGGAAGAGTCTATAAAGGGTGAGGTAGCCTATGGATCTCATATTTTCTCAAATGTGACATACCCATTAAATTCCCCTACAGTTAATCTCTGGAACAGATCTGAATAGAAGTTCTTCATTTTAATATCCATAAACCACTACCACTTTAAATAGAAGTTCTTCATTTCAATATCTATAAACCATTACCACTTTAAGGCAAGAAATTTACATGTGTTATTTCTCCCACACATGTGTTATTTCTCCAATAAAATTTTAGGAAAACTTTAAGGCATGTGTCATTTCTATGTAATTTATTCGTCATTTTTATGTCACTTCTCCCATAAACTATAAGGCAATGTCATTTATCCCATACACTATAAGGAAAACTTTAAGGCAAACCATGTACACATCATTTCTCTCTTAAACTCTACGTAAGGAAAACTTTAAGGCACATCATTTATAGATGTAATTTCTCCCATAAAATTAAGGCAAACCATGCGCATGCCATTTATCCTAGGCAAACTTTAAGGCCTAAAAATTTAACCTAAAGTGGCTGAAATTCCATAGGATTTTGAAATTCCTTAGGATTTTAGTATGTCTATTGAGTGTTAGCTTCTACAAGTTCTAAAGGTAGAGTCTGTAGAGGGCCAGGTAGCCTCTGGATCTCATCTTTTCTCAAAGGTGACATATCCAGTAAATGCCCCTACATTCAATCTTCGTAACAAACCTAAATAGAAGGTCTTCATTTTAATATCCATAAACCACTACCAATTTAAGGAAAACTATGTACATGTGTCATTTCTCCCATACATGTGTCAATTCTCCCATAAAATCTTAGGAAAACTTTAAATTATGTGTCATTTCTGAAGGATTTTTCCTATTAACTTTAAATCATGTGGCATTTCTCAAGACCTTCTCCCATTAATTCAAGGAAAAATTAAAGGCCTAAAAACTGAATTTAAATTAGCTGAGCTTCCATAGGATAGGATCCCCCAAACTCAAGGCTTTCTCCCATTAATTCAAGGAAAAATTTAAGGCCTAAAAATTGAACCTAAAGTGGCTGAACTTCCACAGGATTTTAGTTTGTCTATTAAGTGTTAACTTCTACAAGTTATAAAGCAGAGTCTATAAAGGTGACATATCCAATAAACTCATGCAACCATGTAAATTTAATTTCTCCCTTAAACTCTAGGCAAGCCAATCTTTAAGGCATTTCATTTCTAGATGTGATTTCTCCCACAAACTTTAAGGAAAACTTTAGGGCAAACCATGTACATGTCATTTCTCCCTTAAACTCTAGGAAATGCAATGTTTAAGGCATGTCATTTATAGATGTGATTTCTTCCATAAACTTTCAGGCAGAATTTAAGGCAAACCATGCACGAACCATGTACATGTCATAAATCTCCCTTAAACTCTAGGCAATGCAATCTTTAAGGCATCTCATTTCTAGATGTGAATTCTCACATAAACTTTAAGTCAATTTTTAAGGTAGACCATGCACATGTCATTTCTCCCATGTATTTGCAATAATTGTTAATTTAACATATTTTATTGAATTTTTTTTCAGAGATAAAAAAACCCACTAAATATGGTTGAAAAATGGAAATTATGCATATATGTTTCTTGCTATCCCAATCCATGGAAAGCAGTGATTACATATGTTCTTTGCAATATTACAACTAGTAGGTCCTTCAAAGGAAAATTAATATACCGAGAAGAACAACAAACAACGAGGCATATTATATTGCATTGATAGAATGCTTAGGAAAAGCTAGGGAGTATGGATCAAACAAGGAGAGGATAAAACAATTGCATGGAAAAGAAAAAAAATATTGTTAGCCAATTTCATTTTTTTAGTATATGACATTGTACAAATATTAATAAGATGTCTACTAATCTATTATGTGGGGCAATGCTAATTCAAGATTCATCTATCAAATATGAATTAATAGATGAATTAGTATTAGATGGGTCAATTCCAATTCAAGATTCATTTTTCAAATATGAATTAGTTTTGAGACGCTCTTCTTCAAAAATTCAAGATTCATCTCCCAAAGATGAATTATTTTTGAGACACTCTCCTTCAAAATTTATTGATGGACATTGTAACATATATTTTATATGTGTGTGTTTTTCACTTATAAATGCATATTTTTTAATGACCATGTGTTTTTTTCAATTATATACCAAGTGTGCTCCCACCATGTAAAGCGCAACTTGGTGAACTTCACATTTGCAACTTGGTGAAATTCACATTTTTTTAAAATTAAAATGTGAGGTCATCAACAAGTTTTAGTTTAAATGGAGTTTCACGCTTATTTTTTAATGACCATGTGTTTTTTAAATTATATACCAAGTGTGCTCCCACCATGTAAAGTGGAATTTGGTGAACTTAACATTTTTATAAAATATTTTCTTAAATTAAGTTTCACACATCAATTACTGCTTTGAAGTTGTGTTTTATATAGTTTGTGTACACTAAATTACATTAATTTTTTGAAATTTATTTTGAATTTATTTTAAATAGTAATTTAAAAATAATTGTAAATGTCCACTGTAGATATATCTACATGTATATATCATGGAGGATGAAAGGCGAAGATCAACAAAATCCCATATCTCTACAAGAGAGGGGGACTAAGGATTGAGGGATGTTCATGGTATTTAAATATAATATTATCTCCATACATATACATACATGTGTGTACATATGGAATTGATTTATTATCAATTTTGTGAGTTAAATTAGTTGTTAATAAGTTTCATTTTTTATTTTTTAGGGGGTAGGAGGACAAGGTTTTCTACTCCATTAATGTAGCATGGCCATGGTTCACACAACCGTGGTATGGTTCACACAATTTAATTAATGACTATGTACATGTATTTATTTGTATGAATTTATTTTTGAATTTATTATAAATTCATATTTTTTTTATGAACCTTCCCTCTCGTCTCGTGAGGTTGGTGGTGATACACATTCCCTTGGAGGTCCATCAATAGGTGCGCAAAAATTGCATGAAGGTGGTGATATGTATTCCACCAAAGGCCAATCAACGGATCGTCGTGTTGGTTCTCAACCAATCAGTGGTCGTTCTGGTTCTCAACAGTCTTAGGGTGGGTAAGATGCTAGCCAACCATATAGAGGTGGCCATCAATCTGAATATTATTTTCATTCAATTTGTACAAATTTTTTTACATGTTTTTTTAATAAAAAAAATTATATATTGATGCAGAAGGTGAAAATGTTGCTTCAAATGTTGCTCGAAAAATAGCTAGGATAGAACGTGTCATTCAATAAGAAGGTTGTACACCAACCATGACTTATCTGTCTGAAATTTCTGATATACCTTGGGAATCAGACATGCAACAATGCACCTTACAAAGGTGTCAAAATATTCATACAAAATTGAAGAGAGATCTTGTGGCTTTGACTCTCCCTGCTGAAAGTCGACAAAGCTTGGAAATAGTTACTCACTCTTTAAGAAAACAAGTATATGTGTACCTAAAGCTTGGGCTAACCACTGATACTTTTGTAGAAGAGATGAGAAAAATAAATGAAACAGTGATGGGTCCCAATACATGGGAGGTTGTTAAACAAATAGTTACAATAGAAATGGCCAAGTCTATGTTTAATTTCAAAGAAGGGTTGAAAATAAAAATGCTAAAGGTGCAATATTTCAAGCACTGTCATATAGCTAGCTATTTATATTATAGACACCTTGTGGCCTATGGAAGGCTCCCATGGAATGACAAGGTTCCGCTTTATTTTGCAAAATTATTTTTGAGAATCAAACCCAATTACAATGACCTTCCCTCTGAGTTTTATTTCCTAGGAAAGGTCGATTGTGTGACCATAGGGGCGCTAGGCATGATGTTGAGTTCCCTCTCCCTGAGCCACCATTGGTTAGTCGACCTCTTTGTGTCGAAAATTTGCGGTCAGAGATGGATGCCACTTCTCAAATTAGTCGAGAAACAAGGGATTTCATCATTGACAATGTTCAAAGTGGATCGGGTGGAGTTGATGTTTGTCTGAATCGAAAAACATGAGATTGAACATGCTAATTTTTTGTATTATAGAGATGAAGAGAAAGAAAACATGAGTTTTGAAGATCTCAGAACATATGCAAATAATTGTTGCAATGTTTGGTAGGACCTAATTATTCATGAGCAAGAGCGCATGGGAACGATATGTGTTAATGGTTAGGGTGATTATTTTAACACATGTACAATTCATGATAAATAAATATATACATACATTTATTTGTATACATTGATCTAACAAAAATGTATCATCATATGTTAACACCATTCGTAGTTGTCATGCTTGATGAATGAAGAATATTTTAATATCACATTTGGAGCCTTCGGTTCAAACAATCAAGATGGTTCTCACCATCAATCACACAATCAAGATGGTTCCCACCATCAAGATAGGTTGGAAAATGTTAGTGTTTTTTAAGTTAACATGATGATGTAAAATTATTTTCTATCTATTATTATATATATGTAAACATAATGAAATATTTTTAAAATAAATAATTGTGCACACATGTACATGTAGATATATAATAAAATGTTTTAACAAATTACAATTCTCTCCGATGCTTTTGGGATGGTGGTACCTTCTTCTTCCTTTGGAGATGTGCCAAATTCAAATTTTCACTTTTAAATATGTTTTTAAGCTATATATTCCAACTTAAAAGGTTCCATTAAAAATTGAAATCTCTAGATCATGAGTTATTTTAATTTTTTTGAATTTTAGGTTTTTAGAGATTTTCTTTCGCAGCCACTCTTAGGAGATGTGCCAAATCCACCAACACAAGTATTAAAATTTTCAATTAAATATATGTTTTTAATTTATAAATTATAAATTGAAGTTCAAAAGTTTTATTATAAATTGAGATCTAGATCTTCAGTTATTTTAAATTTTTTGAATTTTAGGTTTTTGGAGATTTTCTTTTAGAGCCTCTCTTAGGAGATGTGCAAAATCCACCAGCACAAGTATTCAATTTTTCACTTAAATACATGTTTTTGAGTTATAAGTTATAAATTGAAGTTCAAAAGTTTTATTATAAATTGAGATCTAGATCTTAAGTTATTTTCTACTTTTATTTTTTTTGAATTTTAGGTTCCTAGAGGGGATTTATTTTCTCCACAGACACTAGTGATGGAGTGTATGATGGAGATAGGAACATCCACACCATTTAAACCATTTGAACAAGTTGCCTAACTTTTTTTTTTAATATTATTGAAAATTAGTTTATATGTGCATATATATATATATATATATATATATATATATATATATATATATATATATTGTACAGTTTACTGTGAAAGATGGTACTGTGGCAGAAGTTTTAGTAGACGAGCAACAAATGGAGAGGGAACCTCATGAGGTATTACAAGATTTTTTTAATTTTTTTTTCTTTTTTACATTAATTTACATATTCTTATTCATGTTTAAAACATTAAATTTTAATGTTTGTACAAATTGTGTACAGGTTCCCCATGCTTCGCAGGATAGCTCGAGGATCGTGACTTTGTTGCGAGAGACACTACATCCATCTGTATTTTATGGATAATACACATGCAGTTGAAAAATTATATTTGACAGATTTAGTCTTAAATTTACTTTTTTTATATATAGTCTTATTTAGATGCAGTCATAAATAACTCTATACTTGTAACGCTATACATTGAGCTATATATATATATATATATATATATATATATATATATATTGTTCATGTGAGATACATATTCTACTGTTTATATATATATATATATATATATATATATATATAGTTATAGTTATAGTTATAGTTTTAAACTACATTTACTCTTGTGAGGAATGATTTTGAATTTTGGATAGTTACATTTGGCATGTGATCACATGTTGTGATATATATAATGTTTCGTTTTTTAAAATCAAGTTCTCATTTTATTTTTTAAACCATGTACATACATGTGTATATTTTGGATCTAGTTGAATTACATTTGGCATGTAATCACATGTTTTGATATAATCTTTCAAGTTAAATTATGATATAATGTTTTGATTTTAAAATTCAAGTTGCCATTTTATTTGTTATTTATATAAAATGAATCTCTGTAGAAATATCTAATTACAAACCATATTTTGGATAGTTGAACTACATTTGGCATGTGAAGTAATGTTGTGATATATAATTTTTTGTTTTTAAAACTCAAGTTTTGGATGGTTGAACTACATTTGGTATGTGATTGTGATACAATGTTTTGTTTTTATTAGATAGTTGAACTGCATTTGGCATGTGAAGTAATGTTGTGATTTGTAATGTTTTATTTTTAAAACTCAAGTTTTGGATTGTTGAACTACATTTCGCATGTGGATTAATGTTGTGTTATAATTTGTTTTATTTTTAAAAATCAAGTTTTGGATGGTTGAACTACATTTGGCATGTGATTTCACGATATAATGTTTTGATTTTATTGGATAGCTGAACTACATTTGGCATACATTGAAGTAATGTTGTGATATAATTTTTTTGTTTTTAAAATTCAAGTTTCGGATGGTTGAACTACATTTGGCATGTGATTGTGATATTCAATGTTTCGTTTTTATTGGATAGTTTAACTACATTTGGCATTCATGATTATGATATAATGTCTTGTTTTTAAAATTCAAGTTGTCGTTTTACAAATAAAAAAATGTTCACATGAAAATATGTACATAGAAATGATTTAAGTACATGTTTGAATATATTTCAAAACTATTGAAGTACAATACATACATACATACATACATATAGATATATATATATATATATATATATATATATATATATATATATATATATATATATATATATATATATATATATATATATATAAAGAATCATAAGATTCTAGGTCTTCTTAGATGTGTCAAAAAATCATAAAATTTTAAAATTGCATTCTAGAACATATATATCCAATATGTGCAACATTTTTTATCACTGCACATAGAAAAGATACTTTCAGTTGATAGTAAACTAGAAATTACAAAACACGTACCACATATTTTGCATTCAAGAATGAATAGTATAATTTACTTTTAATAGACACGCACGTTTAAAACAAAATTGTGCAACTTCAAATTTGCATTATATCAACTATGATAGATACACAGATATGTACATTTTGAAATAATGACATTATAAAAAATTGTACCAGAGAATTTATGAGATCGTCTAGACTAGATAATCTAGACATGTGTATGTGTACACATGTATAAATTACTACTGTGCATGTACCAAAACAATGTACATGTGAAAACACTTGCATAGATAACATAACAAGGCAATTCAATTTTTAGTTGAGTTATAGAAGTTCTAAAACATGAATCCAAAGAGAAGAAATTGTTGGCTAGTTCAATAAAAAAAATTATAATGGAAATGTCATCTTCAATGATCTGTTCATGATCGGATTTTGATATTTTTGATCCAGATTTATGCAAGAACACAACAGAATAAACACATAACCATAAATACAGAGATGCAGCGGAAATAACACTTCATTTCATTAATATCAAAGAACTGAAATTTGCTTACAGACATAATGGAAATAAAACTAGCTAGGGCACTGGTAGCTATCTCTGAGAAGAGATGTGGCGGCTACAGGCCTCTGAACTGAGTTACAATGAGGTTCGAGGGCCTATTTATTATTGAGAAACAATGGAGAACCCTAAACATCCCAAAAACCTAACCCTAGGAGATGAAGCGCCAAAACTATGGGCCCCGTTTGGGTAAATTGGTGTTTCAACTTCCCAGGGACGTAACTTTGGTAGACTATCTCTGTTTGATGCACATGATACATCATTAGAAATCTCTATCCAAGGAATACATCTTTCGGGACAAATTTGATGATTAGATTTGCTGGTGCTTTGATACCCAAAAAACGTCGTTTAGGGCCTCAAAACGGCTTCAGAAGTTCAGGACCCGAAAAACTGCTAAAAATAGTAAGTTATGCCGAAACTGAAAAAATGAAAGAGACAATGGTGGGGGGCCAAGTGGAATAGGTGGGTGGCCACCAATATCCACCTGGATCATTCCTCCCCCCTTAGGAAGCAATGGTCCCCATTGCGTTAAGTTCCACCATGAGATGAGGAAATTTCTGCTGAACTTGGTCCCAGGTGAACCACTTTCCTTGGTGCAGGAGTTGGCCAGCTTTGACAACCCGATACAGTTGGATCCTCTGTTGGCGAGTGTTCTTAATTTTCATGTCCATGATACAATCTGTGGTGGCTTGTTCCATGCAGTCTGGGTTTAACTCTGTTGGTGTGAGTTGTTCTGCAATGTCCGAAGTGTCCAGTAGAGGTGGGAAGTAAGGACGAAGGCGATCCACATTGAAGACTGGGTGCAGACCAAGGAATGGTGGAATACTAAGCTCGAAAGCATTGTTTCCTACAGCCTTGGTGATGGTGTACGGCCCGTATCGGAGCGGGCAAAGCTTGCGGTGAGGTCCAGTGAGGCGCTCCTTTTGCAAATGCAGCCATACTTTATCGCCCACCTGGAAGTTGTGTGGCACCCGGTGTTGATCATGGCGCTGCTTGTACTTTGCATTAGCTCTGTCCAATATATCATGAACCTGTTGGCGGATGTGTTGAATGCGCTCGATGAAGCTACTTGCTTTGTCAACTTCAGACTGGACATGAGCTGAATTGGCCTGAGCAGCTGCAAATGGTATGGCTACGTCGATGGGACATAGTGGCTGGAATCCCAAGCCCACCTGAAAGGGGCTATGGCCGATTGAACTGTGGAGAGCCCGATTATAACTATGTTGTACATAGGGGAGGCTCTCGTCCCATGTGCGTGGATGCTTTGAATTGTACATGCGCAGAATGTGTACAATCATTTTGTTGACGACCTCTGTCTGGCCATCTGTTTGGGGATGGAAATTTGTGGACTTGGTGAGCTTGGTATCCAACATTGACCAGAGGCTGGACCAAAATGTGCTGAGGAACCTGCTATCTCGATCTGATATGATAGACTGTGGGATCCCAAAGTGCACCCACACTCGTTCAAAGAAGAGTTTAGCGGTGGCTTCTGCTGTGATATTCTTCTTACAGGCCGCCATGATGGCCATCTTCGAGAATCTGTCAACGACCACGAAAACACAGTCATTTCCATTCTTAGTAGAAGGCAGGCCCGACATGTAATCCCTGGAGATGGATTCCCACGGTCGACTAGGGGTAGGTAGTGGAGTATATAGGCCTTGCTTCTTGATGGTCGGTTTGGCAATGGCACAAGCAGTGCAAGATCTGATGTGCTTCTCGACATCCTTTTGAAGGTTCGGCCAATAGAAATACTTCTGTAGTATTGCTACTGTTTTCTCGACCCCGAAATGCCCAGCGACTCGACTGTAGTGTGCTTCCCATATCATCTTGGCACGCTCGCTTGAAGGAACACAAAGGTGTCCCGGGTGACATAAAAGTGCATCTTGGAGGTGAAAATTTGGAACTTGCGTGCCCCCCAAGAGTGCCTTGTAAGTGTGGCCGAATTCTGGGTCACTCTCATAGAGAAGCGGCCAATCAGAAGTCTCGTGCCCACAAGAGTTGAGCACGGTGGTGAGCGACACGATCGGTGGTCGGCTGAGGCAGTCTGCAACATTATTGGTGCTACCCTTCTTGTACTTGATGTTCAAATGAAACTGTTGCAGATATGTGGACCACTTCTGATGGCGATCATTCTGCAACTTCCCTTGTGTCTGTATGAACTGCAGGGGCCGGTGGTCTGTGTGGATGATTGTTCCCTTCCCCAAAATGTAATGCTTCCATTGTCGACAGGCTTGCACAATGGAATACATTTCTTTGTCATAGGTGGGATACTTGCGAACTGTCTCAGACAATGTCTCACTGTGATATGCCAATGGATGTCCCTGTTGAGTAAGAACTGCCCCAATAGCATAGTTAGAGGCATCTGTCTCGATCTCAAATGGCTGCTGCAAGTCTGGTAAGGTGAGCACTGGGGCAGAACAGAGGCGATTTTTCAATTCTTTGAACGCCTTCTGTTGAGGTTCCGACCAAAAGAATTTTTCTCTCACTCCTCCTTTGGTGACTTGACTAAAGGGCCAAGTGATATGAGAGAATCCCAACACGAATCTACGGTAGAAATTAGCAAGACCCAGAAAGCTGCGAAGCTCTGTTATAGTAGTCGGGGCTGGCCAATCCCGAATGACTTGGATCTTGGCTGGATCCACATGCACCCCCCTTTCATCAATAATGTATCCGAGATATTGAACCTGGGTCATGCCAAACATGCACTTCTCCAAATTGGCACACAACTTGTGTTGCCGCAGTGTTTGGAGGACTTGTCGGATGTGATGAAGGTGCTCTTCCCAAGTCTTGCTGAAGATCAGAATGTCATCCAAGTACACCAATACGAATGAGTTGGTGAATGGCTGCAAGATGTCATCCATCATCCTCATGAAGGTTGTGGGAGCATTCGTCAACCCGAAAGGCATGACCAGCCATTCAAAAAGGCCTTCCTTAGCTTTGAAGGCAGTCTTCCACACATCAGAGGGTTCAATTGGTACCTGGTGATACCCAGACTTCAGGTCGATCTTACTGAAATATTTTGCACCTTGGAGTTGGTCCAGAAGGTCATCAATCCGTGGGATTGGGTACCTATTCTGGACAGTGATCTTGTTCAGCGCCCGATAGTCAATACAGAGTTTCCACGTCCCATCCTTCTTCTGTACCAACACGATCGGGCTCCCACAGGGCGATGAACTTGGTCTGATGTGACCTTTCTGCAACAGCTCCTGAATCTGCCTCTTGATTTCATCATTTTCCAGAACAGAGCGTCGATATATCGGTCCATTGGGTAGTGGCGCACCTGGGGTCAGATCAATCGGGTGCTTGACCTGGCAGTGCAGAGGAACCCCTGTGGGTGAGGTGAAGATGTCCTCGTACTCCTCCCCGACCTTATCCATTTGTTGTTGTCGTGCAGAGGGGCCCTGTCTGGAGGTCGTGGCCACAGTCTTCTTCTTGCCCTGGGGGCGGATCATCAGGAAAACGAATTTCCTGGTTTGGGAAATGAGCTTACTACATTGTTTTGCGGTAACCAAAGAGATAGTCGTAGGAGGTGGTACCTCTGGTATCCTGTACAACTTATTTCCCAAAGTAATAATAACAGCACGAGGTCGAGACTCATACACAGCATGACGCTTCCACAAGTATGGTTGTCCTAATAATACATCAGAAACATCAATAGGAGCAACATCACATAATACCTCATCAGTGAAGGGCTTGATGCTATAGGGAAGGCGACACTGCTGGCTGACGCGGAGATCTCGTCCTTGGTGAAGCCACCCGATGGTGTATGGATGTGGGTGAGCTGTGGTCGGCAAGCCCAACCGCTTCACGGCGTCTGCTGAAATGAGGTTCTTTTGGCTCCCATTGTCGACAATGAGCTGTACAGGGGAGCCCTTTACCCACATCTGGGAGTGGAAGAGACGTTCCTCCTCCTCTGGATCTTCCGGTTCCTCCTTCTGGACCTTTGTAGTGGCAACAGTGGCGTTGGGCTCCGCATCAATAATATGTTTCCCCTTTTCATTCCCCTTTTCAGGTTCTGATTCGGAGTCGGAGCATGCATCTGACTCAGAAGCCCTCATCTCGGCCACTAGCGACTGCTTGGCCCGACACTCACTTGTGTTGTGAGTGGAGCTCTTATGGAACTCACACCACTTTCCCGTGTCCTTCTTTGGTTTTACGGTGTTGTTCTTTTCTTGTGGCTTTGACGGGTTGTCTTTAGCCGCCATGCTCTGTCCTTTGTTCTGCGGTTTGGAAGCACCTTTTCCTTGCTTTTGATTCACAGATCCAAAGTCTCGCTTCTTCTGTTTGAATTTCTGCTCAATCTTGGCGGCATACCGGTATGCCGTACCAAGCGAGGAGATGTCGAGGAACTCCATTTCCTCCTGAATGTATCTGTGCAGACAACTGCGATACTTTAGCACCAAATGTTTCTCTGAATCTTTGATACCCAACTTTGTGCGCAGGGTATGGAACAGATTCGTCGGCTCGTGCACATCTTGATCCCTTTGTTGTCGCAGCGTGGTCCATTGTATGTACTTGTCCTCATAGCTCCCCACGGGATAGTACTGTTCCTTGACGGCGTCTCGGAAATAATTCCAAGTTGGTACGACCGAGAACAGAGAGGGTTCTGTCTAGTCCTTGTTCTCACAGTAGGTTTCCCACCAGTCCTTAACATGGGGGGTAGCTTTGAGGAGTGCAAAAATAATCTTCTCCCGATCTGAAAAGTCATGAACAGAGAAATATCCTTCTAATAGATTCAACCATCTATCTACGGCATCTGCGTCTATTTGACCCTCAAATATGGGAATGTCAAAATTTACTTGTACCTTAGAGGGAGTCGCAACTCCAGAGTGGCTACTGGATGCAGATGCGCCGCCGGTGGGCAGCCGTTGAAGGATCTGAGCAAAGCTATCCATCATCGCGTTCCTTTTTTTTTCGAGGGCCTCCTCGAGCAATATTTTGATAGGATCTCCTGCTCCCTCATCTTTCTTTTCGTCCCCCATGGGCGTCCGTCGAGGTTTGCGAGGCTGATCTTGCAAAGGTTCCACCAGATCAAGCCCTAGATCCTTATACCCCGACCTCGTTGGGGACATGCAAAGAAGGATCGAGAAAAAGCAGACCGCTCTGATACCACTGATCCGGATTTATGCAGGAACGCAACAGAATAAACACATAACCATAAATACAGAGATGCGGCGGAAATAACACTTCATTTCATTAATATCAAAGAACTGAAATTTGCTTACAGACAATGGAAATAAAACTAGCTAGGGTACTGGTAGCTATCTCTGAGAAGAGATGTGGTGGCTACAGACCTCTGAACTGCTTTACAATGAGGCGCGAGGGCCTATTTATTATTGAGAAACAATGGAGAACCCTAAACATCCCAAAAACCTAACCCTGGGAGATGAAGCGCCAAAACTATGGGCCCCGTTTGGGTAAATTGGTGTTTCAACTTCCCAGGGACGTAACTTTGGCATACTATCTCCGTTTGACGCACATGATACATCATTAGAAAGCTCTATCCGAGGACTAAAGCTTTCGGGAAGAATTTGATGATCAAATTTGTTGGTGCTTTGATACCCAAAAAACGTCGTTTAGGGCCTCAAAACGGCTCCGGAAGTTCAGGACTCGAAAAACTACTAAAAATAGTAAGTTATGCCCAAACTGAAAAACTGAAAGAGACAATGGTGGGGGGCGAAGTGGAATAGGTGGGTGGCCACCAATATCCACCTGGATCAATTTTCCATTTCTTAATTTTCGTTTCTTTCTTTGATTGAATCTATATCAACTTTATGTGTGCTGAACACACCAAGTGACTATATTGACAACTTATGACATCAGGTTCATAGCCTTGAAAGTAAAAAAAACCTGCACTTTGATTAGTTTGTCTAAAAAAACAACCTTTCATTATAATAGACCCTTTATCATATGGAAAGCTATGATCATTATATTTTTCTAATAATTTCATCTTTCATTCAGTGAAACACATCAAATAATACTTCACATTTTCATCATTGATAGTAGGTGCAGTTACAGCAAAAACATCTCCTGCATAATAAAACAAACTTATGTATCTAAATTTAGATCATAATTAACATGAAAAATTAACTTTAAAATTAACATACATCTACATTCTTTTAATATCTATTTCTAGATCTCTATTATTTGAAAGCACTTCAAATGTTACATTCTCTAACAAGATTAGAAACTCGATCACCATCAGATGATATTGTAGTCTCCTCTTGTTGCATTTCTTCAAACATTGCAACAGACATTTTTCCCTTTGTATTTAGCTCTGTATGTTTCCAATATTTTACATACATTTTGTTTTCACAAACATCATTGAATTCTGTGTTGTCTATGCAAACATGACAAAAACAAAAATATTTTCTTTTATCCAATGCAAACACATTTTTGGACAACTTTGTTTTAATTTAATGCAATTTTCGAGTCTCTTTTATTGTTTCGATGTCATTTCCAATTGATCTATCTACATCTTCAACCTGAATATGCCAAAAAAACTATATGGAAAATTCAAATAAGAATATAAATATGATATCAAAATATCATCAAAGATAATCATTGTGATAAATGTACACTATTTAAAATTGGATATCCAATAAAAATTAAATTTAATCGATTAGTCTTTCGTTGATCGATTAGTCTTAGGGCTTAGTGCAGCGGTCCACAAGTCGGTTTTCACAGGGGTCCATTTGATATCTTTGAAGTGCTTCTTTTATGCATGCCCCCACACCATCATGTTCTCCTTTTCCATGACCAATCTCAAAGAAATTCCAACAATGTTTAATGTGGATTTTCATATGAAGAAAACACAAACAAAATAATGATTGTGAAGATTTGAATTGACCTACACATCCACCTGACCATATCCAATGTTCATTGAATTTTATTCCACAACTTTTCAAGGAGTCATAAATCTTTCCAAAATAGTGTTGTGAAAAATATGTATCATATGTACGATCATCACTGATATAAAAGTGATATTATTTAATAACATGTTTATTTTCACTGGTGCTTTATATATGATCAACATTTTGTTCAACATCTCTATATAGAATATAGACGAGCATGGAGACTTGGTCAGAATGATAATATTCACTCTGAATTTCTTTTTGTGGAACAAATGTGTAGTTCTCTGGAAAATCAATTACTCGCAAAATGTTCCATGGTGGAAAAACATCACGAGAGTTCTTGAATTAGAAGTCCTGCTATCGAGCTCTATGGGAATGCTTGGTGTATTTATAGATTTTTTCCTCAAACTTTCTCAAAAAATCCATCAGAAAAAAATTCTTCTTCTTGTAAATCAATATCTTAGCACTTGTAGTACTACTTGAACCTTGAATCGATGTATGGATATATTCATATCTCTTCCATTTCACTTTCACGTTGGACAATGATTGACCATTTATATCAATATGATATTTATTTTAAAATTTATTCAAATTTCCACAATCATCACATTTTTTACCACCAACACATTTATTTTCGTAAAATAATTCATCGCTTTCTCTTCCACATAGAATTTGAGATATGAAATCCTGGATAGTGAACGGAGGAGGTGAACCTTTCCAAAATGTTCTACCAAAATTAAGGAATATGTCATAATATAACTGAAATTCCACATGATAACGACAACAACAAGTGTCACGTACATTGATAAGTTTTACATACCATGGTTTTTGTTGCACAAAAGCACAGATTGGGACATCAATTTCAGGATTATCTTCTTTGAACTTGTTGAAAAACTCTATCTTAGTGGTGTCCAAGAAATGTTTTGGATGTACTTCTTACTCATTTCGTGCTATTCTTCTTTGCATCACATCTCTTACATTTGGGGATAAAAGTGAATTTTTCATCCAATATTCATATATTATTTTTTTAACATTTTTTCGAAGTCTATCTTTGTATGGTTTCCTAAAAAAGTTTCTCCAACAAGTGAGTTCATCATTTACATATATTGCAACCAAAATTTTTGAAGTTTGTGCAAAGTTTTTCGTGAGGTTCCTAATGCTCGTGCCATATATTTTACCAAGCAATTCTCTTTAGTACTTGATGAAACCACTACCATATCTATTGCTCTGTTTGCAACTGAAATTTTTTTCTCTATCTCTTCTAATTGAATTCATAACACTACTTATATTTTGTATCACATTTTCCTTCCTTTTTTTTTTATCTTTTGTTGATTTTTGAATACCCAATAAAGTCATATCTTCTTTTGATTTCCTTAATGATAGGAGACCTTTCAACATTTGGGCTTGAACTACCATATTTTCCTTTATGAATTACAAATCAAAAATGCGATTAACACGATATCGTATAACATGGTAAACTTTTTTATCTCCATATGTGTGAGTGTCAACATTTTCTAACATCTCATCGACCATATTGATTTCATCTATACATATTTGAATTAATAGTACATAATAAGTTTACATATTCAATAATACGTGTATGTGTTCAATATATATATATATACCTCGTGATTCAATTTCTTCACTTGAATTTCTTTCAACATTTTCACCATCTTCAATCATTGGTTCAATATCTCTTTCACTCTCTCTTTCAAATTTTTTTATCTCATCGTCAATGTTTTGAGGAATATCTCTCTCTGTTTACATTGCAAAATATTTTTCAAATTAGTTCATCAAAAAAAATTAAGCTTCACAATTTAGACTAAGAAAATTTTAAATATCAAATTTATAATGTTTGCATTTACATACCTGCTTCAACTACTAGTTGAGGTTCATTTTCCCTTTCAATATTTGATGGTTTTTCTCTTCTTCTTTTTTTCGCGAAATTCTCTCCTCTCTGTTCACTGAAAATGTTTTGTCTTCTCTAACTGATCCATTGACTTTTTCAATTAACTACTCAAAATTTGTGTCAATATTTGAGCATTATATTCTCTTTTTTTTCCTCCTGAAACTCAAGTTTTGTTCTCTTTTCTCATACATTCCTTACATTCACTTTTACTAGATTGTAACTAATTCTTGATATTTCCCAAAAAAAAAAGAGTATTTTAAACAATCCCGCACTCAGGGAATTCACTAGGTACCAAATCCACCTTAACTAAATCTTAATAAAAATATTCATCATTTATTAGAGTAAGAATACATTTATTTTATAAATATTTGAATTTACTAAAGGATGATACAACAATATTCTTAAAATGCACCACTAACAAATAAATTTTTAATTTAAATTTTATAATATAATAAAAAAATTTCACCTTCTTATTAAAATATTCTTCTAAAAATTTATTCTTTTAAATTTAATTGAAATGACATTTCATTTTTAACACCCACCCAATATAATGCAAAGTCGTTTGTTATATTTTCAACATACATTTAACGCCCTTACACTCATTCTAAATCTGGTCGATTTTAAAACTTATTTAATTAATGAGGAAGGGCCGATGATCCATATCTTAAGCTAAGCAGTTTCTAAAATTATAGGCCCAAAATAATTACGGTGAATTTTATTTGGCACGTGTTTGAACTCTGGATCTACCTATAACTAATATATTAAGCTTCTCTTCAGAAGATATGGTGATTTGTTTGCTATTTTAATGTTTTGTCTTCTCTAACTGATCCATCGACTTTTTCAGTTAACTACTCAAAAATTCGTGTTTATGCAGACTAGCTATATTTAATTCGCTGCCACATTATAGCCACAGAAACTAATTTATTTTTCCTTAAAAAATATATTTCATTACAAAATTAAAAAGTACAATATCATGGGCGTAAAATCAACTTACTTTCATAATATCATACACTAGAGAAAAAAAAAAACAATAATAATTTAACTAGAGTACATCAACATACCAGCTGATAAGCTTTAACCAGACAAAACATGTAATATCAAATCATTGTTAGCACTGTTTTATTGTAATTGTTTAACTTTCCTCCTTCATGCCTAAAGATGTAGAAATTTGAACTCTCCCTTCTTGTGGAACCAATCATAATTTTGAGCTCTCCCTTCTGATGGAACCAATCAACCAACCAATACTATATTGAGTGCATGTAAAAATATTAATCCAATTCCAAAGTGCAATTGTTAAAGCACAACACATTACAAGTAATTCTGTAGTAAACTTTGTCCCTTGAAGCAATCTCACTTAAACTTTAAAAATCTATTTTCTTTTTAAAAAAGAACAAAAATAACAACACCAGCATCACATTTTTCTTTAAATACTCTATTAAAAACCTCACTCAAAACCATCATTAATATTTTATTTTGTCCTTAATAGGACTTTCTTTTATATCAATTTATATTTTCCTAGAAACCCGTTTAAAAAATTCATGTCAAATCTGGACATGAAGTTTTTGAGTGGAGAGATGATTTTTATATATATTTTTTGGTTGTGTTTTGTTCAACCTAGTGTTTTTTTCAATTAAAAAAAAAAAAAACCATTTTTTAAATAAAAAATTAATATAGATTATAGTAAAAAAACAAAAATGTATATAAATATTTAGTTACAAACATTTATAATGTCAATTTCATTATTTTCATTGTATTTTGTCGTTGATATTACAATTCAATGTGATAAAAATATTTAGTTCACTTTGTCATAAATAAATATTTTGATGTTTAATGTAAATCATCAATAAAATATTTTAATATGCATGTTTGAGTAATATTGGCATATACTTAAAAACATATTAATAACAAAAAATATCATTTTAATGTGGAGAATTTAGTATATAGATAGAATGTCTCAATACACATGTTATGTAAAAAAAATTAATGTCAACTATATATTATATATGATATAAAAAACAATTATGTATATATCAGATAAAACAATTGAAAAAAATATTTGAAATAGTTAAAGTATTTTATATTTTGGTTTTCATTTTTTGTGTTTTTTTTCTAATTTAACTTATGAACTTCCAAATTTAAATTATGTACTTTATATATTATTCAAAAATACAATTAAAACAATAAAATATATATAAAAATAAAAGAATTGCATATTTTTTTCAAATTCTGCCATCTAAATCTAAAAATTGTTTGCACCCGAAGAAACTTATACCTAGTCAGCTCAAGAGCTTTGTTTATTCAATAGATTATTCTTAATAAACATATGCCCCGCATAGTGGTTAATTTTGTGTTAATCACCTTATTTTTCTAAATTCTTCAGAATTTCTGACAACTTTTCGAATATCGACAATTTTTTTGTAAAAACTAAAAACATTGAATAGTTTGAATCAGGATGATATTTAATTTAATCTTTCACAGTAAGATAAAATAGATTCACTACAAAATTAAAATTGATTTCCCAAAATATATAAATTTCTCTATAAGATAAAATAACATACAGCAGTATTACCTTGCCTTATATTTGGCCATTTTCTTTACGGGGAAGGAATTTTATAAACCTTTCCAACGGATGAAACACTTTGTCAATATTATGCTTCCCAGAAGCAACGGCCCACGGGATCTGCACTCAAGGTACTTCAACTTCTTTAAGATCTCCACTCAAGGTACTTCAACTTCTTACGGGAGTAAAGGCCATACGTTCTTCCGGGCGTTGCTTCAAAGATTTAAGAACAGTTACTGAGTACGGCGCGTGTACTATTACTTATAACTCGGAGACTCTAGTATCTATAAATATTAACAATTTTGATAATGACGGGGTAGAGCCGTTGCTTCATGCTGCAACGAAACGTGCTCTACATATGTGAGACCGGAATACGATTTGATTTTGGAATGTTACACCATGTCATATTATCACCCTCCAAAATGTTAGGAGTGGAAGATGTAGAAGCATTTTATTTATACTGAAGTACCCGGCAGAAACACTGAACCTAATCACGCGCAACTGAGTGCAGATTTGGGATACGGTCGATAATATAGTATAACCTTGTCAATTATTTGTTAGTGTAAGATAATAAGCGGAGAATGAATACGGCGTTCAGGAACTTGTATAAGCATCTGCAGCGATCGAAGTGTAGTCAGAGGGACATTCAAAGTGGAACCGTGATCAGCGAAGAGTGCGCTCCCACAAGAAATTTGTTCCGACGACGACTTTGAAATACCCAGAGCAATGCCCGGTCGTCATTTCTAATAGCTGTGGGCTGGCCATTTGTGTCAAAACCTATATTACCTAATTGTGAAATTTCAATTTATAATTTTCAAGTGATAATCTGGTCATTGCTGTGAGAGTTATATTGTAGGGTTGTTTGTGACTAATATGGAGTTCACATGTATTTTTCAAAAGTAAAAATAAAAATAAAAAAAACTGTTTAATTTTAATGAGAAACGTTATAAATTATCAATAGTAATAATTTATAATAATAATATTACTATTGTTATTTGATTTATTATTTATATTACAGTTATGTCATAAAATTATTTCACTAGCTTTTAGTTATAAATAAAATATTTTGAAGTTTATATGAGATCATATAATTTAAATTTAATATCAATTTAAAAGAAATAAAGTAATTAGAAATAAAAAAAGTTAAGTGAGATGTGTAAACTTTTGTACTTTTAAAAAAATCAATATATGATTTAAATAATTTTTTTGAAAATATATCATCTTTTTTACTGCAAAACTTGAGAAAAGTTTTGCATCTAGTAGATTTGATCTCTGAGCACTTGATATAACAAAGGTTAAGATGGATCTAGATTAGTTATATAATATCTATATTTATATCTATGTGTCTCTTTCTTATTCTCTTTCTCTATCTCACCCTTCAAATGTACACACTCTCTCTCCATATATACCTTTATCTCTCACTCCCTCTCTCTTCTTCTCCCCCTCTCTCTCTTCCCTTCTCTCCCACTTCCTCTTCTCCTTTTGTCCCTCACTCTCTCTCCTTTCTATCTTCGCTCAGGCACTCCTCTCTCTCTCACTCTCTCCATATCTCCCTTGTCACTCTCTCTATCTCTATATGTCTTTCTTATTCCTTCCCTCTCCCCGTCCAAATCCATCTCTCTATCTTGAGTAGTCTATCTCTTCCTTCCTCTCTCTCACTTTTTCTCCCATCTCCCTCTATGGTCCCCCTTAATCTCTCTCTCTCTCTCTCTCTCTCTCTCTCTTCCCTCCAACTTTATCACTATCTCCCCCCTTCTCTTCTTCTCTCTTCCCCATCTTTGTGTCTTCATCTCTCTCTCTCTCTCTCTCTCTCTTCCCCTTCTCTCATTGTCTCTCTCCACTCCTCTTCTCTTTCTTCCCTCCTCTCCTCTGTCCCTCACTCTCTCTCTCCAACTCTATACATGTATTTTTTCTTTCCTCTCCCTCTCTCCCCCTCTCTCCCTCCCTCTCTCTCCACCCCCCTCTCTTAAATTTGATCCCATTGTATTGTGTTTAAGAAAGTTTTAAGTGTCTAAATTAAAAAAAAAAAAAAAACCAATTGGTTGTAAAATATTAAACATATATTTTGGAAAAGTATTAAAGCTATATTTTGGATCAATCATGTGGAAGAAAATGTAATAATGAAAAAACTTCAAAGAATCATGCATTATATTTCCTCTATTATTGTTAGTCACTTTGCATTCTCTCATTTATTGGATCCTTACTTGTTCTTAACAATATTATTTATATTATATAAATTTGACATATTTATCTACAAAAGTATTCTCATTTTAATTGTAATAAAAGCTTGATCAAATTTCTATGGGAATATTTTTAGTAGTAGGGAGGATAGAGGGTTTAGATATATCTCAAAAGTAATTTAATTAAATTTAAAAAAATGGCATTAAATTTAATTAAAATAAATATTTATAAAATGTTTTGATTGTGAAAAAAGTTATGGTTTCTTGGCATGTGGTATTCATAAGCCATTATTGGCTCATGGTATTGTAACAAATCCTATTTAAAAGTAATAATATCCATGGTAAAGTGGGGTTGAAGATCCATGATTAAGAATCTTGTCATATTGTTATAAAATATCTTAATTTTGAAATAAGTTATGATTTTTTGGCATGTGGTATTGATAAACCATGGTATTTACCCATGGTATTGTAACAAAGTCTATTCACAAGTTAATAGTATCAATGGCATATTGGGGTTGAATATTTAAGTTATGTTTTTTTCTCCATGTGGTATTAATAAGCCATGGTATTGTAACAAATTCTATTTACAAGTTGATAATATCCATAATAAAGTGGGGGTGGATATCCATGGTTAAGAATATTGTAATATTGTTATAAAATATTTTAATTGTAAGATAAGTTACATTTTTTTGGGCATGTGGTATTGATAAGCCATGGTATTATAGAAAATCCTATTTACAAGTTAATAATATCCATGATAAAATGAGGGTGAATATGCATGGTTAATAATCATGTCAGATTGAAATAATTTAGGATTTATGGGTTTGTGTGTCCATGGTATTGTAACAAATCATCTGCACAAGTCAATAACAAAAACAAAATATAACAAATTTTATTTTATTTATCTTATTACTTTTAACTTTTTAATATTTATTGATCCAACATTCAAATGTTGGTCATAATCATCCGCATGGACAATTAAAATTGTTTACATACTTACATTATACCTACACATATACCCTATACTAGGTTATAGAGCATCTTTTGAAGAAAATATTTTAATTTTGTATATAATAAAATATTAAATACGGAAAAAAAATGTAATTGTTAATAAATAAAATAAAAAAACATCAATTATTTCCTAATAAAAATAATAAGAGGTTTCTAGCCTATAAGTTTAACACAATTTGTTGAGTTGATGTTGGTAAAGAAATTTTGTTATTGAGAGGTCAGAGGTTCAATTCCCTCACCACTCTCCAGTAGGCTCCATGGTTGAGATGACAACAAGTGATCCCTTCTTATGGAGTTGCTTGGTACAAATATTGTAGTGGAAAAAGAAAAGAAAGAAATAATAATAAGGGAGAGATGTGTAATTAATTCAATTCTTAATATAATCAATATGTGACATTTAAAAATTTTCATAATAATAAAAAAAATGGTTCTCGTCATCAATAAAATATTTTAATATAGAGGATTAAGAAATATTGATTTATACTTAAAAATATATTAATAAAAAAATGTCATTGAGGTGTCTAGTAAATGTAATCCTAGGAGTGATAGACTCATTGACTCCTAAAGGCCTAAAGAAAATTATAATGTGTAGAATAATAAAATAACTTAGGACAATGGGCACACTGTGGAAATTGTTGTTCACCACTCCCAACCTAAACTTAGTCATGTATGCATAAAGTGTGGTATGTTGAATTTTCCATGGAACTTCGACAAATCCACACATTTGTGAAGTGAAAAAAGTCAATTTTTCCTTCACCACTTTACTCTATATCTTTAAAAGATATTTTTATTAGTTTGGATAGCTTCAACATCTTTAATTTTCTTATTTTTCTTATAATGTACTTTATTCACTTCTTATTATACTGCTTGTGATAACACTCTATTTAGATTTATTTTTGTAATTAAAAAATGTGTAACACCCCCAAGTTCTATGCTTTTCAAATTAGATATGTGAACATACATCCATAGGGGAGTGGACCCCAATGGATAATTATTATGTGGATATGGTTAAATACTTAATTATGAAAAATAAATAAAATATTGTGCATGCACTATGACCAGATGAGAAAGTGAGATCACATGCCTAATCCATGAGGTAATGGAAAAGGAAAAAAGACTTTCCCCAAATCTTTCAAAAATCCTTGAAAGAAATTATTTCTAATTTAGATTTTTGAGGAAAAGTCTAAATTTCCCCAATGAAGAGGAGTAGTTGGGAAGAGGTGAGAAAAAGCTGGAAAAGCTGAGGAAAAGCTTAAAGCAGCTTTAAAGAGTCCCAGAATGGGAAGCCTAGGCTAAACAGGAATAAAGCATCCTGAAATTCTGGACGCAGAATTGGAAACAGGCTTGGGGAAAGCACAACTTAAATAAGCTGCTCCAGAACAGATTGAGGCTAGTCTGTTTTGGGGAGGATCTCTGCTCGGGGGTGAATCCTAGGAGATAAAGAGGATTCTAAGGTTGGGAGGACTGGTCATAGTAGAGGTGTGCATGCATACATTTGGAGATATCTGTAAGTCTGTGTTAAATGTATCCCTGTTTTATGAAATTGTGATGTTATATTCCTTTATGCAAATTATAAAATTGTGATGATATATTCCTTTATGCAATTTATGAAATTGTGATGTTATAGTCCTTTATGCAATTTATGAAATTGCAATGTTATAGTGCATTATGGAATGGATGAATTGTATGTTAAGTTGCAGTATGCCACTGTTAGATGGATTAATGGTTCAGTAAATTATGTAATTGCAAATACAACTATTGACAGTAGAGACAAATGGTTGGGTGTAGGTATGAGTACCTGGAAATAATGAGATTTGAGATGATAGATTAGGTAAACAGCCAATCTAATAACTATGTATAGGTATAGCTTGATATCTTTGAAAGGAGTATTTAAGTTCTGTGTGTAGAAACAGAAAATGGTAACAAACCAGTAACCATGAACAGTAAGTTCCAAACAACTAAGTCTATCATACAATACGGATGGCACAGAAACCCCTGTAACCACTAACAGAAAGTAAGAAACAATAACTCTGTGATAATCGAACGGGGTTCAGTATGTATGTTCCAAGGAAGAGAATGGTAACAGTTAGAATTTAAATTATTCTATTAAATGTAAGTGTAATCATATGAAAGTAGAAGTTGAACCCTAATTAAGGACGATGATCTAATACTAGAAATTATAAACTATCCAGTGCAGTATTCTCTACCACCAATTGATTGAAGCACGAGGATCTGTTTCCTAGTTTTCACATGGAACAGCTGAATCTGTACAAAAAAAATATCACACATGTTGAATGTCTATAACAGTCAAATAAGGGGGAAAAAGCCTATTGCAAAATCTATTGTGTAATAACAGTCTGTGTGAAGGAAGATTGTAAGCATGTGTAAAATACCATGAACAGAGCATCTGGTTACCATCCATAGAACTACTGGGAAAGTAGTGGAGCAATGGTGGTGAACTGCGTAGAGATAGATGTATGCGAGGAGGCATACATCTATACTTTGATGCTGAAACTTTAACATATTGAAAATATTAGCAGGCCGGCAAACTGGGAAGTTTGATTAAGGGCCTAGTGATCATCCTGCACAGAAAACCTGAGACATACAAGGTAAAATATGTAGATATATAAGTCTACTATATGAAGTGAGAAGAGGGGAGGTTAAGCCCAAAAATCTTCATGGAAATTCTTGTATTCCAGGGCTGTCTGTAAGTACTGAAAAGAATCTAAACCCCGGATAACAGTCTGCATTGTAGGTGATGCAGTATAAAAACTATAATTGTTATCGACGCATAAAGCGGAGAATATTAAGTTATGTTATCATAGGGGTGATGAATATAGACATATTATGATTATATACCTTAAGAGAGACATGTTGAATCTCATTCGGAGAAAAATGAACCACTTGAGGTATAATGGATGTTATTAAATAATAACAGAATCCCAAAAAAAAAAAAAAAAAAAAATGGGTTTGGGAGACGTGACAAATGGTATCGAAGCAAAGTTCAAAAATTGGGCAAGATATGTGCTCACCAATAAATGGTTAACTGTTATAAATGTCTTGGATATACTTTCAGGTATACATGTAACAGATGGTGATGAAGTAGAAACATTGATATGGGAGTAATATGAGGAGGCTCATATACCATAATGGTTAAACCTATAATAGGTTTAAAACTGGAAACAGATATCTCTCAGAAAAATAGTATTTCTATCTCTGATCTCCATTCTAAACTGCTAAACTAAGTATTCCTTACTATAATGAAAAACAAGAGAAAGATGAATTTATATTTATTCTCTAGATACATAGAAAAGGGATCTTCTAGAGATAAGATAGTGGTATGTTCCTGAAAATTTCTGTTCATTCAGATGTTCTATGATATGAATTACCTGCATATAAACATTTAAGAGAATCTGGATGTTTCATTTTGGTACTACATGAAACAGAACCCATCATCAGGCCTTCACCTTTCAGATACTGTTTAGCCCAGAAAATCCATAGAGTAGATCGGGTTAAATCTGAAGTACTTACCTTCTATAGATGATTAATTCGGGTTTTGCTTATGGTAGGCACAAATGATTATTATATGTTTATGAGTCTACTAGAAAGTACTAGAAAGCACATAGTATAAATATAACCAGCCGGAAGTAAATACCATGAATTTTGACATTCAAAGCTGTGCAGGAAAATTGAATATTACCTTGCTCCATATATGTGTATAATTGTGAAAAATTATGCTCATATGTAAATGGAAAAACTATATTAGTAGACTTTGATTTATAAAGGAAAATTAAAAGAGGCAAATTAGGCATGCCAACATTTTGAGCTTTTAAAAGAAATTCTATTCTACGTAATGAATATACAAATCATAGCAGTGATAGAGTATATTATGTGGTGAAATTCATTGCAGATTTTGGGGACTACACATCATAGTCAAGGACTATTGAATCCATATCTATAATCAACCATGTGACTATATGTGCTCAGAAATATGTTAGAAAAACATTATAACAGAACGGAAGTATACAGAGGAAAAAAAAAATACTTGACTTATAAGTTATGTTCTCTAGTCAAGTACTAACAATCTCCTAATTGCATACCCTAAAAGAAAAGTAGAATTTAAGGGTATGGATTCTAAAACATATAATTATACTTCTCATTAAACTCCAAAGCAAATCACTACTTTAGAAGAGTTATCATACTCATAGCCATTAGAGAACATTTTATATTTTAATTTTGTCCCTAACCTCTGAAATAAATGGTAGGGATATATATATATAAAGTCTATGTTTAACGAGTAGCGTCAAATGAAATATCGCCTACATGATTAGGTATTTACCAAAACACATATAGATTATCAAGTATTAAAATTTAATGAAAGTCGGCCTTGGTAAGCGCAAATATATATATGGGCTATTTAGAAGACCAAATGACACCTGTGTATGTAAATCATAACGCAAAAATAAAATGATATTAAAGTAGGGCACTTTAAATTGTGCTAACCGAGGAATAACGCCACTTGATAGGATCCTTATAAGGGTTATAAGGATATGGCTTTCAAGTATATATCTTCTTTTAAAGTTGAGAACCATGTACGATGCTTACCAAGGACTTAGATGTGTCATACATTTATGAAAATATCTATTCGAATGCTACTGAATACATCTAAAGATACATAAGGAAAACTAGGTATATAGAATACCGAACCATGAACGAAAAAGAATAATGATACAAGTATATATATATACACAGTAACATTAAGATGTAAGAATGACTCGTTGACATTCATCCATTGGCAAAGTATATCACGGTGAAAAGATATATATGTTAATAAGGGTTACGAGCAAACCCAACTTAGTTTAAAAAAAAAAAAAAAAAAACGAGTCATATAGTCATAAGCGATATGGATCAACAAGAATATATCTACAAAACAGTCACATAATGAAATAGATATATATGCTTACGGCCTTGAAATCCATAGTATAACCCTATTAATGCTTGCGGATTATCCCAAAGTTCAAAAACGATGAGAGCTATCAAGTTTGTTTCCATAACTCATATATACTCCGAGAGGGAAAACAAATAACTCGATCCGAGATTTCCTGTAATACATCACATAAATAAGACCGAGAAATAATCTGAGGACCTGGAGAAAATAGGCATACTTTAAAAGACAAAAATTAACTTTCCGCGAGCGTAACCTCGATTCGTGTTGGACCACTTGCAATACCTATCAACATGGGAATAGTGGAATATAAACCAGGTAACGCAAGCAAAGAATAATAAGTTATTTAAATATAAAATCATAGAAAAGGATTGAGAGAAAAGACACCTATCCGCACAATGAAAGCGCTGTTGATACGAGGTCTAAGAAAACTTATTATGAACATTTACAAAGTTAAGCAATAAAGTTAAGAACGACAGCTACAGTTCCGGCCTGTTAGACAGTACTCAAACAGAACAAAGCGAGGAACTAGCGCGTCAGCACAGAGGGCCGACAAGCTGAGGAAGTGAAGAGTGGGGGATAACCATTAATCCATCCAGCGACCTAGATCCATTCGGCTCGTCTGCGTAGAAAGGATATGGCCATCTCGCGTTTCACACCGGGGCGTCGACCTTACTGTCAGAAAAAAAAAATTGGACGCATAAGACTACTTCGCATAAAACCAGTAAAATACAAAGCATCTTACAAAACTGTTAGCATTGTTGACCCGGAACCCAGAAAAAAAATTTAGTTGCGAAAGATGTTCACAAACAGGACGAAAATAAGAAAGCCATGCTAGATGCATAAATGAATAGGAAACATTTGAACCACAGTCACGCTATCAGCGTGGTCAGCCATAAAAAAAAAAAAAAACAGTGACCTCTCGATGGTAAATACGCGGAGAGTATTAGTAAACCTCAGAACACAAGAGAGTGCGCTGAACCGAGCATAGGAAATGAATCCACAATGAATAGGGAAGGGTTTAAAATGCTAACCGAAACCCTAACCCTAAATAGGCAGTAGCACGAACCCAAGGGCCTGGAAGCCTTGGCGTACAAATCATAACTCAAACCTAATCTGCTCCAACCCCTGTTAGCACTGAACCCCTAGAAGGAGTAGGTAGGAACAGTACCAGACGGTAACTGCAGAGCTCTTCGCCTCTGCCTAGGACGCGTGTACTCTTCCGGCCATGAACGTTGATCCGAAACGATACATGGAGTACAGAAGACCGTGAAGATTGCTAGCCGCCGCCGCCTCCAGTGCACCACTTGAATACTCCAGCGCCTCATCGGTCTCAGGAAAAAAAAAAAGACGAAACCCTACGTGGTGAACAGACGTTCACTGTGGATGGTACCTGCAAGGTTCAGGGCAGAGGTTAACTAGCTGTTTAATCCAGCCGACGAAAAAAAAAAAAATTAATACATACACGCCACCGAACACGTATCGTGTCAGTTCTTCATCCTAATAAATTACGCCGGCTCACTTTATCATTACCTGTGGATGGCGGAAAACCATCATACCACCAAACCTGCTGCTCGAATTACAAGGGAATAATGGTATGCTATGTGAAGTTTTCAACAAAACAAAATAAGTTAAACCTTACCTCATGTGAGGGGTTAAACATCGAAGGGACCCTAACGGTTAAAAGATTGAAATCCTATATAGGAATGTATGTGAATATAGGTTGCGCATATAAACATATGTGACGTGGGAAAAAAATTGCACCGTAGGCTGATCTATGGGTATAATCGATATATATTTGTATATATATTTATATATATAAACATGTACATAACTAAACCTTGATATATATGTGGAAGCTAATAGGTTGCACTTAGATTTCTATGGGTACGATAGAAAATGCCCATGTATCTATAATTATATACACATATATATCGATTGGATAAATAAAGTGGCACTTCAATTTGATTTAATAGATGGCACTTTAGTTGAAATTAATTAAGTGAATGGATGTGAACCTGGGTGGTGAAAATTAACTCGTATGGATCGGTTGTATTTTCAACTAGCAGGGGAGAATTTATAGAGAGAAAGAATACTTTGTCTATAAAAAAAATATGTTGGAGGTTAATTGGTTGGAGTGAATAGGACAACACTTATATAAATATATATATATATATATCGGGCCATAGCTTTATCAAAGGATGTAGGAATATATATATATGGGGTACTTATATGTATAAAGGTTATGCATAGAGTTATGCAAATGTTATTTATCCCCTAATAGAAAATCCTGTAAGTTAGGTATTCGCTTACTTGGCTGGAAATAATAGAGATGAGTTCTATTATAAATTTTTGACTTAACCATCTCAATTATCCTTGTATTGGTTCAAATTAAAACTTTATAAGTACGAAAGTATAGTACATTGAATAAGAATTTTTTTTTTTTTAAAGAGTGTTAATTAAACTCTTTGGATTATATATAGTATATATATGTCTGGTGAATATATATATGTGGTGGATTGTATTTATATAGGGTGGATTTTATATATATAATGGAATTTATATTATGTGGATATATTGTGGATTTCATATATATAGAGTGGTTCTAGGTATATATGAAAAAGAGTGGAGAATTTAATGATATGAAATATCATGGCTCATATAACAAAGAGTTTATAAAGAAAACTTTATAAGTTTCACTCTATTTGAATATATATACAAGGTGGAGGAATATGGGCATAGCCTATTGGTAATTGATTTAGATATTTATGTGTGCAAAGATATATATATCTATAGAAACATTTACCTTCAGGATAAGGTTAAGAAAGGGGTATAGGTAATTAAACTGAAAAAAAAAAAAAAAAAAGAGTGAAGTACAAGTTTTAATTTCAGTTTAAATGGTTGATTTAGTAATTGTTGAACCATTACATTGAGTTAGGCATGAATGAATAAAGGGATAAATTGAAATTTTCCTGATGATTTACTTAAGGAGGAATATTCTTGAAATAGGGGAAGAATGATTTCTTAATTATTTTATTTATAATAATTTATATTCATTCATGGAAATAAATTATGTTTTCAAGTTAATATATTTTATGAGTTTATAGATAATGAGAAATAGAATGGAAAAAAATTATGGAGAAGTGATATTTCTCTCATAAGGAAAAAAAAAAAACATGAGAGATTTATGAGTTGCTTTTGTTAGAAAAAAAAAAAAATATAGAATGCTTTTATGCATTAGAAAAGAAGGAATTCTTTTATGACTCAGGAAAAAGTTGGAATACTTTTATGATTTATGAAATCTTTTCCATTTTAATTAATTCTATATAAGCTGATGAGTCTTTGAAAAAGGGGAAACTGTGTCAAATTTATTTTTTGACATTATCAAGTATTAATAATTGTGAATATGATGAATTTTAGAAATTTCATTTATCACTAGAAAAGGAAACATGTATTCACACTATAAAATTTTGTGGTGAAAATTTTATTAAAGTTAAATTTCTTGAGTCTTAAATTCAAAGACAGAGAAATGATGTGAAATCATACAGCTACAAACCGAGAGAAAAGAGGATGAGCTGTATTTTGGACTTGGGTGTGGGGGAAACCCATCAGTTCCAAAATTGTTCACTTAAGTTTTGAACTAGTGGATACCATTTCATGTGAGAGGTAAGCATGGAATGGTAGAGATTATTAATGAGTCTAGTTGTTACTAATTAAATTGATTTGGTTAACAAAAAGAAACAATAAAAAGGTACTAGAAGTACAACTATAAAATGAGAAAGGGTAAGCATAAACATGCATATGATACGAGTGTTTTATTTCATTTATGAGTACTAATGAAAAAGTTGGAAAAAATTGTTTAGCCAAGTGTGTAACAGGAAATTGGGCACTCTGGGAACAAAGAGGAAAAAGGTGAAGATAAATCACCTAGAAAATCCAGAAAAGCGGAACTGAACCAAGTTGCGTGAGGAAAGAATCTCACTGAAAACAAGAAAGGATAAGTAGTGTACTAAAAGTGCACTAAACTATTATGAACCTGAACGGTTTGATTAATAACTGAAAGTCTTAAGTTATTGAAATGCAGAATGTTGTTGTGAATTATCAATTATATGTACCTGATATTACTTACATTGGTATGGATTGTGGACAGAAAAACCAGAATAAAGGATCTTCCATACAGACTTCTTGTAAAGAAGTAGGAAGAAAACCAACTGCAGAAGGCATCAGTAAATATAGTGGAGGCAGGAGAGTACTCTGCTGGAAACTAATGGCTTATAAATTAGCCCTACCATTGCTTATTAAATTTCCTGATATATTTCATGTCCCATGGTTGGAAAAGAAAATTTATAATTTTTACATGATGCTTCTCACATGATTGATTTGAAATGTGGTCCAGATGGAACCAGAAGAGGAATTTCCTTCCAGAGTCGCTTCAAAGGTGAAAGCGAGAAGGAATTGAATTGCGAAAACGAACAGTAACTAGAGTAAAGGTGCAGTGGAGCACTTTACTGCTGAAAAGCTACATGGAACAGAGAAGTTAAGATGATGGAAAAGCATTCATAATTATGTTCAAAATAAACTAAGTAGATAGTTGGAAACACCGAGGACGGTGTTTATTTTCAGAGGGGGAATATGTAACACCCCCAAGTTCTATGCTTTTCAAATTAGATATTTGAACATACATCCATAGGGGAGTGGACCCCAATGGATAATTATTATGTGGATATGGTTAAATACTTAATTATGAGAAATAAATAAAATATTGTGCATGCACTATGACCAGATGAGAAAGTGAGATCACCTGCCTAATCCATGAGGTAATGGAAAAGGAAAAAGACTTTCCCCAAATCTTTCAAAAATCCTTGAAAGAAATTATTTCTAATTTAGATTTTTGAAGAAAAATCTAAATTTCCCCAATGAAGAGGAGTAGTTGGGAAGAGGTGAGAAAAAGCTGGAAAAGCTGAGGAAAAGCTTAAAGCAGCTTTAAAGAGTCCCAGAATGGGAAGCCTAGGCTAAACAGGAATAAAGCATCCTGAAATTCTGGACGCAGAATTGGAAACAGGCTTGGGGAAAGCACAGCTTAAATAAGCTCCTCCAGAACAGATTAAGGCTACTCTATTCTGGGAGGATCTCTGCTCAGGGGTGAATCCTGGGAGATAAAGAGGATTCTAAGGTTGGGAGGACTGGTCATAGTAGTGGATTGCATGCACAACTTTGGGGATTTCTGTAAGTTGAATTAAGTGTATCCCTGTTTTATGAAATTGTGATGTTATATTCCTTTATGCAAATTATAAAATTGTGATGTTATATTCCTTTATGCAATTTATGAAATTGTGAGGTTATAGTCCTTTATGCAATTTATGAAATTTCAATGTTATAGTGCATTATGGAATGTATGAATTGTGTGTTAAGTTGCAGTATGCCACTGTTAGATGGATTAATGGTTCAGTAACTTATGTAATTGCAAATACAACTATTGACAGTAGAGACAAATGGTTGGGTGTAGGTATGAGTACCTGGTAATAAGGAGATTTGAGATGATAGATTAGTTAAACAGCAAATCTAATAACTATGTATGGGTATAGCTTGATATCTTTGAAAGGAGTATTTAAGTTCTGTATGTAGGAACAGAAAATGGTAACAAACCAATAACCATGAACAGCCAGTTCCAAACAACTAAACCTATCATAACAATACGGATGGCACAGAACCCCCTGTAACCAATAACAGAAACAATAACCCTGTGATAGTCGTATGAGGTTCAGTATGTATGTTCCAATGGAGAGAATGGTAACCGTTAGAATTTAAGTTATTCTATTAAATGTAAGTATAATCATCTGAAATTAGAAGTTGAATCCTAACTAAGTACGAGGATCTAACACTAGGGATTCAAAACTATCCAATTCAGTATTTTCTCCTTCCGTTGGAGTGAAGCAAGAGGAGCTGTTTCCTAGTTTCCATGGAACAGTTGAATCTGTACCATAGTGTCATACATGCTGAATGGTTATAACAGACAAATAAGGGGGGGGGGGGGGAAAGCCTATTGCAAAATCTATTGTGTAATAACAGTCTGTGTGAGGGAAGATTGTAATCATGTGAAAAATACCATGAACAGAGCATCTGGTTACCATCCATAGAACTACTGGGAAAGTAGTGGAGCAATGGTGGTGAACTGCGTAGAGAGAGATGTATGCGAGGAGGCATACCTCTATACTTCGATGCTGAAACTTTAACATATTGAAAATATTAGCAGGCCGGCAAACTGGGAAGTTTGATTAAGGGCTTAGTGATCATCCTGCACAGAAAACCTGAGACATACAAGGTAAAATATGTAGATATATAAGTCTACTATATGAACTGAGAAGAGGGGAGGTTAAGCCCAAAAATCCTCATGGAAATTCTTGTATTCCAGGGCTGTCTGTAAGTACTGAGAAGAATCTAAACCCCGGATAACAGTCTGCATTGTAGGTGATGCAGTATAAAAACTATAATTGTTATCGACGCATAAAGCGGAGAATATTAAGTTATGTTATCATAGGGGTGATGAATATAGACATATTATGATTATAGACCTTAAGAGAGACATGTTGAATCTCATTCGGAGAAAAATGAACCACTTGAGGTATAATGGATGTTATTAAATAATAACAGAATCCCAAAAAAAAAAAAAAAAAAAAATGGGTTTGGGAGACGTGACAAAATGTGACTATAATGTTAGGAGCCATACGTGATTAATTTAATGTGTTTTAAACATTCAAATTTATTTTTTATCGTTTCAAACTAAAGAAGAGGAAAACCTTTAAAGATTTCAATGCCTAATGGAATTTTCTTTCTTAAAAAGCCACAAACCCAACATTGAACTTAAATGTTGAAGTTAATGAGAAATCGCATGCAAAACTATGTGAAAAAACTTACTCATAGTTAATTTATGAGATGCAAATCGAGGCAATGGTGTAGAACTTATCAACCCACTTCTTGCCAATTAATTTATGATATGTTATTGGGATTCGTGTAGGAAAATATGGCTCTCTTCCCCTTAATTGAATCAAAGAGATAGGTATCCAACCTCTCACATGCAACAAAGGATGTATTTAAAAAGTATATGAAGGCACATCTGAAGATATTTGGTGTTGGTTATGTTGGTTTTAGTGGTGAGCTCATAAGAGAGTTGGCCTTCTCGCTCTCAACTCTCTCTTGTTGATCAGGAGCACTTGAATATTCTTATGGACATATTTTTTTTTCTTCTAGGTGTGTTTGGCTAACATCGGAGCGTGTGAGAATTGTTTCCCATTGGAAGTATAAGATAGAATGGTCGCTGATCTGGTATGAAAACCCCTTTGAATGAGCTAAATCCTTGTGAATTTGGGTGAATTTCCTGTGAATTATGTGTGAGGCCACTAGATTATGTGTGTAAGGATGTGTGGATTGATGAGAGGATCAATGGAAGGATGCATCTCTATTTTTTTTCAATATAGTTGATAAACCCCCTAGATATTGGATTCCAATCCTTGAGACTGAGCAATATCTCATATGAACCATGGATAAAATCCTTGTGAATTTGGGCGAATTCCCTATCAGTTGTGTGCAAGGCCACTAGAATGTGTTTAAGCATATGTTGATTTATGTGAGGCTCATTGGAAAGGTGAATTATTTTGTTTATTTTTGTATAGCTAATAAACCTCCTGGATAGGGAATTCTTGGTCACTATGGTGCTTGTTGAGTAGTCGATAAACCACCTAAATTGTAGACGTCAGACCCCCGTGGTGCTTTCTATGAAAAGAGAGCTAATAAATAACCTGTAAAATGTATTCCTACTCCTGAGATTGAAAAATACCCCATATGAAGCTTGGGTGAATCCATTTTAATCAACTCATAGGAAGGAGTGTATCACTTTGGTTCTTACTATTAGGAAATAGCTGATAAACCACATTGGTGGTTGTTGTAGGTACATCTGATAGACTACATTGAAACTTGCTTCTAGAAAGTACTAGAAAAACAATCCATCAGTGAGAATTACCTAAGTAATAATTTTCTCATACATTGGATCCAGATCAGTGGTGGTCAGATGTAATACATTTCTTGTGTAGTTGGAATATGTTTTGGCTGAAAATGGAAATCCTTGTTTCAGTTTCCAACTAGTTTAATATATGAATAAAATTATATCACAACTATATATTTTAATCTTGGACCATGATATTCAATTCTCTTCTTATGACTAAAGTGATATCTTGATCATCCATGATCTTTAATGAATACTTAGACTTTTCTATTCAACATTCTATTCATGATTGATATGAGAAAATGTTTGTTTATGCTTTCGTATTTGACAACAATGACTTATGAATATGATAGCTTAGATTTTTTAGATTATTATTAATTTTTTATAGATGACTTAATATTCCTATTATATGACTATATTGGGTATTCAAAAATCATCGAAAGATTAAAAAACGAAGGAAAATGTGATACAAAATATAAATATTTCTCTAAAATCAATTGGAAGATCTAGAAAGAAAATTGATTTATATACAAGTAGAGAAATACAAATGGCAGTGGTTTCATCAAGTAATAAATAAAGTCATTTGGTCAAATCTATGGAAAAAGAATTTGGGACCTCACAGAAAACATTGCACAAACATCAAAAAATTGGATTGAAAATAGATTTAAATGATGAGCTTGTTTGTTGGATAGTTATTTGTAGGGAACCATAAAAATAAATACTTGGAGAATATGTTAAAAAAATAATATAAGAATATTGGATGAAAAATTCACGTATTTCACAAAAATAAATGAATGTGATGTGATGAAGAATAACATGAAACTAGTATGAAGAATGCGCAAAACATATCTTAGATACCACTCAGATAGAGTTGTTCAATAAGTTCATAGAAGAGAATCATGGAATTAATGTCTTAATCAATGCTATTGTGTAACAAAAACCATGGTATGTTAAACATATCACTGTACACAACACTTTTTGTTGTCATTATTATGTGGAATTTCAGTTATATTATGACATATTCCTTAATTTTGTTAAGTTTTTTGGAAAAATTCACCTCCTCCTTCGACTATCCATGATTTCATATCCCAAATTCTATATATAAGAGAGATTCATGAATTATTTTACCAAAATAAATGTGTTAGTGATAAAAAAATGTGATCATTGTGGGAATTTGACGTTATTTTACAACAAATATCCTTTTGATATAAATGATCAGTAATTTTCCAAAATGAAAGTGAAATGGAAGAGATATGAATATATTCATACATGGATTGGTTCAAGTAGTACTACAAGTACTAAAAGGATTGATTTACAGGAAGAAGAAATTTTTTTGATAGATTTTTTTAAAAGTTTGAGGCAAAAATTTATAAAAAAGACCAATCATTCCTATAGAGCTCGATGATAGGACTTGCAATTCAAACAATCCCATGAAATTTTTCCACCCGGGACCATTTTTTCAATAGTTGAGTTTGTAGAGAATTACAAATTTGTTGCATAAAATGAAATACAGAGTGAATACTATTATTCTAACCAAGTCTCTATGCTTTTCCATATTCTATGTAGACACACTAAACAAAATGGTGATCATATAGAAAATAGCAGTGAAAATAGACATGTTATTATAAAATATCACTTTTATATCAACGATGATCGTACACATGATACACATTTTGTATAACATTTTTTTGATAGGATTTATGACTCATTGAAATGTCGTGGAATAAAATTCAATGAAAACTAGATATGGTCAGATGGATGCACAGGTAATTTCAAATCTTCGCGAAGATTCTTTTGGTTGTGTCATCTTCATATGGAAGACTGCATTAAACATTGTTCGATTTTATTTGAGACTAGTCATGGAAAAGGAGAACATGATGGTGTATGGGCATGTATAAAATAAGCACTTTGAAGATATCAAACGAATCACTCTGCAAATCGACTTGTCTCAGCTAAACAAGTTGTTCAATCATGCATCGTCGCACAATGCTATGAGACTAACCCATGAAGGGAAGTATGGAGGTACATGCACATATATACAAATTAAGCTGCATATATATATATATATATATATATATATATATATATATATATATATATATATGATCTAATTTTTTATTTATTTTCTAATTTTAAACATTATTTATCAAAATTATTATCTTTGATCATATATAAATTGTATTTTAAATAACATATTTATATTCTTGTTTAAATTTTCCATACAGGACTTTTTGGCATATTAGTGTCCAAGATGTAGATAGATCAATTGCGAATGATGTTGAAACAGTAAAAGGGACTTGAAAATTGCATTCAATTCAAGCAAAGGAATATCGAAATGTGTTTACATTTGATAAAAGAAAAGATTTTTTTTTTTGCCATGTTTTCATAAAGGACATACAATCCAATGATGTTTGTGAAAACAATGTGTATGTAAAAGTTTGGAAACATATAGAGATAAATACAAAGGGGAAATTTTCAGTTGCAAACTTTGAAGAGATGCAATCAGAGGAGATTATGGGTTAAAATGTGAAGTTGGGTTACACTTTTTGTCCTTTTTTGAGAAAAGATTTCATTTTTTTTTCTGTTCTTCAACTTTCTGCAAGCCAAAACAATTTTTCTATTCAGAATTTCATTTTACGATAAAAATCAAAGTTGTCAAAAATTTTATTAGCTTTCTATTACTTAATTCTTGGAATTTTCTAATACACATTTCATATGTCAATTTAACGTTTCTTTGAGTGTGTGTTTTTTAACAATCAAAGGATTCATAAAAACTCATGTTCAAACGCGTTGATGTATTCTTTGAAAATTTTTTGTTTTTGAGAAACAAAATGTGTTACAATAATGAAGATAGAGTCTACTTCGTTTTCATTATATTTACAAAACCAACTGAGGTATATCATAATTACTAGAATTTTTTGAACTAATTCAATATGAAAAAAAACATATTTTGAATATGTTTTGGTGTGCATAAAATTTCTCAAGATATAAGCTATAAACTAAAAATCTAAAAACTGTCCATTACAAATGACGAACCAATGTAATGCACCATAATTTTTTCATTTTTTTTACAATGTATTTTGGAAGATACAGAATATTGATTTCACTAAATCATAATGACCTTAAGAAATTTTTTGCACCCATTTTATTGCAAAATTAATTAAAATTAGTCAATATTTATGAAATTCCTTAAAAATTATATATCCTAAAAGTAGATTGAATTATGCAAATGCTTTTCTTGGTTCTGAAAGTTAATTCACAAAGTTTCATGGATTTTAATCAGTCCAAAGTTGAAGAAATTTGTTCAGAGCTCGGCTCTGCATAATTGCAGACGTGTTAGTTCGGCCAAACTTTTAAAAAAAATTAGCCAAATTGTTTTTTGCCCCGACGGCCTGTCAAGTGTATTGACACAAAAATTCAGTCGAACTTTTAATTGAATTTACATCGGCTGGAAAATTCATTGAAGCCCCTCCAAAAAAACATTTCGTGGCAATATAAATAGACATAAACGGATTTATTATTTTCTCATAATTTCACACATTTCTTCATTTGGTCTGATTTTGCAAAGGATCCTTTTGGGATTAAGGATTGTTTTTGGCTTAACATTGAAAGGACATTTCTTGGAGGTATGTGATACATTTTTTGGATGTTTTTTGGGCTTGATTTTCAAATGACATTTTTTTGAAGGTATTTTTCTTTTAGAGGTTTTGGGCTTAATTTTCATTCTTTTCAGAGGTTTTGGGCTTAATTTCCAAAGGACATTTTTTTGGATGTATTTTTTTTTTAGAGGTTTTTGGACTTAATTTCCAAAAGACATTTTTTGGACTTTTTTTGGGATTAATTTCGAAAGGACTCTTTTTAGCCTTAGTATTCAAACGACATTTTTTGAAGGTATTTTTTAAAGTGATATTTTTTTAGAGACTTTTTGGGCTTACTTTTCAAAGGACATTTTCGGAGGTATTTCTTAAAGTGGCATTTTTAAGAATTTGGGTTTAATTTTCAATGGACATTTTTTGGAGGTATTTTTTGAAGTGACATTTTTTTAGAATACATGTTTTGGGTGGAAGTAAATCTTTTATAATAATTTTTTAAGATGAGTTTTTGTTTAACATTTTGAATGAATTTTTTTTGCACGACTTGGAAGGAAATATTTTAAGCTTCATTTCATTTTTGCAAGACATTTTTTTCTTAGATTTTTTAAAGTAAGTGTTTTGGATTGAAATATGTATTTTGTGAAAAAAAATTAAAATGAGTTTTAAATCTTTTGTGATTCTTTTTTAATTCATTCTTTGTCTAAATTTTTGAAGGAAATTTTTTGAACTTCATACTCAACTATCATGGGAAATCGAAGGAATTGCAAGAGAAAATATGATCAAAAAAGAGACCCTAAGGAACGTAAAGAACACGGGAGAGAATATCGAAAAAAAATAGAGAAGAACGCTCAAATATTGAAAGGGAAAATGAAACTCAACTAGAATTTGAAGCAGGTATGTAAATGTAAATACTATAAATATGATATTTAACATTTTTCTAGTGTAAATTGTGAAGCTTAATTTTTGTTTGATGAACTAATTTGAAAAATATTTTGCAATGTAAACAAAGAGAGATATTCCTCGAAACATTGATGATGAGATACAAAATTTTGAAAGAGAAAGTGAAAGAGATATTGAACCAATGATTGAAGATGGTGAAAATGTTGAAAGAAATTCAAGTGAAGAAATTGAATCACTATATATATATATATATATATATACACACACACACCTGTGTGTCTATGTGTGTGTGTGTGTGTGTGTGTGTGTGTGTTGAACACATGCACGTATTATTGAAATTATACGTATTTATTAATTTAGTTATTTATTGAATATGTAAACTTATTATGTATTATTAATTCAAATATCTACATATTAAATCAGTATTGATGATGAGATGTTAGAAAATTTTGACACTCACACATATGGAGATAAAAAAGCTAACCATATTATATGATATCTTGTTAATCACATTTTTTATTCGTACTTCATAAAGGAAAATGTGGCAGTTCAAGCCAAATTGCTGAAAGGTCTCCTAACATTAAGTAATTAAAAGAAGCGATAACTTTATTGGTTTTTCGAAAATCAACAAAAGATAAAAAAAAATGAAGGAAAATGTGATACAAAATATAAGTAGTGGTATAAATTCAATTAGAAGATCTAGACAGAAAAATGTTTCAGATGCACGTAGAGAAATACATATGGAAATGGTCTCATCAAGTACTAAAGATAATGGCTTGGTAAAATATCTGGCACGAGCATTAGGAACCTCATGAAAAAATTTGCACAAACATCGGAAATTTCAGTTGTAAATAGATGTAAATGACGAACTCGTTTGTTGGAGAGATATCTGCAGGAAACCATACAAAGATAGACTTGGAGAAAATGTTAAAAAAATAATATACGAATATTGGATGAAAAATTCACGTGTTCCGCCAAATGCAGGGGATGTGATGCGAAGAAGAATAACATGAAATCAGTACGAAGTACATCCAAAACATTTCTTGGACACCACTCAATTAGATTTTTTCAGCAAGTTCAAAGAAGAGAATCATGAAATTGATGTCTCAATCAATGCTTATGAGCATAAAAAACCATGGTATGTAAAACCTATCACCATACGTGACACTTTTTATTGTCATTATCATGTGGAATTTCAGTTATATTATGACACATTCCTTAATTTTGGTAGAAAATTTTGGAAATATTCACCTCCTCCTCCCACTATCCATGATTTCATATCTCAAATTCTATGTGGAAGAGAAAGCCATGAATTATTTTACCAAAATAAATGTGTTGATGGTAAAAAATGCAATGATTGTGGAAATTTGACTAAATTTCAGATCAAATATCATACTGATATAAATGATCAATCATTTTCCAACGTGAAAATGAAATGGAAGAGATATGAATATATCCATACATCGATTCAAGGTTCAACTGCTAAAAGAATTGATTTACAGGAAGAAGAAATTTTTGTGATAAATTTTTTGAGAAAGTTTTATGCAGAAATTTATAAATACACCAAAAATTCCCATAGAGCTCAATGGTAGGACTTGTAATTCAAAAAATACTGTGAATTTTTTCCACCAAGGACCATTTTTTTAGTAATTTATTTTTCAGAAAACTACACATTTATTCCACAAAAAGAAACTCAGAGCGAATACTATCATTCTGGCCAAGTCTCCATTTTCATCCATATTCTACGTATACATGCTGAACAAAATTTTGATCATATAGAAAGCACCAGTGAAAATCATCATGTTATTAAAGAATATCAATTTTATATTAGTAGCGATCGTACACATGATACATATTTTGTACAACACTGTTTTGGAAATATTTATGAATCCTTGAAAAGTCGTGGAATAAAATTCAATAAAAATTGGATATCGTGAGATGGATGCATAGGTCAATTCAAATCTTCACAATCATTCTTGTGGTTGTGTTTTCTTCATATGAAAACTTACATTAAACATTGTTGGAATTTATTTGAGACTGGTTATGGAAATGGAGAACATGACGATGGAGGGGCATGCATAAAATGAGCACTTTGAAGATATCAAATCGATCCCACTGCAAACCAACTTGTGGATGCTAAAGAATTTGTCCAATGGTGTATCGTTGCACTAATCCATGAGACTAACCAATCAAGAGAAGTGCAAAGGTACATTGAATTTAATTTTTATTGGATTTCAAATTTTAAACAATGTACATTTATCACAATGATTATCTTTGATGGTATTTTGATATCATATTTATATTCTTCTTTTAATTTTCCATATAGGTTATTTTGGAATATTGGGGTCGAAGATGTAGGTACATCAATTGGAAATTATGTTGAAACAATGAAAGGGACTTGAAAATTGCATTTAATTAAAACAAAGTTGTCCACAAATGTGTTTTCATTAGATAAAAGAAAATATTCTTGTTTTTTTATGCTTGCATAGACAACATAGAATCCAATGATGTTTGTGAAAACAAAATGTATGTAAAATATTGGCAACATACATAGCTAAATACAAAGGGGAAAATGTTCATTGCAATGTTTAAAGAAATGCAATCATAGGAGACTACAATATCATCTGATGGTGATCAAGTTTCTGATCTTGTTAGAGAAGGTAACAATTGAATTTCTTTCGAATGATAGGAACTAGAAATAGATAATAAAATAAAGTACATGTATGTTAATTTAAAGTTAATTTTTCATGTTATTTATGATCTAAATTTAAATACATACGTTTTTTTTATTGTGTAGGAAATTTTTTTGTTGTAATTGTACCTACTATCAACAATGAAAATGTGAAGTATTATTTGATGCATTGAATTGAATGAAATATGAAATTATTAGAAAAATATAATGATCATGGGTTTACATATGACAGAGGGTATATTATACTGAAAAGTTATTTTTTGAGAAAAACTAATCAAAGTGGGGACTTTGTTTACTTTGAATACTATGAACCTGATGTCATAAGTTGTCAATATAGTCACTTGGTGTGTGTGCAGCACACATAAATTTGATAGAAATTCAATCAAAGAAAGAAGCGAAAATTAAGAAAAGGAAAATGTCAAAAACCGATCATGAACGGATCATTGAAGATAGCATTCCATTGGAATTTTTTTAATGAATTGCCCAACAATTTCTTCTCTTTGGACTCATTTTTTCGAACTTCCAGAACTCAACTTAAAATTGAACTGCCTTGTTATGTTATCTGTGTAAGTGTTTGCACATGTACATTGTTTTGGTAAATGCACAGGAGTAATTTATACACATGTACACATACACATGTCTATATTATCTGGTCTAAACGATTTCATACATTCTCTGGTACAATTTTTCATAATGTCATTATTGAAAAATGTACATATCTGTGTATCTAGCATAGTTGATATAATGCAAATTTGAAGTTGCACGATTTTGTTATAGATGTATGTGTCTATTAAAAGTAAATTATATAATATTCATTCTTGAATGAAAAATGTGTGGTACATGTTTGTAGTTTCTAGTTTACTGTCAACTGAAAGTAGCTTTACTATGTGCATTGATGAAAAATGTTGCACGTACTAGATATATATGTTCTAGAATGCAGTTTTAAAATTTTATGATTGTTTGACACATCTAAGAAGACCTAGAATCTTATGATTGTTTATATATATATATATATATATGTGTGTGTGTGTGTGTGTATTCAAGCATGTACTTAAATCATTTCTATGTACATATATTCATGTGAACTTTTTTTTGTTTGTAAAATGACAAATTGAATTTTAAAAACAAAAAATTATATCACAATCACATTCCAAATGTAGTTCAAATATCCAATAAAATCAAAACATTATCTCATAATGACATGTAAAATGTAGTTCAACTATCCAATAAAATCAAAACATTATATCATAATGACATGCCAAATGTAGTTCAACCATCCAAAACTTGAGTATGAAAAACAAAACATTATATCAAAACATTACTTCACATGCCAAATGTAGTTTTAATATTCAATAAAAAGAGAACATTATATCACAATCACATGCCAAATGTATCTCAACCATCCAAAACTTGATTTTTAAAAAGAAAACATTATGTCACAACATTACTTCACATGCCCAATGTAGTTCAACTATTCAATAAAATCAAAGTTCATTATATCAAAATCACATGCCAAATGTAGTTCAACCATCCAAAAATTGAGTTTTAAAAACAAAACATTATATCACAACATTACTTGACATGCCAAATGTAGTTCAACTATCTAATTAAAACAAAAAATCATATAAAAATCACATACCAAATGTAGTTCAATCATCCAAAACTTGAGTTTTAAAAATAAAACATTATATCACAACATTACATCACATGCCAAATATAGTTCAACCATCCAAAACTTGAGTTTTAAAAAGAAAACATTATATCACAACATGTGATCACATGCCAAATCTAACTATCCAAGACAAGAGTAAATGTAGTTTAAAACTATATATATATATATAGTTCAATGTATATTGTTACAAGTATGTTATATAGAAACGTAAATATATGACTGCATCTAGATAAGACTATATATAAAAAAGTAAACTTAAGACTAGATCTGTCAAATATAATGTTTCACACATGTGCATCAACCATGAAATACGGATGGATGTGGTGTCTCTCCCAATAAAGTCGTGATCCTCAAGTTATCCTATGAAGCATGGGGAACTTTTACACAATGTGTACAAACATTAAAATTTAATGTTTTAAAATTGAATGAGAATATAGAACTTTAGGTAAAAAAAAAATGAAAAAAAAAAATCATGCAATACCTCTCCATTGTGTTTTGTTGCTCATCCATTAAAACTTCCTCCGTAGGAACATCTTCCACAGTAAACAATAAAATATACATGTACAAATATATATATATATATATATAATTTTCAAATGAAAATGCATATATATAAACAAATTTTCAATAATATTAAAAAAAAAAAGTTATACAACTTGTTCAAATGTTTCAAATGGTGAGGATGTTCCTATCTCCATCATACACTCCATCGCTACTGTCCGTGAAGAAATGAAATCATCTCCAGGAACCTAAATTCAAAAATTTTAAAAGTATAAAATAACTCAAGATCTAGATCTCAATTTATAATAAAACTTTTGAACTTCATTTTATAACTTATAACTTAAACATATATTTAACTGAAAAATTGAGTACTTGTGAAGGTCGAACTCTCACATCTCCTAAGGGTGGCTCCGAAAGAATATCTCCAAAAACCTAAAATTTAAAAAATATAAAATAACTCAAGATCTAGAGGTCTCATTTTTTAATGGAAATTTTGAGCTGGAATATATAACTTGAAAAAATATTTAAAAGTGAAAAAATTTTCATACTTGTGATGGTGGATTTGGCACATATCCCAAGGAAGAAGGAGGAGCCTCCACCAAAAACATTGGACGTAATCGGAATCGGTTAACATTTAATTATATATACATGTACACGTGTGCACAATTATTTATTTTAAAAATATGTCATCATGTTTCAATATATATAATAATAGATAAAAAATATTTGTACATCATCGTATTCACTTAAAAAACACTAACATTTTCCAACATATCTTGATGGTGAGAACCATCTTGATTGTGTGATTAATGGTGAGACCCATCTTGATTGTTTGAATATTAACATCATCTTCATTCATCAAGCGTGACAACTGCAAATGGTGTTAACATATAATGATACATTTTTGTTAGATTGATGTATACAAATAAATATATGTATATAGGTATTAATTATAAATTGTAAATGTATTAAAATAATCACCCTAACCATTAACACATATTGTTCCTATGCCCTCTTTCTCATGAATAATTACGTCCTGCCAACCATTGCGAAAATCCTTTGCATATGTTCTGAGATCTCCAACACTCATGGTTTCTATCTCTTCATCTGTATAATATACAAAATTACCATGTGCATTCTCACGTTATATTTTTCGATTAAAAGAAATATCAAATCCACCCAATCCACTCTGAACATTGTCATTGATGGCATCCCTTGATTCTCGACTAATTTGAGAAGTGGCATCCATATCTGACCACAAATTTTCGACACGAAGAGGTCGACCAACGATTGGTGGCTCAGGGAAAGGCAACTCAACATCACACTTAGTGCCCCTACAGTCACACAATCAATCTTTCCCAGGACCAAAAATTTAGAGGGACGGTCATTATAATTGTGTTTCATTCCCAAAATGAATTATGCATAAAATAATTTTGAAAAATAAAGCGGAACCTCATCGTTCCATGGGAGTCTTCCATAGGCAACTAGGTGTCTATCATACAAATAGCGAGCTATATGAGGGTGCTTGAAATATTTCACCTTTAGCATCTTTATTTTCAACCCTTTTTTGAAACTAAACATAGACTTGGTCATTTCTATTGAAACATTTTGTTTAACAACCTCCCATGTATCAGGTCCCATGACTGTTTCCTTTATTTTTTTCATCACTGCTACAAAAGTATCAGTGGTTGGCCCAAGCATTAGGTACACATCTACTACTTCGCCTAAAGAGTGAGTAACTATTTCCAAGATTTGTTGACTCTCAGCAGGGAGAGTGAAAGCCATTAGATCTCTCTTCAATTTTTAATATATATTTTGACACCTTTGTAAGGTACATTGTTGTATGTTTTATTGCCAAGATATATCATAAATTTCAGGCGGATAAGTTGTGGTTTGTGTACAACCTTCTTATTGAATGATGTGTTCAGTCCTACGTCATTTTGGAGCAACATTTGGAGAAACATTTTCACCCTCTCCATAAATATATAAAAAAAAATATATTAAAAAAACACGTAAACCAATTTCAAAAAATTGAATGAAAATAATATCTAGATTGATGGCCACCTCAATATGGTTGGCTAGCATCTTTCCCACCCTGATACTGTTGAGAACCAGGTTGACCACTGATTGGTTGAGAACCAACATGACCATCCATTGATTGGCCTCTAGGGGAATGCATATGACCACCTTCATGCAATTCTCTAGCACCTATTGATGGCCCTCCAAGGGAATGTGTACCACCACCAACGTCATCAGACGAGAGGGAAGCTTATTAAAAAAATATGAATCTATAATCAATTCAAAAATGCATTCATACATACAAATACATGTACATATTCATTTATTAAATTGCATGAACCCTTTCCACGTGAACCATGGCCATGCTCCTTTGATCGAGTAGACACCCTTGTCATCCTACTATTTTAACTCAAAAAATTGATAGAAAATAAATTCCATATGTACACACATGTATGTATGTAGATAATATTATATTTATATACCATGAACATCCCTCGATCCCTGATCCCCTCTCTCATAGAGATATGGGATTCTATTGATCTTCTCCTTTCATCCTCCATGGTATATATATGTAGATATATCTACAGTGGACATCTACAATTATTTTTAAATTACTATTTAAAATAATTTCAAAAAATTAATGTAATTCAATGTACACAAATTGTGTAAAACACAACTTTCAAAGCACTAATTTATGTGTGAAACTCAATTTAAGCAAAAATGTTATAAAAATTTTAAGTTCACCAAACTGCACTTTACATGGTGGGAGCGCACTTGGTATATAATTGAAAAAAACACATGGTCATTAAAAAAGAACCATCAAACTCCATTTAAACAAATACCAAATTACGCTTTACATGGTGGAGGCACACTTGGTATATAATTGAAAAAAAAACATGGTCATCAAAAAAGAAGCATGAAACTCCATTTAACAAAAATTTGTTGAAGTCCTCACATTTTAATTTTATAAAAATGTGAGTTTCACCAAGTTGAAAATGTGAAGTTCACCAAGTTGCGCTCTACATGGTGGGAGCACACTTGGTATATAATTGAAAAAAACACATGGTCATTAAAAAAGATGCATTCATAAGTAAAAAACACACACATATCAAATATATGTTACACTGCCCATCAATAAATTTTGAAGGAGAGCATATCAACACTAATTCATCTTTGAGAGATGAATCTTAAATTTTTGAAGAAGATCATCTCAACACTATTTCGTGTTTGAGAGATGAATCTTGAATTGGCATTGCCTTGTATAATACTAATTAATCTATTAATTCATATTTGATAGATGAATCTTGAATTTTCATTGCCCCACACAATATATCAACAAACATCCTATTAACATTTGTACAATGTATTATACTAAAAAATTGAAATTAGTTAACAATATTGTTTGCTTTTCCATGCAGTTGTTTCAGCCTCTCCTTCTTAACTTGGTACACACCTTTCATATGGTTGTAGACAAGTTCAGAATTGGTGAAAACTACAATTCCATTTGATCCATACTCCCTAGTTGTTCCTAAGCCTTCTATCGATGCAATATAATATGCCTTATTGTTTGTTGTTCTTCTCGGTATATTCATTTTCCTTTTGAGGAGCTTTCTAGTCACAATATTACAAAGAAAATATGTAATCACTACTTTCCATGGATTGGGATAGCAAGAAAAATCTATGCATAATGTCCATTTCTCAACCATATTTAGTGGGGTTTTTTTATCCCTGAAAAAACTAAATTCAATAAAATATATTAAATTAACATTTACTACAAATGCATGGCAGAAATGACATGTGCATGGTTTACCTTAAAGTTTTCCTTAAATTTTATGGGAGAATTCACATCTAGAAATGAGATGCCTTAAAGATTGCCTTTCCTAGAGTTTACGAGAGATTTATGAATGAATGTAAATGGATCGTGCTTGGTTTGCCTTAAAGTTTGACTTAAAGTTTATGGTAGAAATCACATCTATAAATGACATACCTTAAAGATTGTCTTGCCTTGAGTTTAAGAGAGAACTGACATGTACATGGTTCATGCATGGTTTGCCTTAAATTTTATAGGAGAAATCACATCTAGAAATGACATGCCTTAAAGATTGGCTTGCCTAGATTTTAAAGGAGAAATGACATGTACATGGTTCCATGAGTTTACTGCATACCTTACTTTTAAGAAAGGATGAGATCCAGAGACTACCTAGCCCTTTATAGACTCTACCTTTAGAAATTGTAGAAGTTAACACTCAACAGACAAACTAAAATCCTATGGAAGTTCAGCCACTTTAGGTTCAGTTTTTAGGCCTTAAAGTTTGCCTTGAATTAATGGGAGAAAGCTTTGAGTTTGGGGGATCCTATCCTATGGAATTTTAGCTACTTTAGGTTCAGTTTCTAGGCCTTAATGTTTGTCTTGAATCAATGTGAGAATGCCTTAATAAATGAGACATGCCTTAAAGTTGGCCTAAACGTTTATGGGAGAAATGACACATGTATGGGATAAATGACAAATGTACACGGTTTTCCTTAAAGTCGTAGTGGTTTATGGATATTAAAATGAAGAAATTATATTTAGATCTGTTCTAGAGATTGAGTGTAGGGGCATTTATTGGATATGCCACCTTTGAGAAAAGAGGAGATCTAGAGGCCACCTGGCCCTTTACAAAATCTGACTTTAGAACTTGTAGAAGTTAACACTCAACAGAAAAACTGAAATCCTGTGGAATTTCAAAATCCTATGGAATTTTAACCACCTAAGATTCAATCCTTAGGCCTTAAAGTTTTCTTAGGAGAAGTGGCATGTCCATGTTTTTCCTTAAAGTTTGCCTTAAGTTTATGGGAGAACTCACATTTAGGAATGACATGCCTTAAATTTTAACTTGCCTAGAGTTTAAGAGAGAAATGACATGTCAATGGTTTGCCTTAAATTTTTCCTTATATTATATGATAGAAATGCCATTTCCTTATAGTTTGTGGGAGAAATGACATAGAAATGACAAAGAAATGACATAAAAATGACACATTCCTTAAATTTTGCCTAAAATGTTATGGGATAAATGACACATGTACAATATTTGACTTAAAGTGGTAGTGGTTTATCGATATTAAAATGAATAAATTCCATTTATATCTATTCCAGAGATTAATTGTAGGGGCATTTACTAGATATGTCACCTTGAGAAAAGATGAGATCTAAAGGCTACCTGGCCCTTTACAAACTCTTCCTTTATAACCTGTAGAAGTTAACACTCAACAAACAAACAAAAGTCCTATGGAAGTTCAAAATCCTATGAGAGTTCAGCCACTTTAGGTTCAGTTTTTAGGCCTTAAAGTTTTCCTTGAATTAATGGGAGAAAGCCTTTAGTTTGTGGGAGAAATGACATATACATGGTTTGCAAAATTATTTTATGCACTTACTAAAAGAAATAGTGGTAGTGGTTGATGAATTTATGTCAAAATTCACACCTTTATGAGTTTGTGCGAGAAATGACATTGCCTTATAGTGTATGGGAGAAATGAAATAGAAATGAAACATGCCTTAAATTTTGCCTAAAATTTTATGGGATATGGGAGAAATGACACATGTACGCAATTTTCCTTAAAGTGGAAGTGGTTTATGGATATTAAAATGAATATCTTCTATTTATATCATTTCCAGAGATTGACTATACAGGAATTTACTGAATATGTCACCTTTGAGAAAAGCCGAGATCTAGAGGCTACCTGGCCCTTTACAGAGTATGCCTTTAGAACTTGTACAAGTTAACACTCAACATTGAATGTAGGGAAATTTAATGGATATGAAACCTTTATGAAAAGATGAGATGCAGAGGCTAGCTGGTCTTTTACAGACTCTACATTTAGAACATGTAGAAGTTAATACTCATCTGCGTTTAGAACTTGTAGAAGTTAACACTCAACAGACAGACTCAAATCCTCTGGAAGTTCAAAATCCTATGAGATTTTAGCCACTTTAGGTTCAGTTTTTATGCCTTAAAGTGCTCCTTGAATTAATGGGTGAAAGCCTTTAGTTTGTGGGAGAAATGACATGTACATGGTTTTTAAAATTATTTTATGCACTTACTAAAACAACTAGTGGTAGTGGTTGATGAAGTTATGTCAAAAGTCACACATTTATGAGTTTGTGGGAGAAATGACATTGCCTTATAGTTTATGGGAGAAATGACATATAAATGACACATGCCTTAAAGTTTTCCTAAAATTTTATGGGATAAATAACACATGAATGGGAGAAATGACACATGTACACAGTTTTCCTTAAAGTGGTAGTGGTTTATGGATATTAAAATGAATAACTTCTATTTAGATCTGTTCTAGAGATTGAATGTAGGGGAATTTACTGAATATGTCACCTTTGAGAAAAGATGAGATCCAAAGGCTACCTAGCCATTTACAGACTCTGCCTTTACAACTTGTAGAAGTTAACAATGAACAGATAGACTAAAGTCCTATGGAAGTTCAAAATCCTATGAGAGTTCAACCACTTTAGGTTCAATTTTTAGGCCTTAAAGTTTTCCTTGAATTAACGGGAGAAAGAATTTAGTTTGTGGGAGAAATGGCATGTGCATGCTTTTCCTTAAAGTTTTCCTTAATGTTTATGGGAGAAATCACATCTAGAAATGACATGCCCTAAATTTTGCCGAAGTGCCTAGAGTTTAAGATATAAATGACATAAAAATGACACATGCTTTAAATTTTTCCTAAAATTTTATGGGAGAAATGACACATGCACACGGTTTGCCTTAAAGTGATAGTGGTTTGCACTTACTTAAACAAATAGTGGTAGTGGTTGATTAAGTTATGTCAAAAGTCACACCTTGATGAGTTTGTGGGAGAAATGACATGTACATGGTTTGCAAAATTATTTTATGCAAATAGTGGTAGTGTTTGATGAACTTATGTCAAAAAACACACCTTGATGAGTTTTTGGGAGAAATTACATGTACATGTTTTTCCTTAGAGTTTAGTTTTCCTTGAATTTTATGGTAAAAATCACATCTAGAAACATTTACTTGGACATCTATAAATATGCTAAGAACATTAAAAAGGAATCTTCAACTTGCATTATTTATGTCCTTAATATATATGATTTAGCACCTAGTATATTGTTTAATAATTTATAATAATCTCATTTTTTTATGCATTTATTGAAACAACTAGTGGTAGTGGTTGATGAAGTTATGTCAAAAGACACACCTTGATGAGTTTTTCAGAGAAAATTAAAGTAAAGTTTAACATTTTACAAGATTAGAAAAGTGAATAAAAGCACTAGGAGAGGAATCATGATGGAATGTGTAAAATTTAATAATCATTTAAATTTTATAATTTAATTTCATTTTTGGCTTGTACTATTATTCATCCATGATATACATACAAGAATTTTACAGCTTAAACATCAACCTACACACTATCATCATATCACTACATACATAATCTAGATTAGTAATAACCATTACATCATAAAACACTCCACTTTTAACATTTTACAAGATTAGAAAAGTAAATGACAACACTAGGATAGGAAGCATCATGGAGGGTGTAAATTTAGGTACATTAATAAAAAATAGTTAGCATCAACATAAATATGAATACAATGGAAAAGTATCACTAAACCAATGTTTGGCTAATTGTTTTAAAATATCCAACTTCAATCCTAGTAATTTAATCATCTCAATTACAATAAAACCACCACATCATCGAGTGAGGTGGGCCTAAAATATAAACATAGAAACTTATGATTGAATTAATAAGTGGAAAGGGGTGAAAAATATTTTATACACTTACTTAAACAACTATTGGTAGTGGTTGATGAATTTATGTCAAAAGTCACACATATAGCTCTACTCTTTTGAGGCATTAGAAATCTAGATAGATTAGGAATTAGAAATCTATCTAGATTAGGAAGCTTCAATTCAGAAATAAAAAAGAAAGGCTTAGTTTTTTTCTTAGCAAGGAGTATTCAGGAAGATAAGAACTATAACCACAAACAAGGCACTATAGCCACAAACAAAAAAATATGATGAAAGACAAAGACAACCTAACAAAGGTCTAAGGAAGCAACATAACACAAATACAACCTACAAGATTAAGAAAGAACAGAGCTGTGATTTCGTGCTCATAAGAAGAACATAGAGATATTAGAAACATAACACAAATACAACCTACAAGATTAAGAAAGAACAGAGTTGTGAGTTGGTGTTCATAAGAAGAACACAAAGATATTAGAAACATAACACAAATACAACCTACAAGATTAAGAAAGAACAGAGTTGTGAGTTGGTGCTCATAAGAAAAACACAAAGATATTAGATCTACAGAGGTTGAAGGAAGGAATAGAGCTATCAGCCATCAGGAAAACAAACACATACATTTCTACTCTACCCTTTGAGGCATTAGAAAGTTAGCTAGATTAGGAAGCTTCAGTTCAGGAATAAAAAATAAAAGCTTAGGTTTTAGCTTAGCAAAGAGTATTCAGGAAGATAGGCAATGTAACCGTAAACAAACACTCTGCTGAAAGACAAAGCCAATCTAACAAAGGTCTAAGGAACCAAAAGAGTACAAATACAACCTACAAGCTTAAGAAAGAACAGAGCTGTGAGTTGGTGCTCATAAGAAGAACACAGAGAAAACCATCAGGAAAACACATACATCTCTACACTTCAAGGCATTATAAAGCTAGCTATATTAGGAAGCTTCAGTTCAGGAATAAGAAAGAAAGTAGACAAACTTGCCTACTTGAAATGATTCTACTCAACCAATCAAACAACCATATAACCGAACAGAAATCCAAATCCACTAAATCTGATTCTGAGGTTTGTCTATGTGAGAAAGAGAATGAGTAAAGAGGTGGTCAATGAGGTGTTCTGAAGCTCTCTTCCACAGATATATTCTTCAAGTAGCTAACAATATATGGTTTGGTTGGCATGTACGATATGAATGCTACTTGAAGTCCTTCACACTGCCTCTCAATTCTTGTATGCTCTGATACCAATTGATTCATTCATAACTTTAGTTTACAAATAATCTATGGAATTGTGTGTTAGGACCCACATAAACACCTTATACACAACGAAATTACAATTCAGAGTTAAATAAAATTCATACGCGAAGCGACCAAACAATGCTCTTTATAATAGAATGCAAATAACCCAAAACATGTTACATACACACGGACTTCTTGCTGGAGGGTCCCACCATACTTTGAACCAATCATAAGTAGTCGCAGTCACGTGCTCCCAACGTTTAACTCTTTAGGAATATGCTAAACCACAAAACTTGCAAATTTCACTATTGCGCAAAGCCGACATGTGCCTCCTGCTCGTCACATCACATCCTTCATCCTTCTCGCATCACATCTCAACTCATTTAACATAACGTGTGAACTCTTAACGGTGTCCACTATTAATTGGGAAATGTGAAATCATGATTCATCATCCACCGTTGATCTATTGCACGATCCAATGACTCACGTCTGTCTCCACCAATTCATCGCATATCATACTATCTGATTTGCAAAGTCATCATGACCGTTCAAATACTTTAAAAAAATAAATTCTTCAAATTCTTTGGACTTCTAGTCCTCTTCCCAAGCCACAACATGTGACCAACTTATGACATTGTTGACTCTACCTTAATGCTCTTGCATCAATTAGTAATTTAAGTGGACAAATTGTGCAAAAAAAATTCTAACTCCGTATATTTTTTATGCATACTAGGTTACCAACATATGTTACAATTATTTTATAATATATGTTATTAAAAAATAATATTATTTAAAAATGAAATAAAATTATATAACATGTAGTTTGATTGAAAGGATTTTTTGGATATGTTTTTAAAAATTTTCCAATCCTTTATCATCCTATAATTAGAGATCTGAACACATTTTATCGGTAATAGGGTTTTTAATATTTCTATAGTTGGAGAATATGTTTTCTTAAAGGAAATAATCTTGAAATTAAGCTATATATAGATTTATTTATAGAATTAAATCATAAATATGATAATGTATTTTTGTGAAAATTATACATTCAAATTATATGTGTAATATTAAACATATGATATGACCATTTGTTTATGACATATTATCACATTAATGTCTTTGAATTTTCAATTTAATTTGAAAAATATATAATTATTTTAATTTTTAATATGGAATGGATAAGATATTTTGAAAATATTATTAATAATAAAAATATTTTAATATTCTATAGAATATTTCAATATCAATTATTGATTTAAGAGACGACCTATTTTACAACCCAGTATGATTTGTGAGAGCTGTAAGTCTTTTAGTTTGTTTCAGTTGACAAGTGCCCATTTAAAAAATAAAACAATAAATTATGCACTAAATTAAAAAATAATGTCCACTACAATTTTTTAAAAAATGAGTATGTTGTAAAGTAATTAGAAGTAAAAATTGTGTGAGTAAGAAGTTTAAACCTTACAATTTTAAACAAGAGATTTAAATAAACTATTTGAAGATCTACGTTAACTAATTTATTTGATATCAACTTCATATATATATATATTAAAAAAATGTTCAAATAAAATATTTTAGTGTTGCATATAAAAATATTCAATGTCGGTTATCAATAAAAGATTTTAATACCAATGAATATTGAGATATACTTAAAAATTTATTAGTAAAAAAAATGATGTTGATAAAAAAATATTTTTATGGTTAAAACTTTTATTTGGTCATATATACTCTGTATAGCATTAAAAAATAAAATTTCTTTAATGAAAAATAACCCATTGTATTTTGCACTTAAAAAAGTTTGCACATGAAGAAATTTGATCCTTGTTAGGTCATGTTAGATTTATAATTAAGATGGATCTATGTTGGTATATATGTAGAAAGAGGATAAAAATTTTCCTATCAATTTTAACTTACTTATCTATCATAGATGGAAGATGAATGCATCATGTTGATTTTTTTTATAATAAACAAAATTATAAAAGGGTTTGTGATAAAAACTTACATCTAATTATTTTATCAACATGATAGACTTAAATTTAAGATGGATTTCTAGTACTATAAATTATTTTTATACTATATTTATTAATTTATGGAAGAGTATATATTATTCAATATGAACACTTTACATTAAGATCAATAATGTTATAAATATTAATAGATCAATATCTTTGACATGCAATGAATTAGTTGAGGGAATATCATAACTACACTCTAGTTTAGTAGGTTAATTAGTCGAAGATAATCTCTCAACCAACTAGACCTTAACAACTTCTTGATGAGTCCAAAAGGTTATAGATAGATGGTGACCAGGTGAACTATAAAGACACTCCTAGATGTTAAGTCACTAATTCAATTGTCTACATTATTTAAATATCATTTATGAAAATAACCATAATATAGCATCTTCACTATCAAATTAAAAAAACAACTTTTTGATAAATACAACCAAACTCGTCATAAAACTCTACGAACGTTGACACTTAATTCAATAATTAAATATAAAATTACACAAGCATAACCAATAATAGTTACATACTCTAACAATATCATCATGGAATCTTTTTACTATATTTCAATTTAGTACATTCAATAAATTCACATTAATATGTACCGTTTTATTATAATCCCATGTCTTTGGATGCGGTTGAAAAAACACACACACCTTTAAAAAAAAATTGAGAGCAAAGATAAAATATTTTTATATTCAACATCTTTGGATGCGGTTGAAAAAACAGACGTACCTTTAAAAAAAGGTGTGAGCAAAGATAAAATATTTTTATATTCAACATTTTATATACCAGTATAAGTTAAAAAATTAATGCTTATAGGTGTGTTATAGGATGTTAATTGTTAAGAGTTTTTATGTTAGTTATTTTTAGTAAATCAGATTTATTTTTATTGGATATAGTTTTATTGGATCTATTTGGTGTTTCATTCTTATATCTCACCATGATCGATAAATATGTAGTGAGATTTGTGTTTCGTGTAGAATTATATTTTCACTATCATTTTTAGTATTAGAGTTGGTTTAGTCTTGACTTCGACTCTCTCAACAGAGGGGTTGTGATAATCCCAATTCTGCAAGGTTAAATCCTTTTATATATATTAGGTAAGGGAGTGATTTGCGTATTGGTCACGAGATATATTTAGTGTATATATAGAGTTGTTGTGTGTTTTGAGCTATCAAGAACCACCAAGGAAAAGCTTTCAGTTATACCCCAGTTCAACAGAGATTTCTTATCCTGCATGGATCGATCTTTCAATAGTAGCATATATCTATTGATGTGTAGGCTTCTATGTCAAGATAAATTACGTGGAAAATTGTTACACAGTCTAGGCATAGTCGTAAGTGTGGGAGCTTAGTTCACTGTCGTCCAAGATGCATTCCTTCAGCCTTGATTTGGCTCTTGCATATCATCGTCTATTTGAAAGAGAACTAAAATAATTTTATTTTCTCCCGGCAACACCAACTGAACCCTTATCTTAGGGTTTCGTGAAGTGGAAAATGTCTACACGTAGACTTTATTTTCTACAGCTCGAGATGTATTCTGCATACAAGAAAGAAATAATCACAACAAAAGTGCATTATATTAAATGATAGTGTACAAATACACATGATTTGGTTATGGAGATTTGGTAGTCATTTCTTTCTGTATAGGAAACTATTCCAGTTCTCTAATTGATCTTCAGGATTTAGCAAGCTAGAAGTTGTAAATCCAACACAGGATACCAACTATAGCTAGATTACTTCCATCAAGGCTCGAGTGGAGATAAAATAAACTATAGTGTTGCTACTTATATTTCTAAAATTTAATGCAACATCTATATCGATATTTATTGTGTAGTATGGGTTTGATATTTATAAAGTGGTGTGCAGAGTTTACGATTGTTATTGTAATTTCATTTCTTATTTTTAATGAATTATGAAGATCTAAAGTCACAGAATCGAGTAGTATAATACAAACTCGTAGTTTTTGATATATATGGCGACACAAGAACACATTACTATTTTGATTATGTTTATGTTATGTTATAACTTGATGGTCTCATGTTGGTTTGTTTAGGAGATCACTTTGTATGATTGAATTTTTAATAAATTCAGTATCCAAAGTAGCTTTCTAGATCACTAGTGAATACAAGAGGGAGTCATGTATTCAACAGATCGAGGTATCTTCATAGAGTGTTTCCTAAGCCTCGAGGACTGTATGTCAATATTGTGAACTCTACAAGTATGTCAATGCTTGTCATAAATAATTTTATCTTAAATAGGTGAAGTTGTAAGCTTAAAGTTGTGGTAGAGAAAGAGTATAATATGTGAGATTATTAATAATAACGAGATAAGATAAAAATCAATGTTATTATTGTAGTATTGGAATTTTTAGGTTAGCTATTTTTATAAGTAATAGAGATATTTTTGTTTGGTATGCTCTTTAGCTTTTTTAAGTGTATAAATAAATTATTTTACATATATATTTATGTAAATAAAAATAAAATATATAAACTTTTTCAATAAAATAATACAAAAATTGGTATTTAATTTCATTTATGAAATTAAAGTTAGATATTATTTATATTATATAATTATTAAAGTTATATATATATATATATATATATATATATATATATATATATATATATATATATATATATAATCTTAAAACATTTGAGAGAATTAAGTTTTTTGAATAGATCGAAATTGTTATTCTGGAAGTATGGTTTATTTCTCAGTCTACAATTTCCGTCAATATTTTTTATATTATTATTTTTTTTAAATCTGATCATAAGAAATTATAAGAATGTTTGAATCATTTTTTGATGGTGAAAATGGATTCAATACCATCAAATGTAGGATACCCAAAAAAAAATTGAAATTTAATAAGTCTAACTCAAAATTCTCAAAATTTCAACCTGATTTTTGCCAAAATCACACTTAAATTTCTGTTATTTGCTAACCAAAATTATGACTTGTTCAACTAATCTTTATATTATAACGATATATTTCAAATTACAATTATGTTTTTTCAATTATTTAATTTATATATAAAACAAATAATAATTACTTTGATTACTAATTAAGAATTAAAAATATATTTTAATACCATTTACATAATTATTAACTAATTAAATTTTAATAAAATTATTTTAATATTTTATTTTTGAAAATTTCTATCTACAAATTATAATAAAATTCTCCAATTACCAATTAAAATTAAAATTTAATAAAGTATACTAATTAACGATAAAATTAGATTTGCCAATAAAAGTTTGACAATACTAATTAATAGTTAAAATTAGATGTGGTATACATTAAAATTAGAATTTAATAAAACATACATATAAAATTAGTTTTTAATAAATTTTACCCTTATTGGTATATTTCTGAATTGTTATTGAGGTTAGGTTAGAAATAACTCGTGTTAACAACTCAATTTATCAATAAAGAAATGATTGGCTTATGATCGTTTGCACCCGACTTTGTTACGGCACTAGGTTCATTTGACTCGAACAGATTCCGCATGTCTTTCATATCATGCCTTTTCAGTGTCTACCTTCCTGAATCAAAAGAGTAAGGCGGAAGCAACTCCATGCTTTCATTGGTGTTCCCGCTATGACTACCGACTCCCTCCGACCTCAACTATTTAGCCATTGCTCGCCATCTCTAAAACAACGGTTGAAATTAAGCTATCAACTGTAATCTCTGAAGCTATTTCCGATCCATCAAACGACCAAATATCACTTCTAATGGCTGTTAGTTTTGTCAATCACGTGAAGTGTGATTTTGAGAGTTGAAGCGTGTGTTCCCCCCAACATTTAATAAAAAAGTCCAAGCTCAAGAAATCTTTTATTTATTCTTAGGTCAGTAGGTCTACGTATCCAAGACTCCGCTGCATAAAGAGATTAGGAGAACTGTAACTTGTGGCTTTGGAAACAGCTTTTCCTCATGGCGAAGACGGGCCTTGTCGTCATCATCATAATGTAGTGGTATCATCGGAGAGGCTTTTAGAAGATGTACGGGCTTATTTCATTGCCACAGGAGCTCATCATCCAAAACATGATATGCCACAAGAACTTGTTTGTAGTAATAATGGAAAGAAGGAAACTGCAGGAATCTTGAAGTTTCCGTGCTTCCACTGAAGGAGAACGACTCAGTAGACATGATACTCTTCCAACTTCTGAACGAGGCCGCTGAGCTGCATGGATGGTCTGCATATCATGAATATCATGAAACAGAAATCCCCGGAGCAACTGGATCAACAGCTTGCGTGCATCGATCTGCAAGACTGAAATGAGAGGGGCACACTGAAATGAGAGGGGCAGAAGGTGAAGGTGCAGAGAAGTCGAAGAGGTACAGAGGTGTCCGCAGACGTCCGTGGGGTAAATTCGCAGCGGAAATAAGAAATTCAGCAAGGCAGGGGGCTCGGGTGTGGCTCGGCACCTACAAAACGGCCGAGGAGGCCGTCATGGCTTATGACAAACCTACTCTTCTCTTTCACGGAACTCGAGCCACTTTAAACTTTCCCTTAGAGCTTTTGACAAAGGCTTTGACAGCCAGAAATCACCTATGTTCCTCTAAACTTGGTTGGAAATTGTAAAATAAATCAACAATACATTGTGTTTTCCCCACAACAAAGAGAATGCAATATGCTGAAATAACAATTAACACACATTCACAAGAATGAGATACAAAGGAGAGGAATTCCTTTCTTAATTTATTCAATTCTTCTCTATTTATCATCTCTCAAAACATATGGAAATTGCAATCCATTTAATACAAAACGAAGCATGTAACTAAATGCAATTCAATGCGGGATCAGACATATATCAAACAAAACGTCCTTCTGCCCATTCTTCTATTTCCACACGAAAACAACATACAAAAACACAAAACAACGGACTTGAAATATTATGGGTTCCGCTTGAGAAACCACATCGTGTTCTTGCCTCCATCGCAAAACGCATACCGGTGATTATAACTTTTAACTGTCGCATATGGGAAAACCTTAAATCCTTGCAATTGCGATGTGTGATGGCACGTGGCATCGCAACTTAAAAAATTTAGCTTGCGGGCACTATCCTCCTGAGCTTACGGTATGCGGTATGTGCTAAACTCTTGAGCTTGCGATATGCGATTACGAGCACATCGCATCGAAAATAAAATAACATAACTTGCTAGCGGCTTAAAGTTAAAACATAAAATTTGCGAATTGCGGGCGACGATGTGGTAAACAACGGTAAGTGTGAAATGCGAAAGGTAAGGAATAAAACGAAATACAGAGGTTTGTATGGGGTTTGCAAATGCAGTAAGGTATATCGTATCAGCGAAAACTTAGTTTCGGTGAAAGGCTTAAGAGGTAAACCAAAAAACTTGCAGGCTACGAAGCTCCGAGAATAAATGTAAGTCAACAGCGGAAAGGAAATTAAATGCAGAGCGTGGGCTTGGGTACTCTGTTTTGATTTTGCATGAAACACCTCGAGATTTGAAAAACCTGAGCTCTTCCTTCCCTCCACAAAAATTTGATTGAAGGTGTGGGCTGCTGCCACTTTATTTATGGCAGTGGTTGGGACTATTTCCAACAATCCCCCTTAATTACAACTCCCACCATGAATCATTCCCAGACAATGTCGAACAAAACTTTTCTGTCCCAATGGCTTTGTGAAGATATCAGCAAATTGTTCCTTTGACATGCAATGCTATAAGACAATTTCACCATTGCTAACTAATTCCCTTATGTAATGGTATTCGGCATCAATATGCTTTGTTCTCTTGTGGAAAAAAGAATTCTTGGACAATGCAATCGTTGAGTTGTTGTCACAGAAAATTGTGGCTCTTTTGTCTTATTCATGACATAAATCCTTCAGCATCTTTCTCATCCAAACTGCTTGACATGCCAATACTGTTGTTGCTACATGTTCAACTTATGCTATTGATAATGAAACTATTGGCTACTGCTTGGAAGCCCAGGAGATGGCTCCTGATCACAAATGAAAAACATACTCTAATGTGTTTTTTTGTCATCAACACTTCCAGCCCAATCATTGTCAGTGTAACCAATTAGCTTAAAATCATCAGTTTTGGAGTATAGAACACCATACTCCTTTGTTCCATTTACATACCTTAAAATTATCTTGGTTGCTGGCCAATGTGTCTCCTTGGGTGTCTCCATGAATTTGGATATCAAACTTACTGCATACATTATATTATGCCTAGTTGCAGTGAAATATATTAGACTACCAACTATGCTTTTTTACAATGTTGGATTGACATTTTTGCTACAATCTTCCTTGCTCAACTTCAACCCCATGACAATTGGAGTTGACGATGGCTTGTTATTCTGCATATTGAACCTTTTTAAAACTTCTGCAACATGCCTTTCTTTGGAGATAAAAATTCCATTTTCTATTTGCTTTACTTCTATGTCCAAGAAATATCTTAATAAATCCAAGTTAGCCATTTCAAACTCACTTTTCATGACTACTTTGAAATCAGCAATGAGAGAAACATCATTGCCTGTAAAAATCAAATCATCTATATACAAAACAACAATAAGGATCTTACTATCATTTTCTTTGATGTAGAGTGTGGGTTCACCATCACATTTGTCAACCCATTGTCCATCAGGTAGGCATCAATCTCGTTGTACCATGCTCGTGGTTCTTTCTTCAGCCCATAAAGAGCTTTCTGCAACTTACACACCTTGTGTTCTTGGCCTTCTATCTCATAGCCAAGAGCTTGTTCAACATACACCTCCTCTTTCAACAATTCATTTACGAATGCTGACTTCACATCCATTTGATAAAATTCCCATTTTTGTTGTGCTGCTATTAACAACACTGTCTGCACTGTCTCCATTCTTACAACTCGTGTGAAGATTTTTTCATACTCTCTTCCTCATTGTTGCCTGTACCTTTTAACAACTAGCCTTGGTTTGTGCCTTTCTATCTTACCTTAAATATTTCTTTTGGTCTTATAGACCCATTTCGATCCAATAACTTATTTTCCTTTCGGGAGGTCCACTAACTCCCATGTGTCATTCCTTTCTGTTACTCCTATCTCTTCATTCATTGCTTCAATCCACTTCTCTTATTTTACTGCATCTTCAAAATATATTGGGTCATAAACATGACAAAATAAAGAAAATAAATAATTTATACCAACACTATTATCAACTTCTTCTTGCTCATAAATTTCACTTAAATTTTTGAATCTTGGTGTTCTTGTATTTTTTGAAGATGTGCTTGGAGTTGCACTTGAACTTGAGGGAGTTGTTGATCCCTATGGTGTGCTTGGAGAAACACTTCCTTGGTTTCTCAGTGATGTTCTATTTCTTGCTTGTGGTGTGATATGTTGAGCTTGTGTAGCTACAGGAGCCATTGTTGAGGAATTACTTTCTGCAATCAATTCTTCCTTATCTTCATGTGAAATACATGTCTTCACATTTATTGTCTTCTCTAAACTTCCATCCTAGGCTTCTTCTTCTATGAAATGAACATCTCTGTTGATTATTACTTTCTTGTTTGATGAATTATAGAGCTTGTAAGCCTTGGATTCATAACTGTATCAAAGAAATATACACTTCTCCCCTTTGCTATCCAACTTCTTCCTTAACTGATCCAGGACATGTGCATATCCCACACATCCAAACACTCTCATATGAGTGAAAAAATTCTTTGTTCCACTCCATGCTTCTTTTGGAACTCTTCTCATAACACTTTTGGTTGGACATCTATTTAATATATATGCTTCACAAGGGAGAGCTTCTTCGTAGTACTCATTTGGAAAATGCTTTGCCTTCAACATACTTCTTACCATGTCCATGATGGTCCTATTCTTTTTTTATGCTACACCATTTTGTTGAGGTGTATACCTTGTGGTAAACTTCTTGTGTATTCCATGCTCCCTGTAGAAACATAGGAAGTCTTTGGAGATATATTCTCCACCTATGTTAGTTCTCAACACTTTTATGCAGTGTCCACTTTTCTTCTCAATTAGAGCTTTGTAGTGGTAGAACTGTTCAAAAACTTCACTTTTCTGTTTTAGAAAATAGACCCATGTCTTACTTGTGTAATCATCTATAAACGTCAAAATATAATGACTGCCAGCTAATGATGGTGTTTGCATTGGTCCACATAAATATGAGCGGACAATCTCCAAAGGTGCCTTTGCCCTTATACTCTTTCTTGCTGGAATTTATTCTCTCTATTGTTTGCCCAAGATGCAACCTTCACATAGGCTGCCTGGTTTCTCTATGAGTGGTAATTCCTTTACCATGCCTTTTCTATGTAACAAATTCAAACCTCTGAAATTGAGATGTCCAAATCTCAAATTCCATAACTAGTTCTCTTCTTTCACTTCTTCTTGAAAGATTTCTTGGGTGACAGCTGCTACAACACCTACTTCCTTCAAGTTTGATCTGACCTTGAGAGTAAACATTATATTACTTGTCATGTGCACTTTTGCAATGAGTTGTTTACTTGTCGATTTATCTATTATTGTGCACACATCATTTTTTAAAAACACATTGTAGCCCTTTTCCATGCTGTCCAATGCTTAGAAGGTTACATTTCAGGGCAGGGACACAATAGACATCTGGTACGAACTTCTTCTCTCCGTTCTTTTTCAGTATGTTTACTCTTCATTTCCCCATGATAGAGACCTTGCTTTCAGTCATCGTTGTCACTTTAGATTTTACACATTCATCTAGATAGGAAAGCATTGCTATGTTTCCAATGATATGGTTTCTACATGCTGAATCTAAGAACTATACATATTTTTATTTTTCTTGTGCTACATTACAAGCTAAAAGCATGCTATCACGGTTTTGATTTTATTTTCTAAAATTTATACTTGGTTTACTACCCATGCCATTTTTCTTCTTTCTACATTCATTCGCATAATGACCATAATTTTTGCAATAATGACATTGGACTTGAGATTTATCATGCCTTTATTCTTCTGCTTGATTCTGGCTTGAGAATTGTCTTGTATTATGATTTTTTCCCCTTCCACTTGTTCTTGCAGGGCTGCTTCTTCCACCTCTGTGTGGGCTTCTTCCTCTTCCTCAGTAGTTTTATATTTCTCGACCTCTACCTTGACCAAAAGACATTTGTGTATTAAATGCATGCTACAATGAGGATTTTTTTACTCTGTTCAGTCTGTACTCATGAGACATCAGTGATGCATGAATTTCATCCACTGAAAACTATGAGCGATCCTTTGTCTCTTCTATTGCCACTACTCTAGCATCAAACCTTGATGGTAGACTTCTTAAGACTTTTTCAACTATTCTAATTTATTCAAGTGCCTCTCTATGAGACTTGATTTTGGTAACCAACCCAAACATATGTGCAAATAATGAGTCTATATTATCATACTCTTTCATACAGAGAGTTTCAGAATCTCTTCTCAGCGTTTCAATTTTTGTTGTCTTCACCCTTGCCATGCCTTGATAGGCTTTCTAGAGGGTATTCCATGCCTCGTTGGACTTTTTTGCTACTGCAATCCTTGGAAAAATAATCTCATATATAACTTGGAAAATATAGAAGAGGCCTTTGGAGTCCTTCTTCTTATTATCCCTCAACAATCTATTTCTGCTTGTGTCAAAGAATTATATGTTGCTGCATTTGTTCGTTCTTGGAAACCATTTTACGCCAGCTCCCAAATATCTTGTGAGGAGAACAGGGCATTCATTTTGATAGCCCAATAATCATAATTCTTCCCATTAAACTGTGGTAGTTGGGGATTAGTCAGGCTTGTGCCTCCTGCTGCCATCTCGATTGTGTAAACAAACCTTCTTATTGCTGGAGAATCCACTTCTCAAACAACCTTTCAATTTCTTCGGTAAAGAGATTTCTCTTTCACTGAGAGCCTAGACCTACTCTGATACCATGTTGGAAATTTTAAAATAAACAAACAACATAGGGATGTGTTCCCCCATAACAAAGAGAATGAAATGTGTGGAAATAACAATTAACACACACAGATAGACATCGAGATACACAAGAAAATAATTTGTTTCTTATTTTGTTCAACTCTTCTCTATTCATTCATCTCTAAAAACATATGGAAATTACAATCCTTTTAATACAAAATGGTCAAAGCCTATAAATTAATACAATTCAATGCTGGATCGGACATATATCAACCAAAACGTTCTTATGCATGTTCTTTTGTTTCTACACGAAAAAACATACAAAAACACAAAACAACAGACTTGAAATATTATGGGTTCTGCCTGTGAAACCACATAGCGTCCATGCCTCCATCGCAAATCGCATACCAGCGATTATAAATTTTAACTGGCACTTATGGGAAAACCTTAAATCCTTGCAATTGCGATGTGCGATGGCACGTGGCATCACAACTTAAAACATTTAGTTTGCGGGCGATATCGTCCTGAGCTTGCGGTATGTCGTATGTGGTAAACACATAAGCTTGCGATATGCGATTGTGGGTGCATCGCATCACAAATTAAATAACATAACTTACGCGCGGCTTAAATTTAAAACATAAAAGTTGTGAATTGCAGGCGGCAATGCGGTAAATAACGATAAGTGCGAAATGAAAAAGATAAGGAATCAAACGAAATACAAAGGTTTTTATGCGGTTTGCAAATGCTGTGAGGTATATGGGTCCCATCGATATTGGATCAGTGGAAACTTAGTTTTGATGAAAGGCTTAAGAGGTAAACCAAAAAACTTGTGAGTTGTGACGCTGTGTGTAGTAAGGTAAGTCAATGGCGAAAAAAAAATTAAACGCAAAGTGTGGGCTTGGGTTTTCTATTTTGATTTTGCGTGAAATGCCTCCAGATTTGAAAAACCTGGGCTTGTCCTTCACTGCACAAAAATTCAATTGAAGGTGTGGGTTGCTGCCACATTATTCATGGCAGTGGTTGGGAGTATTTCCAACAAACTTATATCCTCTCAGCAGAAGCACATCATAAAATCTCATACTCAAATTTTGAAGAAACGAAAACTCATTTGCCTTACCAACATCTTCCCTTTGGGAGGTAGGGTTAGCTTAGGGTAGTGTCTAAAACAGTGCCTACATACTGGTAGTATTTCTTGATGAATACCTTTTCATTAGGAAAGGTAGGTTCACAGTTGTGTCTAAATCAATGCCTACACACTGGTAGTGTTTGGTTATGACTATCCTTTTCATCTCACCAATCAAACAAATCCTAGCGAAATGTGATAATGGGTAAACCTCTATTGAGAAAAAACGATACAACTCGTCCATCTCCTTATCTTGGGTTATATATACCAACAAATAGCGTCAAGGCATGAAGCCTCATGCGAAGGCTTGCCTAGGAGAACAATGACACTAAGATACAAGTATATTCATATTTTTTTCATAAGTTGGCTCTTGAGGTTAACAACCAATTTTAGTACACCGATTGGGTAGTGCAGGTTTTTTTCAAGAGCGTAATGCATATAATCCCGACATGCTATGTGTGGAATTTTAGAGCCAACAACCTCAGTGATAATAAGTAATAGTGAAGAGGATCATACACAGAAGTAACTTTATGACGTTGTTTATTTTCAATTGATTATTGTTCTTCTTTGATTTTTATTGTTATGTGATTTTGTAATCAAGGGAGATAGTTGCTTCAGGTTAACAAAATTTTAGGATTACTAGCTCTACGCTCTACATTGGGATAATCTTGTAATAAAATAGATATTTTCAATTTTAATAGTTAGTATCTCATAGCCAACTTAAAAAAAACCTATTCATTAGCATCCTACATTCCAACGAGTTTCTCCACAACATCATTTGCGAATCCATGTTCTAAATCCTGAAGAATTTCAACAACACATAATTCCATAGTGCATCAAGCATATGTTACTTCATAAATACACATATGTTACTTTATTATCCCCTTATTTCCACTTATCATGATAGAAAGCATGCATACAATTAAAAAAAACAATCATTTGAGAAAAGTTTTGGGAAAAAATCTTCTTTTTTTTTCGGATTTTAAGGAATGACTGCTTCCTCTCCATGTGAGAAGCCATAGCCATCCATGGATATTTCCTATATAGTTTTGACTAGTACCTACCATTTGTGTCGAAATAACTCAAATTAAAGGGTATGGCTTGAGGGCTTATTTTCCCGACACAGAATGAGATTGTGTTGGTTGAATTCCCTGTTATGGTTTGTGTTAGAAGAATAATTTTTTTTTCCACAAGTTAAGTTTAAAAAAAGTTGATATTAACCACATATAGTAGCTTTTGTCTTTTTGAGGGACTAGAATAATCATTGTCATATATATATATATATATATATATATATATATATATATATATTACTTTTCACTCATGATTCATTATTATTCTTATGATACTTTAATTCATAGTTTAAGTTAAAGCTATTGTTTTTGGATTGTTTTTACAAGACTGTTGACATTTTGTTTGGTACTTCCCATGGGGACAACCAATAAGCCATGATGTAAGTGTTGTACATTGACGTGCACTAATCAATTCATTCTTACGATCTAACTTTGCATTATTAAATATTATAGTTTTTGAAATTATGCTTTTCTCTTTACTTTACACATTGTAGCTTTTGAAACAATCTTTACCCTTGATGATACACCCAAATTAAGGTCCCCTTTATCATTTGGAATTTATGTTGCGATTATTTAGGGTTTAGAAACAATATTTATCTTTTTTATGACTAAAATTTGAGTTTCATTCTTCTCTCTTAATATCTTTTGTGGCCATGTTCTAATCGGATTCTTATATTTTTTTTTTCGTTATATTATTGCATATGGTTGTTGTCAGTAATATTTTAGTGTATATTTGCATAACATTGTTATCTTTTATCCCTCTTAGTTATAGTGAATTGCATCAATTTTCGTCCATTTTGAAACCTTATGGAGAAAATTATTATGACTAGAGATTACTTACCCAACACCTTTTGTACATTTGTACTTCATAGGTTTGGTAGATGGAATTGATACATAGTTGCATGCCATTGAGAAACTTATTCCCCATTCAAGCATATTTTCACCTCTTTTCCACATTTGTAAAACATGAAAAAAGAAACCAAAAAAGTTTAAAAGAAAAAGGTAGATGCAGTTCCGGTGGGTGGTAGACTTAATTTGTAGACTTAATTTGTATTTAGCTACATTTTATTCATTAGCTACAAGTTATAACATGATTAGGAGTAATTTAACTCCATCCACTAGTCAGCCTTGCAAAATTTGAAGTGTTCTTAAAAAATTCATGTATTGTTCCATTATATCATTGGCCCTATTGATTCATTACTACCAATTCATCTATATGCCATGCTATACGTTCAAGGAAAATGATGTTTGAGGCAGTCATTCTATAGTCTTATTTGACCCTTCATGTTAACCCTCCATTAGTTATATTTCGAGATTTATCACTTGAGAGGAGACTCTCAATGATTTTTAGTATTTCTATTGATTTTTGATACTTTAAGGTAATCCTTTTATATTTCTTTTCCTCTCCACATTACCTCATTTTCTAGGAATTTTGTTTCGAGAAACCAACTAGAACATTAGAGCTTGAAGTATTTTGTGATAAGATTCCTCATAACCGATAGTGGGTTCATGTCATTGATTTTTAATTTATTGATTATATGATTTTTTACATTAAATATTCTATTCAAAATGGATAGCTTGTCCTAGGTGTCTAAAGGTCCATTTCATTATTAATGGGAAATTTCATGTATACTAATGTAATTCATAAATAAATACATTCTCAACATCACCTCATATATTCACATGATGTAGAATGATTCCATAAATGGGGTTCCATTGAAGGCTTTGTTATTAGGGGCACTCTTCATTTGTGTTACCTTCCTCAAGCTACACGAATTTTTATCACTATTATATGGATACTTTTGACACCAAAATGACACTGTCATTTATGTTAGAAGTCTCCTCGATGTATACTATGATAGACACACATTTTATTTTTCATGGATATGATCTACTTAATGTGAGGGATGGGGAACTATTAACTATAAGGTTACGAGTCCTCACATTTGTGAAAAATAATTCAATAATGATTTTATCATCATTTTATAGAGAATTGGATGTTGGGAATCAAAACAAGGGATAGCATGATCTTATATGAGAGAGTCAATTCTATTATTGTTTTGGTAAATATAATTTCCTCTCTTCATCTAGCTATGTAAGGATGGCTAACGTGCATCTCAAGGAACATGGAGATAGGAGTGCAATTAGATACTCAAGATAATATTCACTTGTTATAACTCTTTTCATTAATATAGTTATATATTCCTTTCCTATTATATATTTATTTGCATGAAAATATAATTTATGTTACTCATGATTTGATGAGGATTTTTGTTTGTGTTGTGGCTAGGTAGTACGAGAAAATGGATGTAGACGAGATGGATGTTAGGGTCTTCTTCACATGGATATGATTGGAAGCACTTTTGAAAAATTAAGATATCCTCGAGTCTTGTTTAGTGTAACTCATATGTAGACATTGCATATAGATGGAACTCATAATTATCTACCCCATATTTTATCATCAAATCTAAAGGTCAATGAGAAGGGTTATCTACCTATAGAAATATATGTTTATGACTATATCCTAATGGGTTTGGGAAGAGTGTAAATGTTACTTTATTAATCTCCCAAAATTGACATGAACTCTTAGTTTCTTTAGGTCACGTTTCTTTGAGAGAATGACATCGATAAATATCACTCTAAATTTTCTATAGGATAAATGATACCTACTATGAACATGTTATTTATTCTTTCTACATAACATTCTTATACTTATGCATTATTTTTTTGGCTTTCTTCTTCACTTGTTTAGCATTTGGAATAAGGTTGATAGTAATATTCCCCATTTATTCAACTCTACCTTTTAATGTATATAAAATTTGGCAAATAATCCTAATACTACCTCAGTAGATCATATATTTTTTCCATCTTCTTCTCTAACTAATAATCTGAGTTCGAATGATATTTGGTTAGACATGATTTTAGATGTCAACTTCTATCATTTTCGTCTCAACATCCATAAATGTTTGGAGATTTTGAATCATTTATTTTATTTTGATTTCTCTATTTCATAATTCAGAGGTGGGTAGATGATCGTACACACTTATTCATTTCGTAGATCAAGTTTTTGTAGTTCAAGTTCAAAATTGTAACATTATCTATCACATAAGTTATAAGTCTATCATTTAAACTATAAAAAAAAGTAAAAGAAATATTATACCAAAAATTGATAGCCATAGCTATGATAGTGCTATAATAAAATATTATAACATAAAATATACTTTGTGTAACACCCCCAATTCATGTGATTCAATTTCAAAGTTAGATATTTGAACTTTAATCCTAAGGGGAGTGGACCCCAAAGGATAAATATTTTGTGAATGTAATTAAATATTTAATTGAGGAAATGAATAAAATAATGTGGTGCAGATTGACCAAAATGAGATTTATGAGATCACTTGCTAAATCCATGAGGATGGATGAGGCAAATATTTCCCCACAATCTTTCAAAAATCCTTGAAAGAAATTGATTTTAAATTTAGATTTTTGAGGAAAAATCTGAATTTCCCCAATGATTAGGAAAGTAGTTGGGAAGAGGTAAAAAGCTGGAAAAGCTGAGGAAAAGCATAAAACAACTTTAAAGAATCCCTAAATTGGGAAGCCTAGGCAAACAGGAAGAAAAGCATCCTCAGATTCTGGACGCAGAATTAGAAACATGCTTTGGGGAACAATAGCTTAAATAAGCCGCTCTTGTACAGATTAGAGGTTGATCCATTCTAGGAGGTGATCTTAGCTCGGGGGTGAGTTCTGGGAGACAGAAGGACTCTAAGGTTGGGATGTTGGTCGACTGCATGAGTGGTATGTCTCTGAGTTAAATTGTATTTCTACTTACTGTGGTATGAATTGGCTACATATAAAAACAAAATTGATTTATAAGGTATTAAATTTATTATTTCTACATTTAACATAATTAATCATAAGGCAGTCATCTAATAATTCTGTATGGTTGTAGAGAAAAATCCTGTAAAGTAGAATCCAACAGAAAGTCTAAACCAAGGTTGGTTTAAATCTGAGGATACTTATTTCTTCACAGGAAAAATTTGTGAATTAGCTTTAATATGCTTCTGTTTCCTAGCATGATTCTAATATATACATACATGAGAGAGAATTTGAACTTCCTGTATTATATTGGAAAATAGTAGGAAATGAATTGAAACTTACACTGTGCATGAAATAATAGAAGGAGAGACTCCAAAAACTCACCTCAGGGTCAGCATACCATTTACATGTAATCAGAAATTTAATGGTCAAGAAAGTTGCATGTAAGCAACACATACTATAGCAGAGGAAAGAAACTAATAATTTACAAAAGATTGAACATAGACCATTATCTTATGAAACCACTCTAATATTATAGCATAGAAAGTAAATACATAGAGTGCAGAATTAATTATTTAATAGTTGTGAAGTAAAGAGCAAAGAGTTGAATTATTTAAAACAGTATACACATTAACAGTTAATGTAACTACTATTTCCCTTGACCGAGAGCAAATGGAAGAATAGAAAAACCTTAGTGCTGTAACAAGAACTAAATAACAAGGGAATGAATCCCAAAAACATGACCAGCTTTACAGAAATACCTACAACCAGATATCTATGTAGGCAAGAGCTGTAATTAGCTACAAGAAAATGAAAAGAAGATTCGACTAGAAATATATAACCTGGGAAATAAGAAGAATATTAGTCCTGGTACTTCATACATATTAATTATATGTGTGGCAATGAATGGACTCACAAATCCATGCATGCCATTTATATGCATAGACAGACATTTGTAAAATAATTTCAGTGTAAACATGAATAGAGGGAGACTGTTAGCTATGATACTGGTACAAGTGTAGAGATATCTAGCTACAGAAAATAATGAAAAAAATACATCAGAAGAAAAGTTAAAATTAAATATGACTTCCCAGAAATTCTGAGAGAAGTAACTGAGGAATCTGGTACACATTGAACAACATTAGTGCTATAGAGAAATACATAATATACACTCACTGTTATGACAAGAAAACTAAACAAAGAGAAATTCCATTGTATTAAATCGTATACACGACTCACTCCATGCGAGGAAGCAGGAGACAGTTCATAGAAAATTACACTGTAGAGTCGTTATAGCAAATTCAACATAAGAAAATAGGGAATATATATATATGTATATCCAAAAATTCACAATACATGCTGAGCCTATCAGGGTAGGGTCTGAGAATCGAAACCCTTATCCCAATGAAAAAAAATTTAAAAGAGCGCCACATAGGAACGAAACATATTAACAATGTGACTCTGACAGAGTCTCGTTCCTCAACGAACACTGTGTAAAATCATAAGAGAGCAAGGATTCTACGTTCGATGAAACAACTCAACGAGAGGGGGATAGTATTCCCATAGGCATACCGACATGAAACGTCAAGGAAGACGAGGTTAACATCCATAACTTTGGAAGGTCTCATGAATGCTTTCATAAGCATACGAAGAGATCTTCGATTACTTGTGGAAAAATCAAGCCAAGATGTGAATTAGTAAATGGCGCCATCGTTGGCAAACGATCAAATGGAGAAACTGCTCAGGAAAAAAAAAATCGAGGCATTACCTGTGAAACAAAAATCTCGGGTCCTACGAGCCTCTGAAATCGAAAATTATAAACAGAGTAGGGATTAACTTGAAACTCTATAGAATAATAAAAGAAGGAAATAAACATGTATGTATAGACAGGACGAAAAACTAACCTCATAACGACCGAATGAATGGCAGTCGTTCTCCTGAAGTGAAGCGAAGCACATAAATTGGGACGCTACACAGCATTAACAACATAAATTAGTTATTATTCCATGGAATCAACAGAGGAGTATGGTCGAAAATAAACCGGAAATGGAACACAACGAAATTTTGCACAGAGGGTATAACCCAAAATCCCAAAACGAAACGCATTCATCTTATGAACATCCGAAGACTTCCTCAGAACCGACGTATGGCCAGCTAAGAGCAACGTCCTTGATCTTTAAATCATACGATGGGGAAAAATGAATGCATAAACAATTACCTGGTATTGTCATAGTGGAATAGGCACGCCAGATCTCTTCTTCGTGAACTAAGGACATTAAACCCTCTGAAGAATAAGAACCTTGCAGACGAAGAGATACACAAACAAATGATTAACGCGGAAAACTGTCTCTACCCAAAATCAAAGGCTTATATAATTCTTCAATAGACCCAGAAACCCTAATATGAAAGGATCGCCATCGTCCACTTGGAAAAATCATAAGAGCCAAGCCACGGATCGAGGGGTTGGCGAATGAAATTAAAACTGTCGTATAACATTAATGGTGTTCAGATCCGAAATAAATTCAAGGCATCTTGTTCGCATACAGAAGAGAGTTATGTAAGCCGAGTAAGCCGAGTAAGCCACCTCGACGTGGATCCACCACGTGAACGAAAGAAGGCGACGGAGACCAATATAAACCATACAACGCCACCAAACTTAACATAAAATCTGACATGGATAAGGTTTACCCCGCAGCCATGAACACAGAAACTCGAATTGAATGGGATTACACGCTTTACGTGTAGATCGATCATGAAATCAAGTGCATATCTGAAATTTGATTAGAAATCTAACGTACAATGATATGTTATCGTATCAACGCAGAGGTGAATATTAATTATGAATGCCACCTCATCTGACCGCCAAACGCATAGAAGAGTCAGTCTCATAATAATATGTACATTGAATTCTATCAAAAAATCAATACCCAAGGTCTATACAGATACGTGATGGAAAAGTCATGGCTATGTATAGTTGAAAAGGGTCGAGAATGCTCGTAGGCATAACCCATTCAAAACCATTGTATATAATGTGGAGGGACCTTAAGGTTAATTATAGGTTAATTATAAGTGATATCTGTGACATCCAAGCAAAGGTTAATTCTAGATGATATATGAGACTTTTATAGAAAATAAAATCAGATAAATTTCCTCCATACTTGGAGTTAGAATAACATAAGACAAGAGGAAGTTAATAGAGATTTTATTGGAGTTATGATGTTATGATTAAAGGAATCATGGTTAGAGAATTAGGATTTCATGATAAACCTATGCTTAAAAGCCTGAATTGCTTGGAGAGGAAAAAAAAAAAATTGTGAAATTGGGAGGTGTGACAAATGGTATCAGAGCCCAAGTTATAAAACTGGGCTGGTGACATTGTGCTCACTGTTACTGTGTACTCACTGTATAAATTTATTGTTGTGACAAAAAAAAAAAAATCTTTTCACTGACCTGTGCTATGTAGTGTACAGTGGGGTGCTAGAATGGAAGAAGGTGGCGAAATTTATGTCGATCTGCGTGATGAGGAAAATGCACCAGATCCCAATGCGGCCATGATGGCTATGTTGCGGGAATTGCAACAAGAATTGGCTGAGATAAAAAGCCAGAATGACAGATTGTCATTAGCCAGTGAGGAGCAGGAAAAGCTCATCAGGGAATTAACTTCACGGAACAGCCAGGAAGGCGAAGGTTCCAGAAAAAGGAAAACTGATGAATCTGATGATTCTGATGCTATTAGGCATCAGAATAAGCAGAAAAAGGAATTACAAGGGGAATTCCAGAAAATCAAACCTCCTTCCTATGATGGGGAGAAGGAGGAAGATGCTGAAAACTGGTTGCTGAATATGATTAAGTATTTCCAGGTTTATGAATATGAAAGAAATCTGAAGGCCAGATTAGCTGTCTACCAGCTACAAGGTAAGGCTACCTTGTGGTGGGAGGAGACAAAGATGGTGCATGCCATTGATGAAAAGACAGTTACTTGGGAAGATTTCCAGGCTAAATTCAAGAATCGCTACTTGAATGAGCGTTACTATGATGACAAAGCAAAGGAATTTCATGAGCTTAGATTGGGACAACTCACTATCGATGAGTTTGTTACTAAATTTACCAATCTACTGAGATATGTACCCTACATAAGGGAAGAAAAGGCAAAAGTACAGAGGTTTCTGAATTGTTTGCCTGCTGTATACAAAGAGAAAATTGAGTTTGACAACCCAAAAACAATGGACGAAGCTGTTAGAAAAGCTAGATTATGTTACCAACAGTTCAAAGGAAAAACTGAACAAGGGAAAAGTTGGGTAAATAAGAATGAATTCAAAGGGAGGAAACAGAAACCAGCCTATTTAAAGAGTTTTGGCAGAGATCATCAGCGGAAAAATTTTAATAAACCCAAAGAAAGTCAAACTGCTCAGTCCCAAGTGGCTTCAAAACAAATAGATGGAGACAGTAAAAAGGAGGGGACAGTCAGAATGAAGGAGCCCTTGAAATGTTGGGGCTGTGGAGAACCCCATATTTTGAGGGACCGCCCTCATCGAAACATTCATATGCTCATGAGAGATCAAGAAGCGACAACAGTAAATGATATAGCCATAAATATACCAACTATCAGTGCAGCCCTGGAAAATCGGCAAGTAGAACATCAAGCAACCACGGTGGAAATGGAGGGTAAGATTTCTGACCTATCTGTTACTGTTCTGATTGATCCAGGTGCTTCTTTGAGTTACATTAGTCCAAAGATTGTAGAAAAATGTAACTTAAAAACTGAAAAATTTCAACAGTCATGGTTGGTACAGCTGGCCACTGGAACTAAGAGAAAGGTAACACATAAACTGCCTAGAACAGTAATCAAATTAAATGAGTTTCAAACAGAAGTAAATTTGAACATTCTGCCCTTAGGGTCATATGATCTACTGATAGGAGTGGACTGGCTGGAAAAGAAGAAAGCCTTGATGAACTGTTGGGATAAGACTTTGCATTGTGTAGATGAGGAAGGGAAACCTTTTATCCTCAAAGGGAAACAAAAACCTATTTCTGTAAGACAAATTTCAGCATTGCAATTAAAAAGAACATCTAGAAAAGGACACCAAGTTTATGCAGTGCATGTGGAAGAAACAGAACAGAAAATTGAAGAGGAATTACAGGATGCTATACCAGTAATAAGAGAATTCAAGGAATTTTTTCCCAAGGAAATCCCTCATGTTCCCCCCAAAAGAGAGATTGATTTCTCAATCGATATAGTGCCGGGAGCAACACTTGTCTCCCGAGCGCCTTATCGAATGAGTCCTCCTGAACTGATGGAACTGAAAATGAAATTGAAAGAACTGATAGATAAAGGGTATATCAGACTGAGTGTATCTCCTTGGGGAGCACCGGTGCTGTTCGTGAAAAAGAAAGATGGAACTTTTAGGATGTGCATTGATTATCGTCAACTGAATAAGTTGACCATTAAAAATAGATACCCTTTGCCTAGAATTGATGATATTTTTGATCAAGTGAGAGGAGCTTCAGTATTTTCGAAGATTGATTTAAGGACTGGTTATCACCAGCTTAGAATTAAAGAAGAAGACATCAGCAAAACAGCCTTTCGAACCAGGTATGGTCACTACGAATTTGTAGTCCTACCTTTTGGTTTGACAAATGCCCCTGCCACATTTATGTGCCTAATGAACAGTGTGTTAAACAAGTACTTGGATAAATTTGTCCTTGTGTTCATAGATGATATCTTGGTTTACTCAAAAAGTGAGGAGGAACATAAAGAACACCTGAGGATAGTATTGCAAACTCTAAAGGAAAATCAGCTATATGCCAAGTGTAGAAAATGTGAGTTTTATAAAGATAAGATCCAATACTTGGGTCATATTATTTATGAACAAGGCATTGTTGTTGACCCTGAAAAGATAAAGGCTATAAAAGAATGGCCTGTACCAGCTGATGTTTCAGCAGTAAGATCATTCATGGGGATTGCAGGCTATTATCGCAGATTTGTAGAGAGGTTTTCTGCCATAGCACATCCCATCACATCATTACAAAGGAAAGGTGTCAAGTTTGAATGGACTGAAAAATCTCAAAACAATTTTGACCAATTAAAATTGAAACTTACTACAACCCCTATATTGAAGATTGCAGATCCTGATAAAGAATTTGTGGTATGTACGGATGCCTGTAGAGAAGGATTGGGAGGAGTTCTTTTGCAGGAAAATTCAGTTATTGCCTGTGAATCTAGGAAACTGAAGATACATGAACAGAATTATAGTGCCTATGATTTAGAATTAGCAGCTGTTATCCATGGTTTGAAAATGTGGCGGCACTATCTTCTTGGAAAAAGATTTACATTGATGACTGATCATATTAGTCTCAAATATTTCTTTTCCCAAACTGATTTGAATGCCAGACAAGCCAGATGGCTGTCCTTTTTAAGTGAATTTGATATGGATATAAAACATATTAAAGGGAAAGAAAATAAAGTTGCTGATGCATTGAGCAGAAATGCTTGTCAGAATATCAATAGTATTGGAAGTAGTGCTCAGATCGATGTAGAAGATTTGGTGAATAAGGCAGCAAACCAAGACCCAATTTATGAAATACTTCTGGTGAAATTACAGAAAAAAGAGAAAATTGATTTCACTCAAAACCAAAAAGGGCTGATCTGTTATAAAAACAAATTGTATATTCCCAATGTAGAGTCCTTAAAAAGGGAAATTTTGGATGAGTACCACAAACAACCATATGCAGGACATCCACGATATCAAAAAAATGTTAACATCCCTGAAAAAGAAGTTGTTCTGGCCAGGAATGAAGAGAGATGTAGCAGAATATTTAAGTAGATGCATGGAATGTCAACTAGTCAAAGTTGAACATCAGCATCCTGCTAGCCTTTTAAACCCTTTACCAATTGCAGAATGGAAATGGGACACAGTTTCCATGGATTTCATAACAGGGTTACCTAAAACCAAATACCAGCATGATTCTGTAATGGTAGTAGTAGATACTCTAACCAAAGCTGCTCACTTTATACCAGTGAAATCTACCTTTGGGACAGCTCAAGTAGCGAATGTGTTCCTGAAGGAGGTAGTAAGGCTCCATGGGGTTCCGAAGGTGATCGTTTCTGATAGAGATGCTAAGTTTACAACAGCCTTTTGGAAAGGGCTATTTGGAGGTATGGGCACTAAATTGAATTTTAGCACTGCTTACCACCCTCAGACTGATGGTCAAACGGAAAGAACTAATCAAATTTTTGAGGACATGCTGAGAATGTATGTGATGGATAGACCCTCAAAGTGGGAAGATTACTTGCATTTAGCTAAATTTTCCTATAATAACAGCTACCAATCCTCCATCAAAATGAGTCCGTTTGAGGCACTGTATGGAAGGAAGTGTCGTACTCCTTTGAGCTGGAGTCAGCCAGAAGATAAACTAATGTTGGGACCAGATGCTTTACAAGATATGGAAAGAATTGTCAAACAGATACAAAGAAACATCAAGACAGCACAAGATCGCCAGAAGAATTATGCTGATAAGAAAAGAGTGCACCGAGAATTTAAAGTGGGGGAGCATGTGTATTTGCGTATTAAATCCAAAAAGAGCACCCTTTATGCTGAGAGTTGTGCAAAAATGGCCCCTAGATACTGTGGTCCTTTTGTAGTAGTAGAAAGGGTGGGACCAGTGGCTTACAAGCTGGCCTTACCACCCCATGTTAGAGTTCATGATGTATTTCATGTTTCATTATTAAAAAGATATGTGCATGATGCTTCTCACATAGTTGATTGGAATGTTGTACAGGTGGAACCAGAAGGGGAGTTTCTACCAAAACCGCTTCAAATATTGGAGTGGGAATAAATTGAATTGAGAAGCAGAATAGTAGCAAGAGTAAAGGTGCAGTGGAAGCACTTTATTGCTGAAGAAGCTACGTGGGAAAGAGAAGCTGAAATGATGGAAAAATATCCATTTTTATTTGCAAAATGAACTCTAGTAGTTGAATAACAACACCGAGGATGGTGTTTATTTTCAGAGGGGGAATATGTAACACCCCCAATTCATGTGTTTGAATTTCAAAGTTAGACATTTGAACTTTAATCCTAAGGGGAGTGGACCCCAAAGGATAAATATTTTGTGAATGTAATTAAAAAAGTTAATTGAGGAAATGAATAAAATAGTGTGGTGCAGATTGACCAAAATGAGATTTATGAGATCACTTGCTAAATCCATGAGGATGGATGAGGCAAATATTTCCCCACAATCTTTCAAAAATCCTTGAAAGAAATTAATTTTTAAATTTAGATTTTTGAGGAAAAATCTGAATTTCCTCAATGATGAGGAAAGTAGTTGGGAAGAGGTAAAAAAAGCTGGAAAAGCTGAGGAAAAGCATCAAACAACTTTAAAGAATCCCTAAATTGGGAAGCCTAGGCAAACAGGAAGAAAAGCATCCTGAGATTCTGGACGCAGAATTAGAAACATGCTTTGGGGAACAATAGCTTAAATAAGCTGCTCTTGTACAGATTAGGGGTTGATCTGTTCTAGGAGGTGATCTTATCTCAGGGGTGAGTTCTGGGAGACAGAAGGACTCTAAGGTTGGGAGGTTGGTCGACTGCATGAGTGGTATATCTCTGAGTTAAATTGTATTTCTACTTACTGTGGTATGAATTGGCTACATATAAAAACAAAATTGATTTAGAAGGTATTCAATTTATTATTCTACATTTAACAAAATTAATCATAAGGCAGTCACCTGATAATTCTGTATGGTTGTAGAGAAAAATCCTGTAAAGTAGAATCCAACAGAAAGTCTAAACCAAGGTTGGTTTAAATATGAGGATACTTATTTCTTCACAGGAAAAATTTGTGAATTAGCTTTAATCTGCTTCTGTTTCCTAGCATGATTCTAATATATACATACATGAGAGAGAATTTGAATTTCTTGTATTATATTGGAAAATAGTAGGAAATGAATTGAAACTTACACTGTGCATGAAAGAATAGAAGGAGAGACTCTATAAACTGACCTCAGGGTCAGCATACCATTCACATGTAATCAGAAATTTAATGGTCAAGAAAGTTGGATGTAAGCAACACATACTATAGCAGAGGAAGGAAACTAATAATTTACAAAAGATTGAACATAGACAGTTATCTTATGAAACCACTCTAATATTAGAGCATAGAAAGTAAATGCATAGAGTACAGAATTAATTATTTAATAGTTATGAAGTAAAGAGCCGAGATTTGAATTATTTTCAACAGTATACACTTTAACAGTTAATGTAACTACTATTTCCCTTGACCGAGAGCAAATGGAAGAATAGAAAAACCTTAGTGTTGTAACAAGAACTTAATAGCAAGGGAATGAATCCCAAAAACATGACCAGCTTTACAGAAATACCTACAACCAGATATCTATGTATGCAAGAGTTGTAATTAGCTATAAGGAAATGAAAAGAAGATTCAACTAGAAATATATAACCTGGGAAATAAGAAGAATATTAGTCCTGGTACTTCATACATATTAATTATATGTGTATAAATGAGAATGGACTCACAAATCCATGCATGCCATTTATATGCATAGACAGACATTTGTAAAATAATTTCAGTGTAAACATGAACAGAGGGATACTGTTAGCTATGATACTGGTACAAGTGTAGAGATATCTAGCTACAGAAAATAATGAACAAAATACATCAGAAGAAAAGTTAAAATTAAATATGACTTCCCAGAAATTCTGAGAGAAGTAACTGAGGAATCTAGTACAAATTGAACAACATTAGTGCTACAGAGAACTACATAATATACACTCACTGTTATGAAAATCAAACTAAACAAAGAGAAATTCCATTGTATTAAATCGTATACACGACTCACTACATGCGAGGAAGCAAGAGACAGTTCATAGAAAGTTACATTGTAGAGTCGTTATAGCAAATTCAACATAAGAAAATAGGGAATATATATATATATATATATGTATATCCAAAAAGTCACAATACATGTTGAGCCTATCAGGCTAGGGTCTGAGAATCGAAACCCTTATCCCAATGAAAACAAATTTAAAAGAGCGCCACATAGGAACGAAACATATTAACAATGTGACTCTGACAGAGTCTCGTTCCTCAACGAACACTGTGTAAAATCATAAGAGAGAAAGGATTCTACGTCTGACGAAACAACTCAACGAGAGGGGGATAGTATTCCCATAGGCATACCGATATGAAACGTCAAGGAAGACGAGGTTAACATCCATAACTTTGGAAGGTCTCATGACTGCTTTCATAAGCATACGAAGAGATCTTCGATTACCTGTGGAAAAATCAAGCCAAGATGTGAATTAGTAAATGGCGCCATCGTTGGCAAACGATCGAACGGAGAAACTGCTCGGGAAAAAAAAAAATCGAGGCATTACCTGTGAAATAAAAATCTCGGGTCCTACGAGCCTCTGAAATCGAAAATTATAAACAGAGTAGGGATTAACTTGAAACTCTATAGAATAATAAAAGAAGGAAATAAACGTGTATGTATAGACAGGACAAAAAACTAACCTCATAACGACCGAATGAATGGCAGTCGTTCTCCTGAAGTGAAGCGAAGCACATAAATTGGGACGCTACACAGCATTAACAACATAAATTAGTTATTATTCCATGGAATCGACATAGGAGTATGGTCGAAAATAAACCGGAAATGGAACACAACGAAATTTTGCACAGAGGGTATAACCCAAAATCCCAAAACGAAACGCATTCATCTTATGAACATCCGAAGACTTCCTCAGAACCGACGTATGGCCAGTTAAGAGCAACGTCCTTGATCTTTAAATCATACGATGGGGAAAAACGAATGCATAAACAATTACCTGGTATTGTCACAGTGGAATAGGCACGCCAGATCTCTTCTTCATGAACTAAGGACATTAAACCCTCTAAAGAATAAGAACCTTGCAGATGAAGAGATACACAAACGAATGATTAACGCTGAAAACTGTCTCTACCCAAAATGAAAGGCTTATATAATTCTTCAACAGACCCAGAAACCCTAATATGAAAGGATTTCCATCGTCCACTTGGTGAAATCATAAGAGCCAAGCCACGGATCGAGGGGTTGGTGAATTAAATTAAAACTATCGTATAACATTAATGGTGTTCAGATCTGAAATAAATTCAAGGCGTCTTGTTCGCATACAGAAGAGAGTTATGTAAGCCGAGTAAGCCAAGTAAGCCACCTCGACGTGGATCCACCATGTGCACGAACGAAGGGGACGGAGACCAATATAAACCATACAACGCCACCAAACTTACCATAACATCTGACGTGGAGAAGGTTTACCCCGCAGCCATGAACACACAAACTCGAATTGAATGGGATTACACGCTTTACGTGTAGATCGATCACGAAATCAAGTGCATATCTGAAATTTGATTAGAAATCTAACGTACAATGATATTTTATCATATCAACGCAGAGGTGAATATTAATTATGAATGCCACCTCATCTGACCGCCAAACGCATAGAAGAGTCAGTCTCATAATAATATGTACATTGAATTCTATCAAAAAATCAATACCCAAGGTCTATACAGATACGTGATGGAAAAGTCGTGGCTATGTATAGTTGAAAAGGGTCGAGAATGCTCGTAGGCATAACCCATTCAAAACCATCATATATAATGTGGAGGGACCTTAAGGTTAATTATAGGTTAATTATAAGTGATATCTGTGACATCCAAGCAAAGGTTAATTATAGATGATATATGAGACTTTTATAGAAAATAAAATCAGATAAATTTCCTCCATACTTGGAGTTAGAATAACATAAGACAAGAGGAATTTAATAGCGAGTTTATTGGAGTTATGATGTTATGATGAAAGGAATCGTGGTTAGAGAATTAGGATTTCATGATAAACCTATGCTTAAAAACTTGAATTGCTTGGAGAGGAAAAAAAAAAAAATTGTGAAATTGGGAGTTGTGACACTTTGATTGATCACGCTATCATGAGGAAGAATACACTTATATTGGTGGAGGAGGATCAGTATCCCTGTTAAAAGAGGTGAAGTAGGGTTTTCCAATTTTTTCGTCAACATAGAAACACTTTTGGCCAACCTATGGACTTTGTCCATCATTTAGGAGCATGATTTTTGGTTTTAAAAAGTGTGAATATTATTTTTTAGAAGTGTGATCGTTTGTTTCCAATAGTTTGATTATCAATTTATAATGGTTGCATTATTTATTTATAATAGTGTGATTTATAAATTTCCTAAATTATTCTAACACAATATATTTTTCTTAGTAAGTTCTTTCTCCCAATTTATCCTCAATCTCTGACAAGGGTCACAAAGGGGCCATATTTGGTAGTCATCCTTGATATACAAATAAGTAATAAGTGAGATAAATGATATTCTAACCAATGGATCTATACCAATTTAGAAATTAGGACATGGAAATATTTCAGAAGGGAATGATTTGAAAATTGGTCTAAGGGAATACTTCAAACAATTTAACCAAAGACACAATTTGGAAATAAAAATGAATCTATAGATCAGACCTAATTTAGAAATCAATCAAAATGCAAATTTCAACCAAGATAAAACAAGTTCTGATTTGAAAATTATGTCCACTCTCGAAGTCAATCAAATTTAGTAATTAGGGAAGAATCAATGTTTAACAAGGTAAGTAAGTAAAATATTCAAACATTCAAATCATTAAAAAATGATAAGTAATTTTGATCATGTGCGAAAACCCCAAACTATCTGAAAACTTATCAAGACAAGGCTTGATTTTGAATGTTTTCATGAATAATTTTTTTCTTCACTTAAAAAGGTGATAATGAAAAGGAATATCCTAAACAAGTGTAAGTATTCATTTTAATATATCATTTTACATTGATATTTACACCATATTATAAACTAATGCCTTGGTATCATAATATTTTAAGGCATGATTATCATACAATATCAATATTTTTTTTTGTTAAAAACCCACATATTAAGTGAGGAGAGAGAATCTCATTATAATTTTTCAGACACTTCGAAAGAAATTCCCATTCATCATCATATATATTTTTCCACTTATTGTGGATATATATTAATTTATGTATATTTATTTCAATTTTTTTACTTTATCATCCTTTCCATATTTTCATTATTTCCATGACTATTTAATGTTATCTATAGGAATGATATGATATTTATCTTTTTCATTTTCCACATTTTTTTCTCAAATTGGGCTACATATCCTCCACTGGATTTCTTGCATTCAACTAGAACCTTTGTAACTATCAATATCATCTAACAAATCAATTTATTCATTTCATAATCATACTAGGTTATTAACACTTCTTCATATAGTGATAATATGGTATTTAATTTGCATATTTTCTTGCTTCAATTTCTTCTATAGGCTTGCTACAAGAATGCCCCACATATCGTCAATAATAAGGACCCTTTGACTTTGGTTTTCATCCATGAGATAATGTTGTCCAATTTAACAATTTTTGTTTTATCATTTTCTTCTTTTCTACCCAAAAAGAGCATATTTTCCGTGTCTCATTAACTAAGTGAGCATATAAATCCTTCAAAAAAAATTCCCAATATGTTACTATTGAAACTGGTATTCGTCCCCTTGATTTTCCATTGCTATATTAAAATGAATATATATGAATTTATTCCTTTATTCATGTCTTACATCTCTTTAGCATTGTGAATTATGACAATCTAGATCCCCTCTTAGGTATGCATGGATTTCCATTAACCTCTTTATTCCATATATCTATGCAATTGAAACCATTTTCATCCCTAATAGCTACCTTACCGTATATTGCTTGATAGGAATATCATTAACCATAATAAATTTTTAAAAAACATAGGATTTGATAGCCATAATATTCTCATTTCCATCCCATAAGTATTTTACCCACAAGCTCCTTAAATTTATAAAGCTCCTCAATCGTGAATGGAGTGAATTTTATTTCATTTTGAACCATTCTATATTTATCCATGAAAGGTTGTATTTTTAATATATCTCATCATTTTAGTTGAGTTGATAAATTCAAATATTTTCAATATATATCTCTATAGGTGTGACCAAATTAGAGGAACCTTATATATATGATTATAAAAGTGTTTTTTTAAGAAGAAACATGTATGAAAATGGGTAAGAATTCTTGTTTTCACCTCCACAATTATTGAGTTGCAAGAATAAAACTGATGTGAGTTTGTTCAAGGAAGCTTTCGGTGTTTACAAAGTTTGCATATATTCTCTCTAATATTGTTGAGATTGTTCAAAGGATTCATTTTGTAAAAGTGCATGATGCAATCGATGTAGAGAATACCCTTTCTCGTATAAACAATTCCCGAATGACTCAAACATTGTGTGTTATAGCATGATCAAGCATAAATATAAGTACAATAAAATAAAGTTTGAACCTATAAAAATAAAAACGATGCCAAAGTTTCCAAAAATCCTAGAAATACACTTATATTAAATAGGAGATTATGGATATCACTAAGTGACTTTGCGTTACTTCCCAACCTTGGAATGGAAGTCTTCATATTATCCATATTGTCATGTGAAATTTTCTAGAATTTTCAATGGTTCGCCTCTATTTAAAACATTTTGACATACTAGGATGGGAAACAACTTTTAATGTGGTCATTGTGAAGTTTTGAAATTGGTTCCAATATTTTATCATTGTTCGGTCAATGTTTCCTATAAATTTATAGAACATTTCATAGCACTCGTCACAATTTGCAAAGAAAAACTTCTTTGTAATTGCAACATCTATAAAAATCCCTTTCCATCTCATTAACCCAAAGTAATCCCTACATTCCTCTCAATCATTAGTCATTATCACATTATTAAGATCGAATAATTACCTAACCCTTCAAAAATGATGATGATGAAACAAAACTCCAATTTTCCTAATTCGTAGATTTGTGGGTTATGGGCCCACATTTGGTTGACATATTTCATTTACAGAAGAAAAAAAAATCATTTATGGAATGTCCTCGAATTCACCCAGATATAATTTTTGAACCCCTTGCTGGAATGGAGCCAGAAATAACTCCTTGAATAGGAGTTGAATTCTCTTCAAATCTCATTCTTATATTTCCTGATCCCGGACAGACCTACAATCATAATTTATTTTCTAAAATATTTTAACCATTCTGCATTCACGGGAATGTTTGCTGAAACATTTACTGCAAGTTGGGGTAAGTTGGGGTGTTATGTCTAACCCTTTGTTAGATTCCCTTTATGTGATATTAACTCAGAATTAAACGCTTCCCGTCAACGTTTCATTTGCTCATCATTTTGATCATCAAACATTCAATATTACTCTCAATAACACAAATATCATCCAATGTTGCATTATAATCGAGAATTAAAGGGTTACATAGTCTTTATTTTAAACACATGGAGATATAATAAACAAGAATCAAAACTCTATTTAATTCTCACAAATACAGTCACAAAGAAAAAAAAATCCATTTCTGGAACAATAATGCAGTATGGTTCATGGCTGAGCCAGTTTGTACACAATATGCTATGAAGGCCAATTTTGTTCTTTACGTTGTGTCGGCCCCCATCTCTCTCACTATTCCAAAATCTATAATTTATATAGGACACAATACATCGAATGGATCATTTCAAACCCATTCGTTTCTCTTAGGATCTCCTAATAGTTTTCTAAAATCATGCACTTCCCTATTTTTATAATAGATTGACCATATCTACTTTAATGAGGTGGTTTACAATCTCTTAAAATAGTAATGTCATTAATAAAAAATTAACAGACACAACAAAACGTGAGTAATTTTGTCCTCATGCCATGCTTCCTCCTTTCGCACTATTGGATTCCAATTTTACTGAAGTATGCTCAGATTCTCCTGCATCAGACTCTCGAGTTACAAAAATTTCTTATAACCCCCTAGTCATATGTCTTCTTCATTTCTTAGCAATTCTACCCACGTCCTCTATGGAATTGCCTTTGTGATATTTCTGTGAATTGCAACTAGAACCTCTGCAGTAACAAGTCCTCCCTGCTACACGATACCTCACCGAGCTTCTCTCCTCTGAGCCCAATCTTTTAGCATCTCTCTGGTTCTCTCCTCTATAACCATTTGAGCACTCCTGGCTCTAAGCTATTGCAATATTCTCACATAAAAAACAACATAAAGACCACAAGATTTCAAATCTTCAATAAAGTTGTACCTCTTCTTCCTTCGCATCCAAACTCTTTCTTGCAGGAAATATTTTCCCACTCTAATACCACTTTGATGTATAAAAGTTGCAATTTTCCTAATTCGTAGATCTGTGGGTTATGAGAACACATATGGTTAACATATTTCATTTACAAAAGAAAAAAAACATTTATGGAATGTCCTCTAATTCACCTAGATATAATTTTCGAACCCCTTGGCAGAACGAAACCAGAAATAACTCCTTGAACAAGAATCGAATTCTCTTCAAATCTTGTTCTTATATTTCTCGATCCCGGACGGACCTGCAATCATAATTTATTTTCTAAAATATTTTAACTATCCTGTATTCACTGGAACGTTTTCTGCAACGTTTACTGCAAGTTGGGGTAAGTTCGGGTGTTATTTCTAACCACTCGTTAGATTCCCTTTATGTTATATTAGCTCAGAATTCAACGCTTCCCATAAAATTTTCATTTCCTCATCATTTTTATTATCAAACGTTCAATGTTACTCTCAATAACACTAATATCATCCAATGGTGCATTATAATCCAGCATTAAAGGGTTACATAGTCTTTATTTTAAACACATGCATATATAATAAAGAGGAATCAAAACTCTATTTAATTATCGCAAATATAGTCACAAAGAAAAAAAATTTCATTTCTAGAACAATATTGTAGTATGGTTTGTGGCTAATCCAATTTGTACACAATTGGCTAAAAAGGCCAATTCTGGTCTTTACATTGTGTCGGCCCCCATCTCTCTCACTATTCCAAAAGCTATAATTTATATAGAACATAATACATCGAATGGATCATTTCAAATCCATTCTTTTCTCGTAGGATCTCATAAGATTTTGCTAAAATCATGCACTTCCCTATTTTTATAATAGATTGACCATATCTACATTAATGAGGTGGCTTACAATCTCTTAAAATAGTAATGTAATTAATAAAAAATTAACAAACTCAACAAAATGTGAGTAATCTCATCCTCATGCCATGCTTCCTACTTTCGCACTATTGGATTCCAATTTTAATGAAGTGTGCTAGGATGCTCCTGCATCAGATGACCAAAGATATGTTGTGAACCTATTCATGTTCATCATGAGAAAAGTGAGTTGGTCTTTGGAATTCCATTATTATTTTATCTCTAGAATTTCATGTTGAATAATGTAACTAGTGTTAGTATTGATAATTGTATTTGAGTAATAGCATAATGTATCTTTCAAGAAAAAGAAAATTATTATAAAACAAAATATATTTTATGAGCATGGGTTTCATGCTTCTACGTCAATCCTCCATTGTAAGATTTTAGTTTTGTCAAAAGTGAAAGCCGTAGACCATTATTAGGATTTGTATGTCAAGAAAATTTATTATTAAACATGTAAAACCACCTCCATTAAGTCTGCGTCAAGATCATCATTTCGACTAACAAATTACAAACACCAACCATTATATATAGGAAATGAACTCAACCTATTTAGATTACATTACATCTGAAACTATAATAGAAGAGATGAAGTGTGAATATGAAAAGGAGCATATACCTTAACAAGTAGGATGACGAAAGACCCAAAAAAGAAGGATGAAGATAGATATTTATATTTCATGTCACGTGTGTGAAGGAATTGAACGTCTGCAGGATCAAGGTACAAGATTAAGATTAGAGGATGAATTGTAGAAGGACCGAACCCAAATTGACTATCTGGATGGATGTTTTGATCGTCTTGAGTTATGGCTCGATGGATGAAGGTAAGATATTTGTATTAGGTCAATATTGTCTCAATATGATTTGAATTTTATAATGGAACAGTCTAACTGGTTTTCCTCTTTATATGGGTTTTTTCCTGATTGAGTGCCTACATCTTGTGTTCTCTTGTGTGTCTCTAATCTAGATTATTTGATATTTGTGTTTTTGATAAGAATTTTATAATTAGAAAGAACAAAAAATAAATAACTTCACAAGAAAATTTCAAAATAAGATAAATCATCATAATAAAAATCTAACCATGCTACCCCAAAAAAATTATCAACATGGTATTAGAGCTGAGGAAAAGGGTCTAAAGGAAAATAGAAGATTCATTTTTTGAAAGAAAAATGATTTACTTGTTTCATTTCTCAAGGAAAAAAATTCTGTATAAAAATCCGATCTCCAAAGGAACACTTTTTCTAGAGAAACCTTCAGGGATTTACGTCTATAATTAGGCCACAAGCATGAGTAAAAATATCAAATAAAAATGAGGAATATAGAAGCAGTGGTTCTAAGAACTGAGAGGATGGATTAATATCCCTTTAAATATTGAATCTAATAATGAAAGGATCAAAGTCCTGAGCTTAGATGTTATGACAGAAAATCACTCCAAAATTATGAAATTCTTTGCCACCTCAGGGACCTGAGATCTTCTAAAATTTTTGCATAATTATGGAGAGTTAGTATTCATATTTTAGAGGCTAGTAGAAGCTTTTAAAAGCATCATTTATGGATAGATCCAAAAAAAAATGTGTTTTATGCGTTGTAGGTTTAATAGGTAGGCATGTCCTAAAACTATAAGTAGGAGACTAGACTCCCTCAATGTACTAAGTAAAAGTATACTTTGAAGGCTTGAACTGCAGCTTCCATCTCCTACAAAAAGCAGACAAAGACCTGTTAGTCTCAAATTCGTTTCATTTTAATTAGTTTATCACATATATATAGTCACCATAGTTAAAGTAGTTTAAGCAGTCTTAAGATACATGGTCAGTGAAATAGGAAGTCATCCTCTGAAGTCTCCTTAGTGATTAAGTAATACAATAACCTACGTAAAGAGACTGATATCATTATTTCAAAAATATCCCTGGCCAAATGTTTATCTCAAGACTACACAATAGTACTCGAAGTCCATCAATACTATCTAGCATACATCCCTTGGAAAATAATTAATCTTACTATTGAATCCCTAGAGGTGAATTATAATACAAGAGATAAGTCATCCAATAGTGAAATAATATCCTCTTGTTGAGCGATAATATCACAAAAAGGGAAAAGTCTATTTGAGGACATGTAGAAAGCCCATTCTTACTATAGTCAAAAGAAAGCATTAAGCCTAGATTCCTCATCTTACTCAAGTAATTATTGGTATTTATTATTTTTGTTTTAAGTCATATAAAAATATGTATTATGATTGCAAGAAAAATCAACAGGTTCAAAGGAATGTAAATCCTTCAATCATCAAAGACAAGGTATGAAATATTAAAGACAAGGTATGAAATATTAAGGTATGTATAAAATATTCAATTGTTAAAAGTATGAAATATGGTAACATTATTAACTTGTTTCATAATATTTAGTGTTTGTAAAATATATATAGCATTCCTTGAGAATAATGAGATAAAAAAAAATTGTATTAGGGTTTGTACTCAAAATCGTCATTTTCTAAATGTTTGTTGAAAACCCTAGATTATATTCTTGTATACATTTTCTTGTAAATATTGCAAGTACCTAAATTTTTGATGCCATGCCTCATTAAAGGAATATTTTCATTAAGGAAACCTTGCTACGTTTGTAAAAACAGAAACTCAAGGTATGATTTGTAGCTAATTCTACTTACATTAGAAGTGTATGATCATTTTGAAATTTTTCTTGGTATCACTAAAAATCTCATGTTTAAGCCTTTGGATAATAGAGATTATTGTTAGGGTGATTAATCACTATATTAAATCTACCCTTAAATTTCTCTTTCCATCGTTTTTATTTTCGTTAAAACCTTAACCCTTAGGGTTCACTATAAAACCATAGCCTTTTGATGCTTATGGTATGTTGACAATAATAATGAAACCCTAGTGTACTTAGGTTTTGTTAATCAATCAATAAAATATAATGATAGCGTACTCTCTTGATGTTTATAATTTTGGTATTTTTTTGGTAAAACCCTAATCCTTTAGGGTTTGTTATTGATGTCTACGATATGTGATGAAACACTAGATTTTTAGGGTTTGACTAATTAGGGTTTATGAGATAAAAAATTTTAGTAATAAGGCCTTAGGAATAAAACCCATATGTGTATGTGATTGCGTATTATTGAAACCATATATTAGTCAAAATTGTTTTATATCTAATTTTTTTGATTGATGTTTGTGTATAGGGTTGAAGATAAAAACCCTAGTAAACAATAATGAATCCCTAGATTACTAGTATTCATGATTTAGTTTTGTTAATGAAATATAGGGTTTGTGAAAAACCCTAGTAGAGTTTGACATGAAGTTTTATGGCATAATATTGAAATCCCAGATATAAAAATCTATGATTGGATTGGTAATTTAATTTAGTTACTTATATCTAAGGTTTTAAGTCTCAATGATAGAATCTAGGGTTTGTGTTAAAACCATAGCAGAGCTATTGAATTCTAGCATATAAAGGATGTAACCCTTATTGACTATGAACCTAAATAAGTCTAAGTATCTGATGTCTGAAGCTTGATTTTTTTGTAATGACATGATTTGATATAGTTGACTTCATGATTTTGTGTATTTGTACTTGGTTGCACTTTATGTTGAAGATTTGCACATACATAATATTAAAGATGTTGAATATGTTTATAATTGAATATGACTTGATAATAATGATGAGAGTGATTGTTAAAGGGATATATAAGAAAAATTATGATATAAAATATGAATAAATGACCTCGTTTCCATAAGAAAGAATGATGTTCATGAAGTTTTGAAAGGATGAAGTTTCTATGATATTATGAAGTTGTTGACCTCTCTAAAATGAGAGGGAGCTTGGATGAAAGGAAGTGTATATATCCATATATTGAGAGGGAGGGAATAATGTGGAAACTACAATAAAGACCTTGAAGAAAAAATAAGGACCATGGATGAAGCATTAAAAATAGATATTTGTGAGTGGAAACGTTGTAAACTAGATTTTCTAAAAGAAGCACTAAATCTAAGTTTGGTGTTGTTGTAGACGTTGAAGAATAAATCTTCCAAATAATATGTGTTTGGATAGTATGGTGGTGACTTAAGTAGAATTATTATATTTGGGAATCCACATAGGTTTGAGTTAACTTATATACATATTGACAGTTTATTACTAACTAGGGTTGTGATTGTGCAAGATCCCTCCATAAGAAGATTGAATGTTTTGAAGCATGCTTGGATTGGTGGATATATTTTATTTAGTTTATAAGGGGAGATGAAACATATTGGTGTGACAAGATTCTTGGGACGACATATGGTCAGCCTGTGATAATATCTATATCCCGAAGTAGGTAGGGTGGGATTGGTCTTGGAGTTTGACCTTAGATATGTATCTAGATTGATTTTCTGGTGTTAGAGTTGAAGCCTCATGGTAACCTATAGTAATTGAATCTTGGATCACACCTTAGTCCCACCCGATTAGATACCTTGGTTAAGTATCTAATTTGTAGCAATGTGTGTGCTTTGAATATTTGCAAAACATATAATTTTGAGATCATCCTTCTACGTACGTATGCATGTAATTATGAAGAATGTAACTATTTTTTGTTTTCATAATTGTATTTGACTCATAATATAATGTGTTTTTCAAGAAAAATAAAATTATTATAAAAGAAAAAATATTTTATCAGCATGGATTTCATGCTTCTAGGTCATGCCACCATTGTAGGCTTTTAGGTTTGTCAAAATTCAAAGTAATAAACCCTTTTCGAGATAATTATTTCAAGAAAATTTACTATTAATCATGTAAAACCTCCTCCATCAAGTCTATCTCAAGATCATCATGTCAGCCTCAAAAGTACAACCTCCAATCACTATATATAGCAAATGAATGCAAACTATTTGGCATAGATTGGATCTGCAACTATAGTAGAAGTGATGAAGTGTGAATATCAAAAGGAGCCTATAACTTAAGAAGTTAGAGGGGGAAACTCGCAAAGAAGGAGGATGAAGCTAGATATTTATCTGTTCGGTCACACATGTGAAGTAATTTAAGGTCTACAGGACGAAGGTAGAAGATTAAGATTAGAGGATGAATTTTTCAATGATAAAAGACCTAATTGAATAGCTTTATGGATGATTTGATGGTATTGATGTATGGATTTATGGATGGAGGTGATTTCGTTGTCTTAAGTTAAGTTTGTCTCAATTTTATTTGAATTTTCTATTGGAAGAGATTGACTGGGTTTTCCCCTTTATGTAGAAATTAAATGTAGATTCAAAATTGTTTAAGAAAATTAATAAAACATAAGAATAAAATCTACTCTACTCATCCATGGAATCAAATTCACGATTGAGAAAACAATTCAAAAACATGCATCTTGATTCAACACACATACGCTGAGATTTATCTACGGGAAAGAAACTCCTCAAAACCCCTTCCTATGTGTATTACATTAATCAAATAATTTGGATGAATATAATATACCTGCTCAAGCTTGAGCACAAGCTACACCTGTATCTTCTATCCTCTATCTGACTAACTAATCTTGGCTAATACTTAGGAAAAAAATTGAGCCTCCAAGCTCCTATTTCCTTGCTCTGTTCATTTAGGAAATTATACCCTATTAAATAGGAAAATTCCCCCATATGGATTGTACAATTCCTAGAGGTCCATCCTCTGGGTGCATGAACCACATGTAGACATTTGAATATGCTACAACTGATAGTACAATGCATTGGAATCTGAATCTCCACTGGGTATCTCAAATTCTCTGCATGCATGAGATAATTGAGGTTGATTTATTATTTATCTCGATGATAACTAAGAGTGATTGAAGTTACACTACACAACTTTACCTTCCATTAGTGTCTCAAAAAATTGGAACTATTTTAACTCACCCTAACTCAAATTAACTAAATTAAATTGCTACAACTAAAATGAACTCAACCTAGGCTCCTAAAATTTAGGAATCCTATGCACACAACTGAACTTCATGCCCCTAACTCTAATTAACTCAGTTAGAATCCTGGCTTTTAGGAATCAACTCAACTAAGTTGAACTTTAACTAATTAACTTGAATTTAGTGTTCTTAACTAAGTGACAAGAGCCATGTCACCTCAATTAACTCCTCCATGTTGTCTGTTGATGTGGAATTTCAAATTTCCTCAATTTTAATTAAGGAAAAATCAAAATTGAGACTTTCCCACTACATTTTCAACACTCCATCTTAGCAAGAAAGGGACTATCAACCACCCCTATATTGCACCCGTGGAATGTACTACATGAAAAAACTCTCAGTTTTATTACTGCTATTGCAACATATGCCACTGAGAAGCATAAAAAGAAACAACGAATCAACTGTGTGTGCAACTATCTACCAGGAAAATTTTGTTTCTCTTGACTTTACTTCTGAGCCTCCTTCTCTGTTCTAAGCACTCTTGTGCACTCCTTAGTATTTAGCTGACACTGATCCTCCTACTACTGAATATTGTGGACCCCCGTAGAAAGGTAATTATCCATGAGGATCACCCCTTAATGGACCCTGCCCAAATTTATGCAACTCTTTGACTAAGGATCTAGATTGCCACACCTCACTCTTGGATGTATGGTTGCATGTATGAAAAATTATGACCTACTCATATTTTTTTTTCTACTTCTTTGTTATTGCTAATGGATTGTTGCTACAACTACTGAAATCATGAGTCTAACTGTTTCGGGAAATGTTACCCTAAAGGTCTTGGGTTGATAAACCTTCATAGATCAAGGGCATATCATTACAAGAAGGACTCACTAAACCAGCTTCTATGAAAATAACTAGAATCTACAAGTTGCAGAACTTACTCGAATATCCCTCAGTTGAAGTACATCATGCGGGGTGAAAAGTCCCTACAACACTTCTTTCTCCTTAATCTGTAAATAAATAAAGAACAAACACAAAATACTAGCTGTACAACATATATATGTTCTAGATGTTAGTGGAAATCATGCATAACATCATAAAAACAATATTAAATGTTCAATTGATTGTCATTACACATGTATAAAATATTACTGACACGTAAACATTAGGAACAAGATGGATTCTCCATTATTAATGACATGTACAGTAAATAAACGTAGAGAGATCACCTGAAATCTCCCACGGCCTTCGAGCATACCGTCCTCTGGATCAAACCAGCCCTAGCCTCTCAAGATTTATTCCAAGGATAATGCACAATGGATGTCACATAGGGTGGTGAGCATCTCAAGGAAACAAGGGTTTCCTGCAAAAATCTGGGAAGTGCAGGAGGCGCGGGAATATATCAGACTTGGATAGGGCTCCAACAGTGTATAATATAAATATTTCTCTCTCTCTTCCCCCTTAGGCCATTCCCTTGAGGGGATTTTATACTCCCTCAAATTATTTTTTACAATTGGGAATAGTTAGGCCACGGGCTAGGGTGGTTAAGTTACTAGAACAATAGTAAACCCCCACTCTAGAATACGGAAAATATATATTTTTTCATGAATAAAATGGCATATGTGGTTCCCTACGTATGGACTCACGTATATATGAAAAAAAGTCTGGGTAGAGTCGCGTATGGGGTTTAAGATAATTTTTTTTTAAAATATGTCCAAGTCTGAAGGAAAGGTTTGCCCAAGGCCAATGTATAAATCATCAAGTATGAGCTGGTGATAAATGATTCTATAACATATGCCCCCTAATATATGAGGTCAAAAGGGGTACATGATGGATGAAATGTCTTATGTGCGTAGAAAGAACCTTGTGAGGACCAGAGAGGACTTCTCCAGATTTCTGCCTACCAAAAAACCAGTGAGAGAGATCAGAAAGATAGCTCATGTCTAAGGCAGACATACCCATGCTCAATGAAAGAAAAGCATGTCTACATATGAAATATAGAGCATATCCAATATGTATACAAGTATAGGTGAAATTTAAAGTACATAGTGAATCATTTGATCACTGCCTGGAAGTACAAGTGAGAATCAAGTCCAAGTATCATATATAGAAGACTAATCAATGATGCTGCAACAAATATATGATCACAAAAGTCACAACTGAATCTCCAAGTACCAAATCATAAGTGGTGGTACAAATGGTACAACGCACAACTCGAGAGCCAACATATAAGATGCCGCTGTGATGAAACTATAACATATAAGGGTGGATGGTGTCACTGGCAGAAAACTGAAGGAACTGTCAAAGTGAACCAAAGCATGATGATGCAAACCTAAGGTCTTCACTGATGACCATGGCACAATTCTACACAATGGGAATAAATGAGCTGAAGTCGACCATGTGAGAAATTGTTTAATTACCGGTCATTGATGTATATCATTAACAAACGAGATACAACCCACCTATAATTATAATGAGTGTCAAGGTGCCCTAGTACAATCTAGCAAGTGTGAATGAATGATTTGAAGTCGAAAACTTCAAAGAATATATCAACCAGGAGGCAATGATGTATCCTCACTTTCGATAGCGAAGAGTCTTCCACTGATGACTGCAAACCCTAAGGTACTAACAAAAAGACTTTAAACGTTATTCCCAGAGCAATGAGTCACAGACGATGAGAAAAATATCTGCTGGAAGGAAGGCATTAAGGCATCCCACATCAGTCCAGTGCGAGTGTAACCTGCAAGCCAATATTTGGCAGGAATTGGACAAGGTAGAGTGAAGTAACCAACCCAAAGTATGTTTTTGGCATGCACAAGATGAAGCTATCACACGGTAGAAACCCTCTGAACCAACCAATAATGAAAGCTGACAAAGCAGCAAGATATTCGCTGATAGGTTCAAATGGAAATCAAGGTACTACACAAATCCCAGGTGTGATAATGTAAGTTAACGTCAAACACAAGGGAAACCACTCAGTAAAAGACCCATAATGATGATCAAATCATGAGTACAAGGTCACCTATCAATGATGTAAATAGGGCAAGGGTGAAGCTCTAGGTTTACTCTCATAGCAATATGTCGTAGTCGATAAGAGACAAACCCGTCGACAATAAGTTAGTGGAGACCTTGTCAAACCATCATGAACAAAGGACCAAATATCTGATGTGATAGAACAAGATACTGACAAGACTAGGAAGGTCGAATGAAAAATGAGTAAAGAGACACCACAGAAACGTCGAATCAGGTTAACTTCCCTTGAAAAAAATCATGACTCATGCTTGAATATGGTAGAAAATGATAACTTTGTATAATTTTGTCATGCAGGAGGCATTAACAAACCCTCCATATGATTGGAAGAGATAACCAGCTAGAGGAGGACTGACTTATGAAACAAGGTTATGGATTTTCCTAAGTAAAAACCTAAAACCATCCCAAATGGAGAAAATACTTAGCATTCTTGTGCTTTGTTCAAGGGCGAAAAAACTAACAATGTAGCTACCATCAAATATGGAAGAAATATCTCATTCCCACTCTTTTTCAAAATATTTAAATTTTTTGCCTTTTTCGTATTCAAAAGCCTGAAAAATAATAATAGAATTCTATAGTACAATGGATGGAATGAGTTTTGTGACACAGATGCTCTATTTCCTGGGATAGGAATGATCCTATGCTCATTTCAAGGTGGAAAAAACTGGTAGGCGACACTCAGAGGAATGTTCCATCCATGGGTAAAGGTTTCAAGTTGCATAAGCTAAGTGATTGCATGGTTAACTTGTACAGAAATACATGGCGAGAAGATGGCTTAAACATGAGTCCATATGAAGCCGGCTAAAGGCCAATATAAACAAGTAGTCAATATGCAATGCAGTAATACAACTCGAAAACATAAGGGGGCCTCTAAGGTAATGGCCAGAAAAATGATAGCAAAGAAGTAAGAGAATGAAGCTTCAACGCATAAGACATGGTGGGTCTAAAGAGGACTCCTGAGCCTACAAGAATGCAACATGGGTGACAAATGATAGCGAGGAACTAACTAGGAAGCCCATGTAAAGGAAGGCTCTACCACCAAGTCATGGTTAAAAAATCAGCGAGTGAAATGGGTTAAGTACTCATGACATGATGGGATCGACCCTATGGAAAGTGATCAGAATGGAGGCTAGTATGCACAATGCAATGAAAAATGGATTCCCTAACCTCTATGCTAGTTTGAAATTAGATACCTACCATGACAGGTCAATGGTCATGGATCTGAAGCAAAACTAGAAAAATCTCGAATTCAACATGTACCTAAAAAAAAAAACCTTGGCCAACACTTACAAGCCAAACGGTTGTACAACCTTAGTCAAATTCGAAAAATAAGCATAATGAAAATTTGAAAAAAGAATTCAAATTCTGGGCATAAATAGACCATTTGACTCACATTTGGATCATTTTCACATTGCAGAAGTGGAGAAGGAGCTTTTGGGGCAAAAATTCGTTTTCTCAAAACTGGAGCAGTCAGTCGTCAAATCGCACCAAATTTGTCAGCTAAACTCTAAACTCATCGTTTTCATCAATTTCATTCCTGTTTAAGGTAAAAATTTATAAATTTGATGGAAGAAAAGAGATTTTTTGATGAAAACCTCTACGCATACGTGGTTTCATGTGGACTAACTTGCGTATCATACACATGTACAAATGAGGTCACGTATGCATGGAGCGAAAATTTAAAAATTGAATCTAATCCATGATTTAATGATTTTCTGAGGATGTCTATCAGTTGGAGAGAGCATGAACATAGTGCAATTGAGAATGAAGTGATGGAAGACCAAACCTCGTTAGATATTCTCCAAAATTGTGGACAACTCAATTTTTTTTAAATGCTAAATATGAAAAGCAATGTATGGTTGCTTCAAATGTTGGTTGATCATTGGGAACTGGAAGAAGTCTGCTTCATAATTGATCAAATGCCACTACGCATAGAAGTGGAAGATATATACTTCATCACTAGACTCTCTCGGAGAGGAGACCTAGTAGACTTATACGAAAAGCTTGTTGGAGGGCTTACTGTAGAGGATTATGTCCAAGTATACTATGTAGAGGATGCACAAAATGTAGGGACTCATATTCCTATCAAAGATTTGAAGGATTATACATGAAGATCCTTCTCTTTACCATTGACAGAGTAGCATGATCTGATTTTGTGCATTAGGCTTCACGAACACAAATGAGAATAGCAATAGAATGCCTGCTTCATCTCTTTTATTGGTGCACAACCTTACTGGGCAATATGAACTGACAGTTGACTTAAATCCGGAAATCAAATACCAAAAATTTGTGGTATGGTACAATCTTGCTGACATTCTTCTTCAAGAGTGTCCTAGGGCTTCGGCCCAAAGTCATCTCAACTATCAGCAACCTGAGATATCCAAGAATATCCCAATGGGTAGATCTGATGAAGAGATTAGGGGGAAGTGAAGTTTCTAAGACCACTTGGGATGATGATTTCTTCCAATGGTGGGAGGAACAAGTCATGGAAATGGAAGATTATCCCTATGCTGGGATGGAATTTCATGTTGATCCAGATCTAGTCCTGCCACTTGGTGCATCATGGGGCACAATCAGTAAGATTTCATTTTTGATTTTTTGATTATGTGATTTTTATGATTTTTTCAAAATATTAAAATGAAAAAAAAAAATTTTGATTGTACGAAATGACTTACAAAAATGTGATGATCATGATGCAGAGATGGGACTAGTCAGGCCTAAGGGGTACCCAAGGCACAAGTTCCACAGAGGTGAGGGAGATGCTCAAGACCCTGGAAGAACACTCCATGCCATACAAAGAAACTTAGAGATGTTGACTCGCCAAGTGCCTATGGATGCTATAAAGGACCTGCTAGAGGCTATCTAGAGACGGGTGGTAGGAGTACCACATGAATGGGTGTGGTTATTCCTGTGTGTAGTGACTACCATTGTGTTCTATAGGAACACAAATGTTGGGCAGGAACCTTAGGAATAGATTTATAGATATTATTGGATGACGGTAATATTTTTTTATGATAGAAATGATCGGGCATAAGCCCTAGTTTTGTAGGACATGATGGTCTAGATTTTGTATATTTTTGAACACTCTGACTATATATATATACATCGATTTATATGATGTGATGACTCAAATTTATGAAAATTTATGATCTATTTGATATATTGTTTAAAGTATTGAATGATTAATATGCCAATCAATCTCTTTATTAGCCAATAAGTCTTCCATCCAATTGTTAGCTCGGGGAATATGAATGAATGTCATAAATTGAAACGATATTTGTAACAAATGTACCCTAAAAAGAAATCGATGTAAAAATGGGTCTCGGACCCGTTATGTGTTGTTCAACTTCGGAACCACGAACTGTGAATCCAAGAAAACTACTAACGAATCAACACCCATGGATATTGCCTCCAAGAGTAGATCAATCACTGCCGTGTATTTTTCGAAATTGTTTGAAGCAGGACCAATGCATACACCTCTTGACACTAGCAACTATCTAGATGGATAATCAATTACCCAAGTCATGGAAGTTAAGTTCTGGGTATGTCTACTAGCACCATTGGTGAAACCAAAGTCAATCATGTCATCCAATAACACATACCAAAGCAGATCAAATTCATCAAAATCACACCACAAAATCGAAAACCCAGATATATACAATATCTATATATATATATATATATATATATATATATATATATATATATAACAATGAAACATGCTAGGCCAAAGCCTAGTCATAATAATTTTTCAAGTAGAGCCCATTTCTAGGCTCTGCCGACTCATTTCCATAAAAATAAATCAAGGCATAAGCTCCTTTCTTCAGGATATTTTTAACGATGAAGGGGCCATACCACATGGATTTAAACTTACCTTCCCCCAAGGCATCCTTCTCTTGGGCATAAACCAACACAAGGTCACCTTCAGATAAGAACCTAGGTTTGACCCCCTTATCATACTGAACCTTTACCCATTTGTGCCTCATTCATCATAGCTGCATCTTGATGCTCCTCATCAAGATGTTCCAGATGAAGGAGGAATTATTCGAGACAGGAATTATTTGGAAGAAGCTCGAAAGTTAACTTAAGAGAGGGTATTTTGCACTCAATAGGAAATATAGATTCCAACACATAAGCTAGTTGAAACGGAGTAAAACTAGTTGCAGTTTTGACTAACATCCGGTATGCCCAAAGTGCAGGATATAGCATAATATCCCAATTGGATCTAGATTTATCAATTTTCCATTGAAGAATTGTCTTCAAGGATTTGTTCACGGCTTCAACTTGCCCATTGGCCTAAGGATAATAAGGAGACGAATGCTCCTACCGGAAACATAATTTTAGACCAATTCATCCATCATGCTATTCTGAAAGTGACTGCCATGATCAGTGAAAATCTCTTTGGGAACACCAAAGCGAGAAATGACTTTATTGAAGAGAAAAAAAGTTGTTTTCTCATTTTCATTCCCAAAAGTAGGCATAGCCTCAACCCACTTCGTGAAGTATTCTACAGATACGATAATGTACTTGTGACCTTTAGCTGAAGGTGGGTTACAAGTAGTAAAATCAATACCCCACTTTGTAAAGGGTCCGACAGTAATGACATGAAAGAGCGGAGTTGGATGAGTGCGCATCTTTCAAGTATAAATCTAACACGGATGACACCTTTTGACCGATTCCATACAATATTTGAAGGTCAAGGGCCAAAATTATCTTGCATGGAATATTTTTGGGTTGTAGCAAGCATAGATAAATGACCACCACAAGATCCATTGTGGCAATAATTCATCACAACCTCAGCTTGTACGAGAGTTAAGAAATTCCTAAGGATCGAATCGACCCCACGACGATAGAATGTGTCACGAATAATCAAATAACTTTTGGCTAAGTGACGTAACTTTCGATGCTCATCTTTCAAAAAAGTCAAGGGAAGCTTTGTATTCTAGAGATAAAATATGAGATCCCCATAACAAGAATCTTTTGAAGAAATGAGAAAACGATGTTCATCATAAACAATCTCTTCTCTAGAGAGAAAATCATAAATCAATTCTGCAAAAGCCAATGATTTCTTGGACTTGGCAGACGTAAACTCAAGATCAAATTCCTACAAAATCACAATCCATCAATTGTATTTTCCCCCAATCACTCGCCTACTGAGAACAAACCAAAATGGATTGACTTCTACCAAAACATAAGTTTTGTGTACAATAATATATTGTCTGAGTCATTTAACAACATGAATAGCTGCTAAATCAAGCTTCTCTATCAGATAATACTAGATTTCACGTCCTACTAAGCCTCAACTATGGTATTATATAACATGCTCGGAAAGAGCATCGTCCTCCTGAACCAGAACCATACCAATGGTTGATTCTGTTGTTGTAAGATATAAGAGGAAATCCCTTCTATAATCGGGTGGACTCAATAAAGGAGCAGAGGTCAAAGATTTTTTCAAAGCATCGAATGAGCATTGAGAAAATTCATCCCAAAAAAATGGAACTCATTTCCTTAATAATCTCATAAATCCTTTCGTAATATCAGCATAATTTACAATGAATCTCCGCATAAAATTAGATTTTCCTTGCAGAATTTGAAGTTGACGAATTGAATATGGGGGAGGAAACTGAGGTATTGCCTCAACCTTGAAAGGATCTACCCAAATCCCTTTTGTAGACACTATGAATCCCATCAATCGACCGGATGTGATAACGAGGATGCACTTGTTCGGGTTCAACCAGATTTTATAATGCTGACATCATTCAAAAACTTGACAGAGGTGAGAAGGATGATCAATTCCTTTGCAAGAATGAGTAGCTAAATCATCCAAATATGCCTTGATAATATGATTGATGTCGTGGAAGGCGTAAGACATAGCTTGCTGGAAAGTAGGTCCAACATTTTTGAGGACAAAAGGAATTTTCTTGTAAGCAAAGTTACCCTAGGGACAAATAAATGCAGTCTTATGCTGATATTCAGGATGGATATTAATTTGATTATATCCAGAGAAACCATCCATGAAGGATAAAATCTCATTCCCCGCACACTCATCGATAATATGATCTATAAATGGTGCGGGGTAGTTATCTTTAGGACATGCTTTATCTAGGTCTCTAAAGTCGATGAAAACTCAAATTGTTCCTTGTTTCTTGTCCACGGGAACTGGATTTGAAACCCACTCAGTCAAAGGAACTAGGTAAATGAACCCTGCCTTTAGCAGCTTCTCTACCTCAGCTTTGATAGCTGTGGCATTCCTAGGGTTAATCAGATGAAGCTTTTGCTTGATAGGCTTAGCATTTCCGTATACCTTGATCTAAATCTGAACAATAGATGGATCTATACCAGGAATTTCCTCATAAGACCAAGAAAACACATGTCTAAACTCTTGAAAGAGATTGTTGTAAAATTGAATCTCTTCAGGGGAACATTTAGGTCTGATGAAGAAATACTCTATAATGTTGGGATCTATGGAGATTTTCATTGGGATATTAGGAGAAATCACAACCATGTTCCCTTCAGCAAAGACCCGTGTTGGTGCTAAAGGGCTTAGGACTGGGTGAACAAGACCAAAATACTAAGGACTAGGAAAACTTGATTCAACTTCGCACAATTTTGGGAGAAAGTAAGATCAATGATGCAAATCATCCCATAGTATCTATACACCATTCATTGCTTCAAGGATGGCATCTTTAGATGGAATAGTGGTATCAAGGAAATCATGAGCCAAAGATGAACTAAGAGTCCAAGATGGAGCTACATCTCCATCCAACTCCTCTGGTGAAAGAGAAACTAGAATAGAATATGTAAAGTCAATAATAGAGCTATAAGAAATATCAGCTGCAGACATAGGAAATTCCATTCCACCACTTGACCTTCTTCTAATGTGGAGGTAGGAGAAGGTAAGGTCCATGGGTCCAAAAAATACTAAGTTCTGAAGAACTCTCTTCGAATAGGAGCCCTAGAGGATGAAATAGCATTGATATGAACTAAAGGACGTAGAAGATCAAAAGTACCCATCAAGGAAGTGTACATTGCAGCCCCCAGAATCTAAACAGGTGGTTTGGTGTCCTTCACCAAAGGAATGGTTGAGTCAGAGGATGCATTCGGATCTATAGGAGAACAATCCAGTTGGTCAACTATGACAATTCTCCCTTTGTAATGGAAACAAACAATACGAAATAATGAGGATTCAATGGAATCCATCTCATAGATCTAGTTTCACCCCAACATAATGTTATAGTCTAAGCTTGCATCAACTATCTCAACTTCAATATTAACAGTCTTGCCCCCAACACAGATGGGAAAAGTCGAAACAAAACCATGCATCCTGTGAGAGTGACCATCAAACACAGTCATAAGAGTGGCTGAAGGAAAAACTGTGGGAGATCCAATACCCTTCCAACATGCAAGAGAAATTACACACATGGAAGCACCCTCAGCTATGATTGTTTGAAAGATATTAAATCTATGGTAAGTCGATATGATATGGAAATCCATACGATGAGGAAGTCTCCTTTTAAAATTCGACATATCAAATGTGATCATAAGAGAATTCTTTGGATCAACAACCCCAATAACAGTGAGAAAAGCACTCCACTTAGTCGGACAATATTGGAGAACCTATAACGCGGACATGGCACAAGGGCTTTGAGCTAGATGTTCTAAAATAAAGTAGTTCTGGGTAGCCTTGGCATTAGGATTGATTTCGAACGTTTTGAAAACCCTTTCGGCATTCGAGGTATAGGCTCAATAGTAGGCCTAGTAATATGAAGTGGCTCAGTACTATCAAGAGCACCCATGCCATTTGAAGACTTAGCTTCTCTATAGTAACGAGATCTCTTAGCGATATTTGCACGAGCACTCATCATGTATATGTTTGATGTATTTTCCCCTTCCTGGCTACCTCGAGAGGAAGCCCCACTATTTTGATTCGTGCCAACAACTAATTTTTTCCCCTGGGGAAAAGGGTTTATTAGGATAACCTGAGAACTAGAAGAACCCTTTTGAGCTAACAAGTGTTGTGCATCTTGAATTTTAGGAAAAATGTGTGTAAGATGATCTTCAGTGCACAATTTGCATGGAAATTTCACTTTATTTTTATTATCCTTTTTACCCTCTCAAACATGATCGTTGGATTTGTTTGCATTCTTCTTCACATCCTTGTCCTTTTTCCTTTTATTCTATCCCTTCTATTCCCATCAGATTGTTGATTTCCTTTGGGATTGGAGTTTTGGACAGCATTAAATTCCAAGGACTGGGAAGGAGTTGACACTGAAGGTACAGCCTAACTAGAAGAAGCAGATTGTATAGACAACTGCTACAATTGACTTAGCAGGTTAGCCACACCACTATCAATCGTATTGATAAGACCATCACCATGAGGACTGGGTTTAGTTTTGGCTAATTCTAATTTGGAGTGAGGAGCATTGGGAAATATTTTATTAAGGACTCGAGACTTATAATAAATCAGTTCTAACTCTTGAGGCCTGAAAATAGCCCGCTCTTAAGAAAATACCCCTGAAAGGGATACATCCTTAGAAATTTCTGGCTGTAAATATTTCAAAAACCACTCAACAAGGAATTAATTTGAGATTTGAGCTTTAATGAGCCTCTTCCTTCTTCACCATTCCTGAATATGATCAGAAATGTGAGTTTCCTTGTCCTGTTGAAAATTGACCAGGAGATTAGTCCCGAAATCATAATAGACAGGTAACTAAAAGTGATTTAAGAACATGGTAGCCAGCTCTATAAAAGTAGAAAAAATGCCCCTAGTTAACTTAATATACCATTTAGCAACATTTCCAGTTAAGTTTATTTGAAATAATATCAACCTAATCGAGTCGTCGATCAAGGAGTTCAAGGAACACCATAAATGAAAGTGGTGATATGATCTGCCAGATCCTTACGAGTTTTCCTTCAAAATTTGGAATGTCTGAAGGGAGCTTGGTGGGGACCGAAGGCCAACTTAGGCTATATCGAATAGGATCATTAGTCAATTTTGATAGATCTAGCAAGTTTAATATTTCCAGAAATGGTAAGCAAGCAGGAGCCTGGGAATTCTATCCTCCATAGGAAGGATTCTACACATTCTAAAAAGAATAACCTAGATTTGTTGAGGCACCAGGCTTCTAGATGTTGTTCGTAGAGAATGTTGGGCTATAAGAATATGCTTGTGACCCAAAATTTGGGGAAGGACCCCCCCCAAACCATATAGTTACTATACGCATGACCATTCCCTCAAATCGAGGTAGTGAATGAAGAGGAAACCCCTTGTCAAGGGTTCCAAGCATTTGCAAATGGAGAGAAAGCCTAAGAAGTACTCGATGAAGGGAAAGGAACATTCCCTTGCTGACTCGCTAGAAACTGATTCGTTGCTCCTAATGCTGTAAAAACATGGTTCCATCCTGTAAAGACATTATAACTTTGACGTCCCGAAAAAGGATTGAAACCTTAAGTCTGAGAGGTAAAAGGTAAATATCCTAAGGAAGGGTTTGAATGAGGGATGTGCCCACTTCCAAAGGGGAACCCTTGAAACAAAGCTGATCTACTAGCTATAGAAGGAATGGGTGTGGAGATAGTTGAAGCAGCAGAAAAGGAGGGAAGGAATTCCACCAGTGGGAATTCCATAAGAAAAGGGACCAGATTGAGAAGAATGTGCTTGGGTGTTTCTAGAGCCAAACACAGCAGCACTAGAATTGATCGTAGATATAGAAATAGTTCCCCCTCGAACTAAAAGAGGAGTCTGAACACTTGTAGTGTTCACAGCTGAAACTGTGTTCCCAGTCATGGCCATCGAAAGAAAGGAATATGACGGATAAGGACTCTCCGGTATGTGATACTAGGGTCTAATGTACTGAATAATGTAAGGATACCTAGTAGGAAGAGGAGATGGAAGATACTCAAAAGGTTGAGGGACTTGCTCTATTTCTACTTCTTCTGCCAGAAATAAAACTCCAGAGATGAGTGGAGCACTCCTCTCTATACTGAAACCAACACCAGAACCACCCACATAAACTTCAAGCCTCGATAAAGGATATCTCTCCACTGCGTTTGAAACCACCAGGTGAAAATCACCCTCCAAATTATTCCTACGCCCTCTTGAAGAAGGCTTGACACTCGAGGGAGACAACCCACGAAGCCTCCTCGATCGACGAGGGGAACGGTCAGCCACTTTAAGAGATTAAAATTATACTCAAAAAATATATGAAGCTAATAAATCTAGGAGCAAAGAGCACACTCTAAAAAGTTCCTAAGATATAGCCAGGCAAGCAACTTTCAAGTATTTCCACTCCAGGTTGTTAGCCATCTATAAATTTTTCATATACTATGATGGCTAAGACAAGTCTATTAGGCTTGAAGAAACAAATTTCATGCAAAATCTATGACTTCTTGAAGCCTATCTGTGATGTTTATCCTCAAGAAATCCATTTCATTGATAACCTTCATTCAAATTCCTCAAAGAAAACCCTATTGTTATCACAAGGAGACTATTTTCAAGCCCCTATTTCGTCATTTCACCTTCATAACTTTTCCCATTTCACCTATTTTTACCTAATTTTACTCCTATCCTCTGTCAAATTTTTCCCCTAAAAAACCCCTTTTCCCCCTCATCTACCCTCATTTTCTCATAAAAACCCTTTTTAACCATTATAAAACCCTTTAATTGGTTAAAAACCCTCTTTTCTTCCTATTGGAACATCAAAAAGGCTAAAAAAACCCACCTTTTAATCTTATTTTCCGACTTTTTTATATATAGGCTTTAAGCCCCTAAGGGCTTAAGCCTTCTGACTTTCTCCTCCACAAAACCAAGGCCTATGACCGAAGTGCTAAGCCTTAATCCTTTTTTCATCTTCGCTCCTGGTCTTATCATTTTCCCCATAGGACCTGTTCCTCCCCCCGGGCACTTCTCGGTCCGCAGGTCAACCCTTTGGTGCCCTCGCAGTTGACTTATTTGACCGCTGGAGATCTCAAATCTACGACTGAGATTTACTGCAGAGGCACAGGCCAAATAATCACTTTGTACCCCACTAGTCCCCCCGCAGTCGATCTCAGCTGTCGATCTTCTCCATGACCCGACGGCTGTCGAAACCCTCCGCTAGCCCCTTCTCCTTAGCCCCGATCTGCTTACTCCTCCACCAGACCACCTACTCTATCTATTCCTTAAACTCCTCATCCAATTTTTTGCTACCGTGCTTCACTTTCCCCTCCAAACCATCCTGACCATTGATCTCATCAATCCAATGGTATTCAGGTATTCCTCTCCTTCATTTTCATTTCCCGATCTCCATCTACCCATTCACCCGGATTAAATTCCCACCGTTGATCTTATTAATCTAATGGTTCCCACTTAACTCGATCAATTAACCTATCCTGCTACTCGACGAAGAAGCCTATGTCACCCCCGTTGGCCCACCTTCCACTTTCCCCCCGCCATCCAATCCATTCCTGCCACCTGTCCTCCACCTTTTCCTCCCGTGACGCAACTTTTCACCATCGCTCTCCCCTGTGGCCGTAGATCTATAACTCTTAGATATTAAGGCCAGCAATCATCTTCGCACCTGACCTATCCAAACCTTCACACCATGCATCTTTCACGTGAAATGGGTGGTTTCCCAAAGACACATGTCGAACGTTGACATGTATCACGTTTGATTTGTGGAAAATCGTTTACCGCTCTCACATCATGTGAAAACCTTTCGTGGTTTTTCAAAACCACTTTTCCATTTTCGTGCCCATATTTGAAATTTCGGCCATTTTCTCTTGGTTGTTCCTATGGAACCCCCCCCCTATACATCTCCCTTCCTCTTCAAATGCTCCAACACCCACCCTAAAGCCTTTGAATGCAGTCTACCCTAGCCCACAGTATTTATTTAATATTTTGTTTATTTTGTAGGTTTTTATGGTGGCTAAGGTGTTAAAGGATCTCCCACAGCCAAGGAAATAGTGGCAAAAGGCCGAGGCTGAAAATCCTCAGAGCCTAATCAAATGCAGAAAAGGGAGAAAAAGGGTTGAATTTCAAGGTTTAATCAGTATTTCATGGACATCGATTACACGGCAAACCATCCAGTATAAAGAGACACCTGTACACAGAACAGAAGATCTGTGAAGAATAAAGGTTAAGAGCATTAAAATCCAAAGACCAAAAGCCTAACCAGCAAATTATGGATAAAGCACAGAGACTGTGAGAAAAGAATTAAAAGTTAATACAGTCAACAAAGGACAAAAAATCTCTGAAGATGATTAATGAAAGCCTTAAAGCATAATCAAAGGCAAATCAGTGTTTAAAGCCACAAAGCAGACAAATCAGTAAGGAAAGCCTCCAAATGCCACATTAGTGAGGCAATTAATCCTCAGAAATGCCACCTCCCAGTTTTTTTGCCTCCAAAGAATACAAAATTAATCCACAGCTAGATATATTTGCCAAATACAACTCAAAAAGTAATTTCCAGCCTACCAAAAGCCTCCAAAGTCAACAAAAGTGACTGACGTAGATGAAAGTTAATGTAAAAATCAATTAAAAAAGTTAAGACGTTAGATATCTTATCCATTATGCCTCCCAAAGGTCGAGAAGCATTTACTCTATATTAATTGAATAGTTAGACCCGCCTTTCACTCCACCTCCTCAATTTACCTATATATATCATATGAGGAGCCTAGTATTGTTCTTGGTTGAATACTTATCGAATGTAAATAGTTGCTGAGGCTGCTGAAGCTCTGTTAGTAATTGAAGAAAGATAGGTTGAGAAGAGAATTTTGAAGTTGTAAATACCTACTGGACTTGAAGATTGTAACTGGTTTGAACATCAAATATACAAGTTGATTTATGGGATCCCAGTCTATGTCAATGGTGACATTTTTCGTACTGTAATTGTTTTTTTGGTCATGTTTTCCATACTATCCACTTTCTCTTATAAAGAACAACAAATTTGGATTAGGATTTACTGTAAAGTACCCTAAGTCTCACTGATAAGCATTATATTTATGTTTTCTTCTAATTTTGTTTTGAGGATAATTCAATAGAGTATAACTAGTGAATTGTTGGTGAGCCCATGTTTCCTGAGTACAACCTAAGATATTGTCTTTGAAAGTTCTTAAAAGGTCTGCTAAGTAAATTCGAGCTAGAGAAGTCTATGGTTAGCCCTATCCTCTAGTTTATCTCCAACAGTTGCTTTGGAAAGATCCCTTAAGAGTATGCCAAAATTAGGCTAGGTTAAAAGTCCTTACTTGATCTTATGCTATTCTTTGTTTATCTTAAATGTTTTCCCTTGAGATTATGTTCAAGGCAGGATAGGTTCAAATTCCTTACCTGATCTTAGGCTTCCCTTTGTTTTCTTATATGTTTTCTTCTTTCACCACACTACTTAATGTTCCATGCCACAAAATTAATATAAAGATATCCTTTGATATAGATGACTTGCCCCATGGACCACTCTGGTAATTTTTTGTGCAATTAAATCCTTTTGTGACTCCATAGCCCAATGGATTGATACTACAACTGAACCATTCTTTCAACCTACTCACACCTTTACCCTTCAAAAGAATTCCTTTATTTTGATGATATCCTACCCAACCAAAACAAACAAACCCCTTGTACTTCATAACTAGCCTAATATAATAACTAAGCATAAAGAAATATCTTTTGAAAACACTTATATAGAGAGATCCCTCTCTAAATCCAAGAGGGATAGATCCTAGGATTCCAAAGCGGTTCTGATGTAGGCCCTGCGGCGTTTGTTCTTGCCAATATTGCAAACTACAGGGACCATAACATAGTGGGCACCATACTGGGGAATATTGAGTAATAGATAACTTCACAACTCAACGAACCCCTATCCCTAAAATGAGACAACTGTCACCAAGACTGGCTATTATTCATTGTTGATGGTGAACAACAACCAAACCTTGAAAACAAGTAAAAATCCTTCACCTAGCGACTCCATTGGTATTCAGTAGGCCTGTTGACCCCTATGGTTTTTCCTAAGACTCCACTAGGAAAATTTTTCATAACATCATACCGACTCAGTTAAGAAGACTTTGAGGATTGAGTTTTCTTTGAAAAATATTAGTTTTTCTTTTAAAACACTGTCATACTTGGCTGAACTTTTCTCATCATTAGGTCTGAAAAAACCACATAGTGGCTTCGAGAAGAATTTATACTAGAGCCTATCCTGACCCAATTCCTCGTAAGATAGTTGATAATCCAGAAAGTATCCTTAGGAAATATCCTAAATCCAGGACTTCAACTGTTGTCAGACCAATTCATAGAGCTAATTCTATCCCTGAAAATCTCTCAGCTCTACAAGATACACAAGTTGACTTACCATTCATAAGAAACCCATCCAGAACTAAGTCACTTAGTGATATAGATCAGATAGACTTTGAGCCTCCACACTCACCCAACATAGTGGTGCACATACTGATAGCAGAGAAACCACCCCATCTGATCTGCATTTCATTCATAAATTTGGTTTATCTCATCCTAGATCTGCTCAACAGTCTCTTACTGGTCTAATTAATTATGTTATTCACACACCGACTGTTCAAACTACTCCATTCCATCCTCCCCCTCCTTTCATAAACCCTCCACTTGTAAACCCCCCATTTTTTTCCACAACCTCCTATCATGGTAGCATGGTATGCCTCTCTAGTCCTTCCTTTTCCTTTAGTAAACTTGCCAGAGGACTATCAGCCCAAGATTCCATTATATGATGCTAGTGGTTCTATTACTACTCAACTACATGTGGACAAGATGAATGACTATTTTGATAGAAATGAGATAGATGATGAAACCGTTAAACTCGGATTGTTTTCTCAAATTTTAGGGGGAGAAGAAAGAAAATGTTTCAAAAACTTAACCCCTAATAGTATTAATGACCTCCAAGCTTTCCATCAATCATTCATCAAAAAATGGCAAATTAGGAAGAACCCTCTCCGAATAGTTTCAGATTACAACAACCTCAAGAGAAACACTAGGGAAAGTGTTCAAAATTATTGCACTAGATTTAATGCTATTTATAATGCACTACCCCCATATTTGAAACCTCCACAAGGCTGAGACTTGGCCTAATTCCTTGAAGCATTTGATCCCAAAATGGCCTATCAGCTAATAGAAAGGGATCCCTTAACTTTAGAAGACATGCAGAAGGGAGCTCTTAGTGTGGAAGAAAATCTGATTAAGAAGAGAGCTAGAATGAAGACTGAGAAGAAGGTATCATATAGGGATGAAGCTGCACCTTCCACCTCTGACTCAAAACTAGAAAGGATGATGGAGAAGATGATGGAGAGGATGAGCATATATGAGAGAGCTAAATCTAGAGAAAATCAAACGGCTCCTCAAAATAGAAATCGGTCCCAAAACCAAAATCAGAACTTTAGGAGAAATCAACCTCAAAAAAGACAAAGAGATGCTAATCAACATATCTGATCTCCTTTTGAAAAAAACTATGTTAATGAGGATGGAGAAACAAATGAACAAAACGAGGATGATAACATAAACATTGTGAGAGTAAGCAATGAGGATTTTGATTTCCTCCATGAAAGGAAACAAGGTCCATATACACGCTATGATGATAGAAGACTAGGAACTGAATACTATGAAAATAATTTGAAAATTCCATCATAGGATCACCTAAAAAGTATGACCTAAGAGGTAAAAAAAACCCAAAAACTCCCAAAAATAAAACCTTTGACAATTCTTCCAAAAACAACCCTATGAATACTTCCAAAAAGACAGTAGAAAATCATAAAACAGTGGTTGAAAGTTCTGATCCAAACAAGGGAAAAAACCCCCAAATCAATGAAAAACAGAGTGGTGACCCTAGCAGTACTAGAATTTCAGCTAATGCTCCTAAAAAAACCATTTTGACTGCTGTAAATAGTAGAAATCAACAAGCTAACTTTGTTGATGAATCACTGACTAAGAAGGCTGAATCAAAAATTTTTAAAAATCATATTCCTTTTAGCCTAGAGAGTGAGATTGCCAAAATCAAAATGTTTCTCCCACTCATTAAATTAGTCACTCAAAATGTATATAGATTTCAAGTTTTGAAAGCTTTTAACATAGAAGATATTCATGATACTGTTAACTTGAATGATGATACACCAGAGCTTCTGTTCGGTCCTAAGATTGAAGGAAAATTTCAAGAAGGAACTACCCCTCCATTCTACATCAGTTTGAACATCCATGATAATATTTTTCATAATGCCATGCTTGATTCAGGAGCATCACATAACCTCATGGCCAAAGTAATAATGGAAAGATTAGGCCTTGAGGTAACTAGACCTTATAAAGATTTATATTCCTTTGATTCAAGCAGAGTGAGATTCCTAGGCCTTATAAAATATCTCTGTGTTAACTTAGCTCAAATTCCAGCCAAAGGCTTAGTGATGGACATTGTAGTGGTTGATATACCCCCCAAATATGGCATGCTTCTTTCAAGGTCATGGGGTGCTAAGTTTCAAGGTACTATGTAGATGGATATGACTTATGCCACCATCCCTGTCTTCAGTCAACCTAGAAGACTTTATAGGGAAACACACATGAAATACATGGTGAGTAACCAAGAAAGACCAGAAAACTCTCCTCTTTATTCCATACACACTGACCTTGACTCATTCGTTCTTTAGGATGATGAGATTCCTAATGAGAAAGAGCTATTCAATGAAACACCAACCAATATAGTGGTCACTCCAGATCCAAAAATAGTGCCAGCCATAGAGGGCAAGGAGAGAAAGGAGAAATCATTAGATCAGTTTGAAAATTCATAAATTCACAGCAAAAAAATTGAAGGTCTTGAGGTCCAGAACAATCATAAATATAGTGCATATCATGAAAATCAAAGAAAAAATCCTCAAAACATTGAAAATCTTGAGGAACAAAACAAAATTCAACATAGCGCAGACCTGCAGGAACAACACAATGATAGATTAGGCAAACAAAACAGAGAGGAAAAGAATGAAATGAATGACAAATCTGAAAACAATCCTCTTTGGAGTATGATTTTTGATGGGTCTTGCTCTAAAACTAGTGCAGGAGGAGGCATATGGGTACATAACACTGAAAACAATCATGTTGAGGGTCATTCCTATAGATTAAACTTCTAATGCACAAATAACATAGCAGAGTATGAAGCTCTCCTTTTAGGCCTACATTTATTGAAAAAATTAAGGGCCAAGAGATAACAGTTTAGGGAGATTCAGAATTGATAATTAGGCAAGTAAATGGGGAATACACTGCTAAACATATCAGACTTAGATCCTATAGAGATGATGCCATGGACTTGTTAAAAACATTTTCTGAATTCCAACTTACCTTTGTCCCAAGAAACCAAAACATTCTTGCCAATGGGTTAGCTTTTGCTGCTAGTACTTGTCTAAGACCTTATGAAAGCAAACAATACACCATCCAAGTGAAATATAGACTAGTTGTCCCAGGTAATGAAAAGTAATGGCAAGTTTTTTAAGGAGATAAAGAAATAGAAGGCTTCCTACAGTCCAAAAATGAATTTGAAATACCAAACTCAGATTCAGAGTATGAACAAGACTGTCCTATTGAAGAAAACACACTTTTTGAAGAAGAAAAGTGTCCTGAGATTGCTGATATAAATTTTTTATTCAATGAACTTGAACATACAACAGAAAATAGGACAGATTTAGAAAAAGGAAGACTTAGAAGTGCTACAATTTAAGAACCAAAGCTTTTCAAAAGGACTGGTCCCATTAGAAGAATTTGTTTACTTGAATGATGTTGCCAAAAAGCCAAAACTAGAACCTATTGAAGTTGAAGTGGAAGAATGCAACATATGCAGTGAAAAGAAACCCAAAATGATCAAACTTTCGAAAAGACTGCCAACTCACGTTAAAATGAAATACATTGAGTTGTTTAAAGAATTTTCTGGTGTATTTGCATGGAGTTATGAAGACCTGAAATCATATGATACAGAAATAATCCAACATAAGATACCCCTCAAAGAAAACCATAAGCCTTTCAAACAAAAATTGCGCAGAATCAACCTTGTTCAATTACCTCTGGTAGAGAAAGAAACTATAAAAATGTATGATGCTGGAATTATAGTTCCTGTTATATACTCAGAGTGGGTGTCTAATCTTGTATCAGTTAGGAATAAAACAGGAGAAATAAGGCTTTGCATTGACTTTAGAAACTTTAAAAAAACCTCATTAAAGGACAACTATCACTTGCCCAAAATGGATCATATATTACAAAGAGTAGTTGGTTCTAGAATAATTTCTTTGCTAGATGGCTTCTCAGTTTATAATAAGATATTGGTACATCCTGATGATCAACTTAAAACAACCTTTACTACTCCTTGGGGTACTTTCATGTATTTGAAAATTCTCTTTCGTTTAATGAATGTTGGTGCCACATTTCAGAGAGACATTGATATTGCATTATCGGAAGAAATAGGTTACTTCATTGTGATCTACATTGATGATATCACTGTCCACTCAAAAACAGATGAAGAGCACCTAATACACTTGAGAAAAGTCTTTGAGAAATGCAGAAAATATGGGCTGTACTTAAATCCAAAGAAAACATTGTTAGGTCTCCAAGAAGGTAAACTTCTTGGACATATCATATTAGAAGAGGGAATAAGGATAGACCCAAAGAGGATCGATGGTATATTGCAAATCAACCATCCTAGAAACATCAAGGAACTTCAATCTTTCATTAGGAAGATTAATTTCTTGAGAAGGTTCATACCCAATATAGCTGAACTCCTTAGAATCATGACAAATATGCTTAAGAGAGAAGAAGGAATTAAATGGACCTTAGAAGCAAAGAAATCATTTAAGCTGGTAAAACAAGCACTTACCAAAACACCAGTTCTTATCAGTCCTAATTTTACAAAGTATTTCTTCATTTTTTCATTTGCATTAGAACACACAATAGTTGTTGTCCTATTACAGAAAAACATGAAGGGACAAGAGTAGCCAATTGCATTTTTTAGTAAGGCATTAAGAGATGCACCTCTGAGGTAAAATATCATGGAAAAACAAGCCTTTGCCTTAGTCAAAGCCTTAAAAGACTTCATAGTTTACATTTTAAATTCCCACATCATAACATTTGTGCCTCATTCAATTGTAAAAGACATATTGACCCAAGATCCAGATGGAAAAAGAGGAAAGTGGATTGATGTAATTTTATAATATGACTTAGAAATCAAGCCCACTAAGCTCACAAAAGGTCAAGGACTAGCAAAACTTATGGTTGAATCCAACTTTCAAGCTCTTGATATAAACATGTTTAATGCATTAGATGAACAGGAGGAGTTGACAGCTCCACTTATTGAATATCATTTTCTGAATTCATCTGCTGATTTTTTGTATGTGTTGCTCAACCTAAATGTCCCTACTGGTTTGTCTAAAACAAAGGTAAGATTTTCAAAGTTGAAAGCTGTAAATTACTGCATTTTGAATAAATGTTTATATTGGAAAAATGCTAGTGGATTATTGCTTAAATGTTTGCCAAAGAATGATGCAGATAAGATCAAGCATGAGTTTCATGAAGGATAATGTGGAGGCCACCTCTACTAGAAGTCAACTGTTAAAAAAATCCTTAGAGTTGGTTATTACTGGCCCACGCTCTTTTAAGATATCCACAAAATGATCCTTGCCTGTCATAAATGCCAAATATTTGAAGGCAAAAGAAAGTTACTTCCCTTACCTCTGAAACCAATCACTGTTGAATCTCCTTTTCAGCAGTGGGGTCTATACTTCATTGGAAAAATCCATCCTACCTCATCTTCCCAACATAAATGGATAGAAGCCATCCCTTCTAGGAATGCCACAAACTCTATTATCATTTCATTCCTTGAAAACCATATATTGTCCAAATTTGGCTGCCCTAGAAATATCATAACTGACAATACTGCTGCATTTGGGTCTAAAAATATGATGGAATTCTGTCATAAATATTAGATTATATTGGGTCATTCTACAGTCTACTACCGTCAAGGTAATGGGTTGGTATAATCCTCAAAAAAAAGTTTGGTGAACATAATCAAGAATTTTCTAGAAGATAACAAGAAATCATAGCACAGTAATCTAGTACATGCATTATGGGCAGACAGATTAATAATTAAAAAAACAATTGGAATGTCTCCCTACCAGCTATTTTATGGAATAGATGCAATATTTCCAACCAGTTTAGGAGTACCAATCATGAAGCTAATCCAAGAAGTACAGTTTGAGGATGATGATATGACAAGAAGAATACACCAGACTATACATCTATAGCAAACCAGGGAAGAAGTATACATCAGAGCATAGCAACTACAGGAAAACATCAGAAAGTTGTTTGACAAAATAACCAATGCAAGTGACTTTAAAATTGGTGACAAAGTATTGAAATGGGATTCAAGGAGAGAAGATAAGGGAAAACGTGGAAAATTTGATAATTTATGGCAAGACCCTTATCTTATTCAATCTTCTATTGGAAACAATGCATTCTTTCTGGAAGAATTGGATGGAGCTGAATATTTTGGAGGTCCTGTCAATGGTCGAATGCTCAAACATTACTTCTGTTAACTGATATTCTAGTTTCAAAGTTTTTCATTCATTGTATATAACACTTCTTTTGAATTTGAAAAAATAAAAAATAGAAAAACAATAGAAAAAGAGAAAAAGAGGGCAGAAATAAAAGAAGAAAGGTACAACCCTATACCAAAAAAGAAAAGAAAATCTGAAAGTGTGCAAGCTTAAATGCCACTACCAAAAGAGAGCACTGGTATTTAGTCATACAGCCTAATCATGACTAGATAGATTTCAATTTACTGCTGATAGGTTAGTGAATCAGATTAGCCAAACAATTTAATCTTGGCTTATCAGTAGACTAGATTAGGATAGAAAAATAGAGGTTCAAACAAGCTTAAATCCCGAACCTGTAAGTTTGATGAAGAATGGCTCAAATCAAATCAAAACCTGAGCCAAAGAGAAGAAAAAGAAATGGTTCTAACATGCTGAAAACTTGAACCAGGTAGAAGAAGAAGACAGTTCTAAAAAAATCAAAACCAGAGCTGCAAGAAAGAAAGAAGAATTCTTGTAATTTTTAGATCTTAAGCCTTCACAATTTTGTTTCATTTTTCTTTAAATTTTAGTCTATGTGCAGCTTGTTTTTATGCCATAGTCTTACAGCAAATCAAACAGCTTAATCCTGGTTTGCCTATATTTAATTTTCTGTTTTAGAATATAGAGAATAAGATCTGTCAGACAGCTTAATCCTGATAGATAGTAGCTTAGGTAGAGAATTTTTTAGTCCAATTGTTTAATTTGGACTCATGGAAGTGATAAGGGTAGATTTAGATTAGTTTTTCCTATTTTCAAAATAATAAAATGTTGATGTCAAAGGTTTGCAAGTCCAAGTGCACCTTATGAAGAAAAAATGTTAGGACAAGTAGGCTATGTAGGTAGAATGTTTGGGATAAAATCATTTTGCTGATACAAAGTACTGATCATCTTTTCAAGCATCATGGTCAAAGAAGAAAGAGGATTGTCAAAATGCAAGACATTAATGTACATTCCAGAGATAAATTTCTGAGGCTCTTGACACCTCCAAGGCACTTCCATCCCCAAGTGGAGCCACTCTTAGCCATCTATAAATTTTTCATATACTATGATGGCTAAAATAGGTCTATGAGGCTTCAAGAAACAAATTTCATGCAAAATTTGTGACTTCTTGAAGCCTCTCTATGATCTTTATCCTCAAGAAATTCATTTCATTGATAACCTTCATTCAAATTTGTCAAAGAGAACCTCGTTGATATGGAGACTATTTTCAAGCCCCTCTTTCATCATTTCACCTTCATAAATTGTCCCATTTCACCCATTTTTACCTAATTTTACTCCTATCCTCTGTTACATTTTTCCCCTAAAAAACCCCTTTTTCTCCCTTGTCTACCCTCATTTTCTCATAAAAACCCTTTTTAACCATTATAAAACCCTTTATTGGTTAAAAACCCTCTTTTCTTCCTATCAAAACATAAAAAAGGCTAAAAAAACCCACTTTTTATGTTTATTTTCCAACCTTTTTATATATAGACCTTAACCCCCTAAGGGCTTAAGCCTTCCACCTTTCCCCTCCATAAAACCAAGGCCTATGACTGAAGTTCTAAGCCTTAATCCTTTTTTCATCTCCGCTCCTAGTCCTATCATTTTCCCCATGGAACCTGTTCCTCCCCATGGGCACTTCTCGGTCCGCAAGTCAACCCTTTGGCATCCCCGCAGTTGGCTTATTTGACTGCGGGAGATCTCATATCTACGACTAAGATTTATTGTGGAGGCACAGGCTGTGAAATAACTCTGTACCCCCCAATCCCCCCGCAGTCAATCTCAACCATCGATCTTCTCCATGATCCGACAGCTGTCGAAACCCTCCACTAACCCCTTCTCCTTAGCCCCGATCCCCTTACTCCTCCACCAGACCACCTCCTCTATCCTTTCCTTAAACCCCTCATCCAATTTTCTGCAGCCTCGCTTCACTTTTCCCTCCAAACAATCCTGACCATTGATCACATCAATCCAATAGTAGTCATGTATTCCTCCCCTTCATTTTCATTTCCTAATCTCCATCTGCCCATTCACCCGGATTAAATTCCCACCGTTGATCTTATGAATCTAATAGTTCTCGGTTAACCTGATCAATTAACCCATCCTGATACCTGAAGAAGAAGCCTATGTCACCCCCATTGGCCCACCTTCCACTTTCCTCCTGCCATCCAATCCATTCCTGCCACCTGTCCTCCACCTTTTCCTCCCGCTGCACAACTTTTCACCATCGCGCTCCCCTGTGGCTGTAGATATACCACTCTTAGATCTGATGGCCAGCAATCATCTTCGCACCCGATCTCTCCAAACCTTCTCACCGTGCATCTTGCACATGAAATGGACGGTTTCTCGAAGCCACGTATCAAACGTTGACGTGTATCTCATTCGATTTATGGAAAACCATTCACTGCTCTAACCCTACGCGAAAAATATTCGTGGTTATCAAAAACCACTTTTCCATTTTCGCGCCCATATTTGAATTTTTCTCCATTTTCTCCTATTTCCGCCTGTGGAACCCCTCCCCTGCACATCTCCCTTCCTCTGCAAATGCTCTAACACCTATCCCGAAGCCTCTGAATGTAGTCTACCCTAGCCCGTAGGATTTATTTAATATTTTGTTTGTTTTGCAAGTATTTATTGTGGCTAAGGTGTTAAAGGATCTTCCACAGCTAAGGAAACAGTGGAAAAAGGCTGAGGGTGAAGATCCTTAGAGCCTAATGAAATGTGAAAAAGGGATAAAAAGGGTTGAATTTCAAGGTTTAATCAGTATTTCATGGACATTGATTACACGACAAACCTTGCAGCATAAAGAGACACCTATACACAGAACATAATATTAGTGAAGAATAAAGGTTAGGAGCATTAAAATCAAAAGATCAAAAGCCTAACCAACAGAGTATGGATAAAGCACAAAGACTGTGAGAAAAGAATTAAAAGTTAATATAGTCAGCAAAAACACTGTTACCAATGAAATAGGTAACCTCATTGTTACCTACTTTTCGAAGTATCAAGAAAAACACTTGATTTTGAAAAAGTGGCGATGCAAAATCAAGAAAAAAAAAATTGAGCATGTTTTTGGCACTTTGAGTTTTTTTAAATTTTTTTTTATTTTTTTATTTTATTTTTTATTTTTATGTGATGTTTTTTATGTCGATTTTGAATAGTGGTGGTGTATCATCACCAACGTTCTTTTATAGGGTTGATTTTGACACTATAGATTTTTCTAATGTCTTCTTCTTTCGTGAGATGTTTATTTTTAAGTGCATCTATGTACTTATGTTTTAAAAATAAAAAATTATTTTTTTTTTGAAATAAAAACTTGTAATGATATCTTCTCTTTTTCACATAGATAAAAGATAGAAAAAGGGTCAATATTCTAAAGTTTATATTTTCTACATGTTTATGTATTGTTAAATAATTTTTCAATGCACATCAAATAATTGTTGCTAAAAAAGAAATATTTTGAACCATATGACAAAAAAATACAATTTTTCAATATAAATACAATCCAAAAAATACACTTTTACAGACTTTTTGTTGGAAAAAACATGTTAAATAAACTAATTTTTTGGGAGAATCTTAACAAAAAAACTTAAGAAAATAACATTTTTATTGAATTTTATGTCAAAAAATAATAGAAATCACATGTTTTTTGCAAAAAATAAGGGTTGTTCTCATAAAATATCAAAGTCTAAACATTACAAGTAAAACTGATTAATAGTTCTAAAAAATAAGCTTTGTTTGCAAGCATAACTTAAACATCATCAACAATATCAACTAATACATCTTCAACATCATCTAGAACAGCATTGATGGCTTCTTCCGCAACATTTTCTTCTTCATTTTGATCATTGTCATCTTCTAATGGATCTTTCATGTCAGAAAATCTTCCAAAGTGTCCCTTTCCAATCATTCCATATAATGGTGGTTGAGGTTCCTTTGCTTTTTTGCCACACGTGATTCATTAAAATCTCCTTTCCTCAAACCAACTTCTTGCTTCGCATCTGGAAGGAATTTAAGAGCATTAATTCTTTGTTGAATAAATTTGCATTGAACTAGGTCTTTCTCAATGGCAATGCAATTTCTTCCTTTTAGTAGGCAACATGCTAGTGTTGTACCTAATCATCAAGCACAAAAAATATAAGTAAGAAAATTAGTATGGAGACATAAAAAGTAAAAAAGACAATATTTAAATTTAAATTTGTATAATAAAACTTACCTGAACCTAAGAATAAATCCAAAACCCATTCTCCTTCATTTGAACATAGATCTATAAGATAGTTAATCAATGCTTGTGGTTTTTGATAAATGTTAACTATATCTCCTTTTGCATTTTTATCCTCATATGTTAGTTTTCTTACAACTGCATCATAAACCAATACTTGACTATGACTCTTCCCATCTACTCGATTCATAATAATATGCTTATAGCTATCGTCTTTTGTCCAACATTCAACATGGATGAACTCACAATCATTTATAATAGGCTGATCTTCGAAAGAAACAATATTTGACTTTTGCTTGTAACATAACATAGTAAAATTTCAACTAAATTTTACATGAATAAATTTTTTTAGGAGTAATCAAACATACAATTTCAAAGTCTTACCATGTAAGTTGCATCCTTGAGTTTGCTTTACCCTTGAAGCTTGTTAATAACATTGGAAACTATGTGTCTGAATGAAATGTCACAAATCGCCAAAGTGGTGATGTTGTCACTTCTTGAAAACCCGTAAACACTTTACTAAAAGCTTGATAAGTATATGGTTCTCTATCATATTCAATGTCTGAGAAATTGAAACCATGAGGAATATCTGCAATAACTAAGCCATATTCCCTTTTAGGTATTAGTGATGCAATGTCTTCACAGTCACCTTGTATTATTTGATATTGGACACTGTCGAGCCCATTCCAAATGTAATGATTAAGAGTAGGATCAAGTTCAACATTCATAAGATGCTTCCTTCTCATGTTCTCCATCTTAATTTTTTCAATAAATCTTTTGAAAGTATCTGGTACTCCATTTCCATCCTTCTTCGACATCTTTAATGACATAAAAATATATATATATATATATGTATAAGTAATAAAATAAAAATAGTTTAAATATGAATAAAATGAATTTATAAATCAACATACCTTATTGAATGCAATATAAAACTCTTTTAGTGTTGATGAAAAACTTGCTTCTGGGTAGTTGCGTACAACATCATCCCAACTGTCTTCATTCAACATTTTAACCATGTGTTCTTGTATTTTCATAAAAAATTTCTGACTGAATAAATCAAGTTAAAAGCGTTAAGATACTGACATGTATAAAAAATCCTATCATCATCATTATGTTTTATTTAAAAGAAAATTATAATGAAAGAAAAATAAGAAATAATTCAAGAAACTTACTTTTGAATTTTTGCACACATTTCTTCCATTGATAATTCACTCAACTTCACACGGGCTAATACTGATTTGACTAATTTATCATCCTTCACACCTTGCATTGTTCTCCAAGGTGTGATAGTCATATCCTCTAGAAGTTGTTTCATTTCAGGACCTGCCTTACTGTTGGTACATATTATGGGTTTACTCTTTCTAACCTTATGATTTTTTATGGAAATATTCTCCCACCGATCAAAAATCTCATCAATCAAATCCCATACCTCCCCAGTTCTAAATGCTAGCTGAAAAATGTTATCTGTGCCTCTGAAGAAATTTGTATTCAATTTTCCATATTTTTCTTTTTTTTCATCAATTTGATAACATGTTTCCATTAAACATTCCTTTTGAAATGCTACACTAAATTGTGTCTTATCCCCACCACATTCTTCTATGATTTCATTATGAATAAATCTGACTCTTTGGATGAAATTCATTTTCATTATGTACTCATTATCTGCATTATGATCCCATGCCAATAACTTTGATTCTATTTATGTTAAGCCAGCGTAAATGATGCATTTCACTGTTTGAAAAGGATAGTTATCAGGATATTCTGCAATCAATCGTCTCTTAGCCTCTATCGAATGGTTCACTCCAATTACATAATATTTATAATCAAAACATTTTGTCTTGTCAAATGCTTGTTTGTTGGGAACCTGACGTGGATCGACAAGAACCACATAATCCACCACATGTGCATATGGATTGAACCTGAACAACGTTTTTAAATTATGTTCATGTAGGTGATGGGCCTTTCTAATTTGATATTGAGATTGCCCTTCATTTGGGCTATAAAATTGATTAACATTAAGCTCAAATGTTTGGCCACCAAGAATTAATTTATTCTTCCTCAACTCTTCTCGAATAGCATTTTGTTTTTTTTTAATAATGCCATCCTCTAACTCAGCACCTAGTGTTATGATTTCTCTGCTTCCATGAGAGCTTTCAGTTTTTTCTTCACTGCTGCTCATGAACTTTACAGGTTCACGAATATTTGATTTCCTAGTCTTATTGGATAACATATCAGTTTTTTTATAAATAAGCTCTCCTTCGTGAGGTAAAAGAGAGAAATCTTTGGTGATTTTTCTTTCTGGTGTTTGATCTGTTTTCTCCTTTTGCACAACAGTTCTAATCTCCTCCTCACTAATTCTATCATAATTTTCTATTTCATGTTCGACACCTTCAAAAGAAACATGTTTAAGTTTACTAGATTGACCCACCTTAGTGACTCTTGGTTGATCCCCTCTTTGTACTATTGCAGTGTCACGAGCTATTTCTCTTTGCTTCAATCTCCTTTCCTCTGCTTTGTCTTTGTGGAAAGTGTTGATCACATCCATAACATTTGGCACCAACATATAAATACCTTCAAACATGTTTGAAAGACTTGGAACAAAATCCTATGAAACAAAATAAAACATGTCAATGATCAATAATTTATAAAAAATTGAATCATCCTTACAATAATTCATAGAGGAAATAAAAATAAGCATACTTACAATGTTATTTGCAATGTTGCTTGATATTTCTTCAGAAAATTTTGAAGATATTTCATCTATGTCATACTTGACGATTGATAGACGATATCTAACCTTCTCACGTTTCTGAGCCTTCCTTGCAAGAACATAAATAGTGTTTGTATTCGGGACCATACATATGTCTCATACTCTGCCCATCACATCATATGGCTCATTTAAGTCAATCATACCACAAATCAGATAGATGTGTATATCAGCTTCCATTTCACTGTCTTCAAGATACCATGAGAAATCAGTTTTATCTATTTCCTTGGCGTTCTTCCAATCAGAAATAAGCTTTAATGAACCTGGTGCCCCACTTGCTTGACTTTTATTAGTGTGTCCAACAGTATCCTTATTGCGTCCAATAGTGTCCATAGTGCGTCCAGCTGCAACTTTACATTTGGGAGTTGAATCCATAGTGCGTCAAGCTACAGTTGTAAATTTGGGAGCTGCTGCCCTAGGTGCAGAAACATTCACAACAATCTTTTTTGATGTCATTTTCCTGATAAAAAAATATACATATATTAGTTAATGGAAAAATAATGCGGATAAAATAAATTTAATAAACAAAATTTATTTCTAAAACTAAAAAACTTATAATCTTTTAATATATTTTAAAATTTTAAAATTTAATTTTACATTACATAGCAATTGAATAAAAAAAAACAAAATAAAAGAAAAGAAAAAATTAATTTACTTTAGATAGCAATTAAATAAAAAATTATAAACTTAAAATTATAAAAAATTAATATAAAAATTTATAAATTTATATAATCTTTTAATATATTTGAAAATTACAAATTTCTATTTCACAAATTAAATAAAAATACACAAAATAAAATAAAAGCAATTAAACAAAATAAAAGAAAAAATTAAATTTTTTATAACGTTGTTTTAATACTTAAATTTTAAAAAAATAAATAAATATTTAAATGTTAAAAACAAATGTTATAATATTATATTTTTTTATTTTTTTTATTGTATTATTATATAGTTTTTTTTAAATTTATTGTATTGTTATATTAAAACAAATGTTTTTTATTTATTTATTATATTGTATTGTTTTTTTTTAATTATATGAGTTTAAAAACGAAACATAATTGTTATTTAATAAATTGTTTTTTTCTTTTTTTAATATATTTGTTATATTTGGATATTTTTAACAATTATATTTTTTGTATTAAATAATGTTTTAATAACTATTTATTAATTATATTATATAACAATGTTTTTATTATATTATATAACAATATTTTTATTATTTTTATATATAACAATGTTTTTATTAATTTTTAATTGTTTTATTAAAATAAACTAAAAACAAAAAATTAAAAAAAAAAAATTAAAAATTAAAAAAAAAAACAACGCAAGGATATGTCATTGACCGTGCCCGCAGGGCGCCGGAGGCCGGCCGGGCGACGCCACGGGGGGCTGCCCAGCCGGCCTCAGGCCCCCGGTTGGGTGGGAGGATGATTCCCGGAATCGGCCTCCCGCTCAACCGAGGGCTTGAGGCCGGTTGGGCAGCCCTCCGTGACGCCCCCCGGCGGGTCTCCGACACCCCGCGGGCACGGTCAATGGCTGTGCCCCGGCTATGCGGGAGGCTGATTCTCGGAATTGGCCTCCCGCCCAGTCGGGGGCCTGAGGCCGGCTAGGCAGCCCCCCGTGGCGCCGCCCGACCGGCCTCCGACGCTCCGCGGGTGCGGTCGACGGCACACCCTTGCGTTTTTTTTTTTTTTTTTTAATTTGTTTTAATAAAACAATTCTTTATTTTTGTTTTTTAAATTTTTTAATTTCATTTTGTTATTTGAATTTTTTTTTAATTTGTTTTAATAAAACAATTAAAAATTAATAAAAACATTCTTATATATAAAAATAATAAAAATATTGTTATATAATATAATAAAAACATTGTTATATAAAAATAATAAAAACATTGTTATATAATATAATTAATAAATAATTATTAAAACATTATTTAATTAAAAAAAATTTTGTAAAAAATATCAAAATATAACAAATATATTAAAAAAAAAACAATTTATTAAATAACAATTATGTTTTGTTTTTAAACATTATATAATTAAAAAAAAAAACAATACAATATAATAAATAAATAAATAAATAAACATTTGTTTTAATATAACAATACAATAAATTTAAAAAAAAAAAAAAAAAAACTATATAACAATACAATTAAATAAATAAAAAAATATATGATATATATAAATTTAAAAAAAAAATTAAGATTTAAATTTAAAAAGAATAAAAATAAGATTTAAAATTTAAATATAAAAAAAAAAAAAAAAATAGAATATAAAATCAAAAAATTCTCAAATAAAAACAAAAAAAAAAAACATTTTAAATAATGAAACCACTGATATATTTATGATTAAAAAAAAACAAATAAAAAATGTTATAATATTACTATTTTTTTATGTGCATGGTTATTTTATGGATTTTTCTGTCTAGTTGAACTTATAAGTCTTAGAAAAGAAAAAAAATTCTAAATTTTTGTCCTTGAAACCCTAAAAAATTTAGTTCTTTTTGCATTTTCTTGACTAAAAAAATATAAAAAAAATTATGGTTTTTGAACCTAAAATCCTTTAAAAAGTAGTTTTTGGACACAAAAAACTATAGAAAAACATATTTTCCCCAGAATCATCTTTAAATTGACGGAATAGAAGGAAAACCAACCTTTGAAATGCAAAAAATTGTTGTCACCAATGCCAACACAACGCCTCCAAAAAATTACGAATAGCAACACAACACCTCCAATGCCAATGCAATGCCTTCACGAAGTTACCAATGCCAATGCAACACCTCCAGAAAATTACCAATAGCAACACAACGCCTGCAATGCCAATGCAATGCCTCCGCGAAGTTACCAATGCCAACGCAACACCTCCAGAAATTTTCTCTAACAAATACCAGAAAACTTGATGTGATGTGATGAATAGAAACAATCATTCTTATTATATAGGGAATATTGTCTGATTGGTTTACTATTTAACGAATGTGGGATTAAAATTTCAAATTTAAAATATTTACATTTAGTTTATTATAGTTCACACTATAGTTAAAATACTTAATATTTGCATGTAGTTATCATAGTTAATATTTTATTTAATATTTACATGTACTGAATGTTGAATAATTCAAATATAATCTCAGATTAAAAATTAAAATATGAAATACTTACATGTAGTTAATTATAGTTAATATTATAGATAAAATAGTTAATATTTGCATTTAGTTATCATAGTTAATATTCACATGTACTCAATGTTTCAAATCATGGGATTAAATTTTAAAATCTAAAATATTTACATGTAGTTAATTATAGTTAATATTATAGTTTAAATAGTTAATATTTACATGTTATTTTTGTAAATATTTACATGTAGTCAATCTTAAACCATTCAAATAGGAAAATTATTTTAGTTTCGAAGGCATGCATGAAAGGAATATTTTGTGGATATTTTGAATAGAAAGTATGGTGAAATATTTGAAGACCAACAGTTTATTAATAAATTTTAAAATATATTTTAGATGAATATAACGTAAGTTTAAAATTTAAAATTTAAAATATTTACATGTAGTCGTTATAGTTAAAATAGTTAAGCCGCAAGGGTTAGCTCAAGTGGTAGTGAGCCAATACGTGGTCCTCTCCATTGAGGGAGGTCACGGGTTCGATCATTGAGTCCTTTGGGGTCAGGCGCCGAAAGTCCGCCGAATGATTTACCGCGCGTACCATCCAGAAATTCTGGGGAAGTACGCCCGGGTTTCCCGTGAGCTTTCCCCTCATGAAAAAAGAAGAAGTTAAAATAGTTAATATTTGCATGTAAGTATTACGGTAATATTATAGTTAATACTTACATCTAGTCAATGTTAAATCATTGAAATAAAAACATTATTTTAGTTTGGAAGGCATCCATGATAGAAATATTTTGTGGATATTTTGAATATAAATATCTGTAAAATATTTCAACACAAACAGTTTATTAAAAAAATGTTAAATACATTTTTTGACTAATATTTGTACCAAATATTTGAAATGAAAATTTTGGAGGGAAATTTTTTCGCGAAATTTTTTGGGGGGAAATTTTGGAGGGAAATTTTTTCACGAATTTTTTTGGATGGAAAATTTGGAGGAAAATTTTCTGTCTTTAAGCTATATATTGTAAGTGGGGAAGGAATTTGTATCATTCAACCTATTCTTGTTGAAAACCATGGTTTCTTCTGATAACGAAGTTTTTCTTTGTACAACATCAACATCTTCATCACGCAACAACTCTATTCAGAGTGATGAATATAACGGGAGTTCGTTCACCATGAATAGAGAGTCAAAAAACCGACTTGGTCATAATCCTAAAGATGATGAGAACAAAATCGATGAGGCGCAGCAAAATGAAATTTATGTAAATCGAGCGCCAGTTATACCACTTACTCTTAATCCTAAGGATTATGAAAGCAATAGTGATGAAGGGCATGATGAAGAACTTCCAGAGTCAAAAGTTTCACTTCTTCCTAATCATAAGGATTATGAGCACACCATTGAAGAAGAGGGAGATGCAGAATATCCACTTCATCTTAATCCTAAGGATTATGCAAGAACAACAAATGAAGAGGGGAATGAAGAATCTGCAGAGTCAAAATATCCACTCTGTCCTAATCCTGAGGAGTATGCCAGCACCACTGATGAAAATGGGGATGTAAAATTTCTAGATTCAAAATGTCAAATTCATCCTAATCGTAAGGATTATGCGAGCACCACTGATGAAGAGGGGAATGATAATGTTTCAGAGTCAAAACATCCACTTCGTCCCAATCCTAAGTATTATGCTAGCACCACTGATGAAGAGGGAAATGAAAAATTTACAACGTCAAAATATCCACTCTGTCATAATCCTAAGGATTATGCTAGCACCACTGATGAAGAGGGGGACGAAAAAATTCCAGAGTCAAAATTTCCACTTTGTCTTAATCCTAAGAATTATGTCAGCACCATAGATGAAGAGGGGAATGAAGAATTTGCAGAGTCAAAATATGCACTTCGTCCTAATCCTAAGGATTATGTCAGCACCACCGAGGAAGAGGGAAATGAATAATTTGTAGTGTAAAAATATCCACTTCATCCTAATCCTAAAGATTATGGTAGCACCACTGATGAAGACGGAGATGAATTTTCAAAGCTAAAATTTTCACTTCATCCTAATCATAATGATTATAATTTAACCACTGATGAAGGGGGGGATGAAGAATTTCCAATAAATATAGATTCAAGGCATTCACTTATTCCTAATCCTAAGGATTATGAGAGCTTTAGTGAGGAAGGGGAGGGGCAGGATGAAGAAATTCTAGTGAATACAAATTCAAATCTTCCACTTATGCCTAATCCCAAGGATTATGAGAGCACCACTGAGGAAGGGGAGGATGAAGAGTTTCTTGCAAATGATAATTTTAGAGGCACAGATCTGAATATTGTATTTTCTCCAAGTGACCATTTCAAAGACACTCATGGTGATGAAGAATTGAATCCTCCCATGGAAGAATTTGAAAGCATGGGTCAAGATGGTGAAGAATTTCTTTTGAGTCGGGGTTACAAAAGTGTCGATGATTCTTGTGAAATGTTTTCTTAAATTGATGATGGTAAGGAAAATTTTCTAGGCAATGATGTTGATGAATTTCTTAACTATGTTGAGGATGATGATAGTGGGGATAATATTCCTCCTAATGGTGATGAAACTACTTTTACAAAGGATTATGGAATGATGAAGCCATTGCAAGCAAATATTGCAACTAGGAGTAGGAGTAAACCTTTTCATATCAATCCAAAGCATTCCAGTTATACAAGGGCGAGGACAAAATATCTCAAAAAAAGGTCTGTCGTTCATTTGATTTCAAGTGAATGTTATCGAAGGGATTTCTTGAAAAATATGGATTTCAACTTTGTTTTGGAGAAAATGAAAACATATATGTCAATGAAAAAAAGCATGCAAAATTCATATTTAGTGGGTTGCATGCAATCTACACTATCAGGTTATGATTATCATATTGGGAATGTATTGCTTTGCAAAAAGGCGTTCAAAATGTTGCATTCAATTGGTAATTGTTGTTTGTCAAGAATCCAGGATAGATTGAAAAGGGATCCCACATATTATTCAAAAGCACGTTATAAACGGGAGGTGGGGCCGTTTGCAAATACTGCGAAGACATGGATGAAAGAATTCTTTTCAAATCATGGAGACTGTATGCGAAATAAAGACACAATACGTATTCCAGATAATTTATCGAGATGAGAAATATTCATGTTATACAAATATTATGCAGAAGTTGTTGAAGGAATTGGTAATTTTATTACATATTCTTATTTTACAAGGATATGGAAAACTGAATTCAACAATGTTTGTATTCCTAAGAATACAAGGATGGGGATTTGCAGCACATGTGCTTCTCTTAAAGCAAAAAGAGATAAATGTCAAGGGGCGGAAAGAGGTATGTGTTCAAAACATTGTTTTTTAAAATTTGATACTTATCAACTATGAAAATATATTTATTCATATGTTTCTTTTATTTTATGTACATATTCCGTTGTCAAAGAACTTCAAGACCATCGCAATCAACAAACAAGTGAAAGACAAAAGTTGTATAAACATCGAAAGAAGTGTTATGATCATCCAAATAAATATCTGGGATTGATAATTGATGGTATGGACCAAAAGAAAACACTTCTTCCACATTTTGTCCACACGCCAAAAAAATTACAGGAGGAAAATTTCATTCAGTTTCACTTGGTTGGTTGTATGGTATTTAATGAGAAGATGTTTCCAAGAGTTTTCGGCACAACTCCAAATATTCATAATGATGCAAATCTGACCATAACTATAATCCATGATGTGGTTACTCATTGGTCTGGGATTCTTCCTGAAGTTTTGTATTTACAATTAGACAACACAAGTCATGAGAACAAAAATCAAGTTCTTTTTGGGTATCTAAACATGCTCGTTGAATTGGGGATTTTTAAAATGATAAAGGTTGGTTTCCTTCTTGTTGGGCATACTCATGATCATATTGATCAAATGTTCAGTCGTTTTTCAGTAACATTACGGAGGAAAGGTGTTCGGAGCTTGCCATCATTAATTGAATGTATTAAGAAATCATACATTCCAGTGCCTGTTTTTCATGTGTTGAAAGAAACTATTGACATGCGAAGGTTTATTTTTGGATCGCATGGTGAGAAGAAACGCATTGAACAACTTAACGACAATAGCTTCCAGCATCAATTTCGTATCAAAAAAAATGATGGGATAACACTTATATGGGGCAAGAAGTATTCAATTATTGAAGAATGGGGACCATCATCAGGTTTAGCATTTTTGAAGCTCATTCCAGAGCATCCAATATTTTCATCAAAGATATTGTTATTACAGTTAGTTGCTGAACTCCATAATGCACGAAGGCAGAAGAGAGACATAAATTATTCTGAATGTCTAGAGGAAATTAAAAGATGTAGTAGAGATACATATGAGTACTTCGATGTTGTTGATTCAGTTTGGTGGGAGTCTTTTTTCAGTAATCAAAGTGATATGATTTCAAGATCAATAAATGGGGATACGCTTTTGAAGACTCCTTTTTTTTGGCCACAAAATATGCCAAATGAACATGAACATCAGGAAACACACAATGTTGAACAACAATAGCCTCAAGCTATTATTAATTCCCCACAGGTAGAGGAAAGAGAAATCTATATTGGTTCTAGAAGATCACGTGCACAACGTGAAGCCATGGAAGACCTTTATAGGGGTTCTGTGCAGGATCTTAAGCAGGGTTGCATGATAGCAGTGTTAGCAAATGAAGATCCACTTGGCTATCCATTTTGGATTGCCAAGGTTATAAAGGTCATTAATGAAAATGAATAGATTACAGCTGTTGATGTACATTGGTATGCCACAAGTACCCACCCTTTCAATGGTGTGTACAAGCCAGAGAAGGTAGTGGAAAACAGAATTGGTAGAAAGAGAAAAAGAAAGAGCATAAATATAAATTGTCGCCGCATAGATGTCTTAAAATTGGAGGATGTTGACATACTTGTGTATGACTTCAATTTGACAAAGAGAGGAACTCTTCGATTGCAGACCATAAATATTTTGAAGAAATTGGTACAAGAACAATTACTGTTGAGATGGAACTCTGCAGAATGTAGACGTAGATCTACAAGACTTTTGAACTCTGAAATGGTGAGCATGCATGTTCACTCAGATGGAGCACTAGTTGATGAAAGAGAAGAATATGGATCATCTTCATCTGCATCGAGCCATTCATCTAAAGATGTAGGTTATGATGGTGTGCCAGATCCTATGGTTGATTTTGAATAACTATCTAAGACACTTTTATGTAATTGATGTTTGCATGGTAACTTGAAATAAAAATTTTGACTTCCATCTCATTTTTCATGAAGTTATGAGATATTTCTATGTTTGTTGGATTATATGTTTTAATTATGAAGAATTCATCTCTTTATAATATCGACAATGAAAAAATGAATTACAAAAATAATTTATGTTATATTCAATGTACCAATGTTGATATTTTAATTATAAGTAAAATAGAAAATAGAAACTAATGTTGAATTTTTAGATTATGCAATGATATTACCATGATATTATGTATTGTTACCATTTGGTATAAGATACTTTTAAAATTTTTAATAATTATATGCGTCATCGAAATGTAACACCTTTTTTTTATGCTTGATTTTTAGGTTTTGGTTGAAATTAGATTTAAATTTGTCTTATGCTAAGATTTGAAAAAAGATAATTTTTTATCCTTTAAAATTAAAATTACTCTTACTTGTTTCTGTTCAATGATAATTTTTTCGTTTACTTGTTCATTTTTTTAAACTGTTTAAGTCTTATCATTTCTCCATAATTTCATTCTTCAAGTACGTTGAAAACTTAAGATTGAAAAACTTTAGATTTACAACTTGGCATTAAAGTTTTTATGCGCTACCAAATTTTATCTTTAATGTTATGGTTGACAATAATTACAATTTTGGGGTTGTTTAGAGTCAAGATATTTTATGTTTAACAACATGGATGAAAATAGTTCGAAATGATAAGCCCTTCAGACATGTATTTTTTTATCTTTAACATTATCTATAAAAAATGTTAGAAATTTACAATTTTAAATAATGTCCTAATATTTTGTCTTTAATTCCATTGTTACAAGTGTCAAAATTATGACACAATTTTTTTTTTGTTATTCCAGCATCAACTGGTTTTGTTTTTAGGGTGTCTTTTCAATCCTTTTTTCAACAAACAATTTTTTTTTTAGCATAATTTTATAAAATGTTGAAATTTGACCTTCAAAAAAAGCCAAGTGCATTCTGGAAGACACACTTTTTGTTTTTGGGGTGTTTTTTCATGTTTTTTGAGACTTTTTGAGCTAGAGTTCTCGTTTTGAGGTCAGGTTACCTATTTCATCAGTAACAGTGTTCAAAGGACAAAAAAGCCCCGAATATGATTAATGAAAGCTTTAAAGCATAATCAACGGAAAATAAGTGTTTAAAGCCACAAAGCAGACAGATCACTAAGGAAATCCTCCAAATGCCACATCAGTGAGGCAATTAATCCTAAAAAATGCCACCTGCCTATTTATTTTCCCCAAAAGAATACAAAGTTAATGCACAGTCAGAGATATTTGCCAAAGATAGCTCAGAAAGTAATTTCCAGCCTACCAAAAGCTTCCAAAGTAAAAAAAAGTGACTGAAGTAGATGAAAATTAATGTAAAATCAATTAAAAAAGTTAAGACATTAGATATCTTCTCCATTAGGCCTCCCAAAGGTCAAGAAACATTTACTCTTTATTAATTGAATAGTTAGACCTGCCTTTCACTCCACCTCCTCAATTTACCTATATATATCATATGAGGAGCCTAGTATTGTTGTTGGTTGAATACTTATCGAATGTAAATATTTGTTGAGGCTGCTGAAGCTCTGTTAGTAATTGAAGAAAGATAAGTTGAGAAGATAATTTTGAAGCAATAAAGACCTACTGGACTTGAAGATTGTAACTAGTTTGAACATAAAATATACAAGCTTATTTATGGGATCCTGGTCTATGTCAATGGTGATGTTTTTCTTACTGTAATTGTTGTTTCCTCATGTTTTCCATATTGTCCACTTTCTCTTATAAAGAACAACAAATTTAGATTAGGATTTACCACAAAGTACCCTAAGTCTCACTGATAAGCTTTATTTTTATGTTTTCTTCTAATTGTGTTTTGAGGATAATTCAATAGAGTATAACTAGTGAAGTGTTGGTGAGCCCATGTTTCTTGAGTACAACTTGAGATATTGTCTTTGAAATTTCTTGAAAGGTTTGCTAAGTAATGTTGAATTAGAGAAGTCTATGGTTAGCCATGTCCTCTAGTTTATCTCCAACATTTGTTTTGAAAATATCCCTTAAGAGTATGTCAAAAGAAGGCTAGGTTAAAAGTCCTTACTTGATCTTAGGCTATTCTTTTTTTATCTTAAATGTTTTCCCTTAAGAGTATGTTGAAAGCGGGATAGGTTCAAATTCCTTACCTAATCTTAGGCTGCCCTTTGTTTTCTTATATGTTTGCTTCTTTCACCACACTTCTTAATGTTCCATACCACAAAATCAATCTAAAAATATCCTTTGATATAGATGAGTTTCCTCATGGACAACTCTGGTAATTTTTTATGCAATTAAATCCTTTTGTGACTCCATAGCCCAATGGATTGATAATGTCTCTTACCTATCCTATCAGCTGAACCATTCTTTCAACGTACTCACACCTTTACCCTTCAAAATACTTCCTTTATTTTGATGATATCCTACCCAACCAAAACAAAAAAACCCTTTGTACTTCATAACTAGCCTAATATCATAACTAAGCATAAATAAATATCTTTTGAAAACACTTATATAGAGAGATCCCTCTCTGAATCTAGGAGGGCTAGATCCTAGGATTCCAAAGTGGTTCTGATGTAAGCCATGCAACGTTTCTTCTTTCCAATATTGCAAACTACGGGGACCATAACATAGTGGCAACCATACTGGGGAATATTGAGTAATAGATAACTTCACAACTCAACTAACCCCTATCCCTACAATGAGACAACTGTCACCAAGATTGTTTATTATTCATCGTTGATAGTGAACAACAACCAAACCTTGAAAACAAGTAAAAATACTTCACCTGGCAACTCCATTGGTATTCAGTAGGCCTGCTGACCCCTCTACTATTTCCTAAGACTCCACTGGGAAAATTTTATCATAACATCATACTGACTCAGTTAAGAAGACTTTGAGGATTGAGTTTTATTTTAAGAAGATTAGTTTTCCTTTTGAAAGACTGTCATATTTGGCTGAACATTTCTCATCATTAGGTATAAAAACACCGCATAGTGGCTTCTAGAAGAATTTATACAAGAGCCTATCCTGACCCAAATCCTCCTGAGATAGTTGATAATCCAGAAAGTATCCTTAGGAAATCTCCTAAATCCAAGACTTCAACTGTTGTTAGACCAATTGATAGAGCTAATTCTATCCCTGAAAATCTCTCAGCTCTGCAAGATACACAAGTTGACTTACCATTCATAAGAAACCCATCCAAAACTAAGTCACTTAGTGATATAGATCAGATAGACTTTGAGCCTCCACACTCACCCAACATAGTGGTGCACATACTGATAGCAAAGATACCACCCCACCTGATCTGCATTTCATTCATAAATTTAGTTTCTCTCATCCTAGATCTACTCAAAAGTCTCTTACTAGTCCAAGTACTTATATTATTCATACACCCACTGTTCAAACTACTCCATTCCATCCTCCCCCTCCTTTCATAAACCCTCCACTTGTAAACCCCCCATTTTTTCCACAACCTCCTATCATGGCAGCATGGTATGCCCCTCTAGTCCTTCCTTTACCTTTAGTAAATTTTCCATAGGACTATCAGTCCAAGATTCCATTATATGATGCTACTGGTTCTATTACTACTCAACTACATGTGGACAAGATGAATGAATATTTTGATAGAAATGAGATAGATGATGAAACTATTAAAATCAGATTGTTTGCTCAAAGTTTAGGGGGAGAAGCAAGAAAATGGTTCAAAAACTTAACCCCTAATAGTATTAATGACCTCCAAGCTTTCCATAAATCATTCATAAACAAATGGGAAATTAGGAATAACCCTCTCCAAATATTTTCATATTACAACAACCTCAAGAGAAGCACTGGAGAAAGTGTTCAAAATTATTGCACTAGATTTAATATTATTTATAACGCACTACCCCCAGATTTGAAACCTCCACAAGGCTGAGCCTTGGCCAAATTACCTAAAGGATTTGATCCCGAAATGGCCTATCAACTAAGAGAAATGGATCCCTTAACTTTAGAAGACATACAGAAGGGGGCTCTTTGTGTGGAAGCAAATCTGATTGAGAAGAGAGCTAGAATGAAGACTGAGAAGAAGGTATCGAATCAAATGAAATCAAATGAGTCGTAACAAAGGATTCAAAGTTCTCAAGAAAATTGTGCTACTTCTGTAGCAGGACTTAAATGAGAAAAAAGAACCAAGAAACTCAATCAATTGATTAAGTACAGTAGCACAATATTGCAATGAAAAAATACTCAAAAACCCAAAAACAGATTCTTCAAGATTCATAACAAGACAAGTCCAAGAAATCAAGAAAACCAAAACAAACCAAGGAGGAAAAAAACATAAGTGAAGAAATGCATGGGGCTAGGAAGAGAAAACAAGCAAATTCTCTCTGTTTCGATAGGTTAGAACAGCGAAGAACTTCAGGAAAATCTCTCGGTACTTCAGCCGCAATTACAAACACACAAAACAAGGAAATTCATCAAATGGATAGGTTTTCAGAAAAACGAGAGAGAAATGGATACAAAATCACCATAAACACAGTCCAAAGACCTTAAAGACATCACAATAATGGTTCAACATAGACAGACAAGACTACAGAGGTTGAAAACCTAAATTTTCAAATTTTTCCCACCATACACAATTGTGCAGAGAAAAAGCTGCATATGAAAATAGGGAAAACATAAAAATTCAAGCCTGGTGAAGGGACCAGGTCTTCTGTTTGTTTGAAAAAAGACTGACTAGACTGTAAAAAGTGATAAAACCTTTCAGGAACCTATAAGACAGATAAACAACCCAAACGGGAAATCACAAGAATGTTATCCCTAACGGAGTCTCCATTTATGTTTCAGGAAATATTACCCTAAATTTCTTGGGTCTATTAACCTTCACAGATTAGGGTCATATCATTACAAGAAGGACTCACTAAACCAAGTTCTATGAAAATAACTAGAATCTACAGGTTGCAGACCTTACCCAGATATCCCTCGGTTGAAGTAGATCTCGTGGGGTGCAAACCCCCTGCAACACTTTGTGCTCCTTAATCTGCAAATCGACAAAGAATGAACACAAAATCCTAGTTGTACAACATATATATGTTCTAGGTGTTAGTGTAAATCATGCATAACATCATAAAAACAATATTAAATGTTCAATTGATGATCATTACACATGTATAAAATATTATTGACACGTAAACATCAGTAACAAGATGGGTATTCTATTATTAATGACATGTATAGTAAATAGACATGGAGAGATCACCTGAAATATCCCAGGGCCTTTGAGCATACCCTCCTCTCGATCCGTCCAGCCCTATCATCTCAATATTTCTTCCAAGGATAATGCACAATGGATGTCACATAGGGTGGTGATCATCTAAAGGAAACAAGGGCTTCTTGCAAATATCTTGGAAGTTCAGGAGGCACAAGAATATATCAGACTTGGATAGGGTTCCAAAAACATATAATATCTATATTTCTCTCTCAATTCCCCCTTAGGCCATTCCCTTGAGGGGATTTTATACTCCCTCAAATTAGTTTTTACAGTTGGAAATAGTTAGGCCACGGGCTAGGGTGGTTAAGTTACTGGAACAACCATAAATGTCGCCTCTAAAATAGGGAAAATATATATGTTTTCATGATTAAAATGGCATACGTGGTTCTCTATGTATGGACTCGCGTATATACGTGAAAAAGTCTAGGCAGAGTCATGTATGGGGTTTAAGATATTGTTTTTTGAGAAATATGTCAAAGTCTGATGGAAAGGGTTGCCCAAGGCCATTGTATCAATCATCAAGTATAAGTTGGTGATAAATGATGCTATAACACTAATATCACCTGATCATGAAGTACTAGTTTCCATAGGGTTTCTCCCTCTGAAACTAGGCTCCCTCTTAGTCTCAATATTCCTATGGGAAATATATCTTCTTCTCAATCTACGAATGTCAATAATCACAACTCCTTATTGGTTCACTAACCATTGACTCACTAATCTACCCACCAGTAGATTTCTTGCTCAATTAAGAACTCTGCACATACGCCTTATGGATATTCTTGAACTAGGGCTCCATCAACTATTCCTCATAAAAACTCATTATTTATGCAATGATAATTTTACATGAGGACTTCAATTAATAGTTCTAATGTGAATCCTACTCTGATATCATGTAGCAGTTAAATGTAGATTCAAAATTTCTAATGAAATTTACTAAACCATAAGACTCAAATCTAATCTACTCTTCCACAAAAGAAAATTGACAATGGAGAACACATATCAAAAACATTCATAATGATTCAACACACTTACACAGAGATTTATCTAGGGGAAAGAAACTACTCAAAACCCCTTACTATATGTGTTGCACTAATCAAATAACCTAGATGAATACAATATTATTGCTCAATATTAAGCACAACTTGTAGGTGTATCTTCTATCCTTTGCTTGACTTACTAACCTGGGCCAATACTTAGCAAAAAATTTGATCCTATAAGCTCATATTTCCTTCCTTTGTTTGTCCAAGAAATTAGTCCCTATTAGATAGGAAATTCACTCAGCTGGATTGTGCAATTCCTTTAGCTCCTTCCTATGGTTCCATGAACCATCTGTACACACTATAATATACTACAACTAATAGTACATTGCCTTGGAATATTCATATCAACTCGTTAAATCGAACTATATACATGCATGAGCTAATTTAGGCTAATTGATAAGTTATCTTGATTATCACTAAGTGTGATTGAAGTTATAGTGCACAACTTGACCTTCCACTAGTTTCTTCAACGGTTGGAATAAGTTTAACTGACCATATCTCAATTTAACTAAATCAAATTTCTACAACTGAAATTAACTCAACCTAGGCTCCTAAAATTTCGGAACTCACTACACACTACTGAACTTCACGCCCCTAACTCAAATTAACTAGGTTGCATTCCTATTTTTTAGGAATCAAATCAAGTAAGTTGAACTTGAACTGATTAACTTCAATTTAATGTTGTTAACTCAGTGAAAAGATCCATGTCACCTCAGTTAACTCCTCCAAGTTGTCTGCCCAAGTGGAATTTCAAATTTCGTCAATTTTAATAAGGAAAAATCAAAATTGACACTTTCTTGCTGCAGTTCAATAGTTTATAGGGGGTTTTTTTTGGTTGAGTGCCTACATCTTATGTTCTCATGTGTATTTCTACTCTAAATTTTTTGGAATTTTACTTAATGATATAAATTTAATAACTAGAAAGAATAAAAAATAAATAACTTCACAAGAACATGTCAAAAAGAGAGATCATCATAATCAAAACCTAACCATGCTACACCAAATTATTTGTCAACATTTGTTGTAGAGGTAAATCCCCTCTACGGACAGAGGCGATCCCTACTAGCCTAGATCGGGTCTAGCAACAATCGTATCATGCTAAGGTGCAAGTTCCTAATTGCAATATACCAAATTGCGAAGAAGTCCTACCTTGATTCCAACGCTGTTGTTCGTGGAGAGGATAGCGCTCCAGTTTCCTTTCTCCGACAGATCACAATTCTCCCACTTGTCACGATAAAACACCAGCACATATAAGAAACATGACGAAAACACAAGCGTAAAACCTAATATATACAATTATGTATCAATCAGAGAAGACACAACTCATGATCATAATGAACAATACGAGTGGAACCATAACCAATGTCGCTCATCATTAATTAATACAAATAAAAATACAACCTGGCTGTGATGCTGAATCTTCCTTCGGTGGGTCGATAGCGGAATACGTCTCGGTAAAGCTCATCGGGCATGGGACAAGCCTCTCTCTTCGGTCGTCAATCTCCTTACTACTGATTCGGCTCTATGAGGACTATCAAGGATTTTGCAGCATTCTTTAGGCTATGAAGGCTCTTGGAGAGTAGCTTGCAAAGGAAAAGGGCAAGCTTATATAGATGGTGGAAGGGGAGTTGGGATCCCTACAATCATGCGATTGGCCCTATCCTCAAGGAAGCTTCCATGAGAGGTGGAAAATCACTTCCTCTACATGGAGATCTGGAGCCAAACCACCCAAATCAATTTAGAGACCAGTTTAGGAATTGGTTGGAGTCAATATTCCACCATTTATTTTTAAAAAACACTCCTTATTAAGCCTAGCGCTAGTGGAACACTAGGACAGAGCGCCAGTTGACGCGCCCTCTTTGGAGAATTTCCTCCATTGGCGCGAGGGTTGAACTGGCTAGTCACGCCAAGGACAAAAATGCTATTTTTAGGGTTTTTCACAAGGAATTGTCTTCAGGGGAATGAATGTTCTTGTCCAGGGGGATGCCATGAAAGTGGTTTCGGGTCATGTCACTGCTCACAGGTCACAGAATAAGCCCTCCAATGTGCGAAACGGGGGATTGCAGTGACGGTGACAAATTGCTGTGTAATAGATGCCTCGTAAAGCATGAGGACTAAAAACACTGCCATCGGAAAACCTTCGTAGACAAATACATGATATATATGTGGTATGGGCATAGCCATCCATAACAGAGTATACAATAATCCATATCCAAGGATGGGCGCAGACATCTAGTGAGGATTGATAAAGAGACTCAGGTATGGTCGCAGCCATCCAATGAATGAGTCATGTAACCAATCATAATAATCCACATAATCGCAGCCTAGAATCTAATATACAAAACCCAGGGTCTTGCACTCCATCTCGACCCAAACAAAGTACAAGTTCAAGCATGCGAATAAGTGAGCTGAAGTCGAACATGCAAGAACATAGCCTGATTACCAGCCAATGATGAAAGTTGTTAACAGACGCGAGAGGTACCACCAATAGTGACAATGGTCCTCAAGGTACTATAGGTACAATCTACAGCATGTGAATCAGTGAGCTGGCATTGAACACCCGTATAATCACTCGATCGGAGGCCAGTGATGAGAACCTCACATCGAATGCAAAGAACCTGCCATTGAGGCATGCAGGCTCCAAAGTACCAGAAGGGAGTCTCTAGATCAGCTTCTCGAATAATGAGCTGAAGTCGACAGGAAGTGACCTTGATCGAAGGTGGGCCATATTGTTTCTCACATCATCAACACAAGACAGAGGAACATAATGTCTTCATGAATCAGGATCAGATGAGAATTAGAGGAAGCTTGAAACTTGCAGAGGTCAACTTCTCTTGAACATATCGGCAGCACGACAGTGGATTTGGCAGTATTTGAAATCAAAAGATCAGAGGTCATGATGACAAGGCAAAGAGCAGATGAGAGGTCAAAAGGGATTACCCAAACCCACGGAGGCAAGTGGAAAACGAGATGAGATGTCCCCAACCCGACATGAATGCAGACAAGTGCCATGTTCAAGAGCAACATACTGCCGAAACAACAACGATACTGGTTCCATTTTTCCCCACCATTTCTGGTGAGTACCCCGATTATTTTTGAAAACAAGCTTGAAGGGGATAGCATATGCTTGTAATATAATTTTTTCCTTCGGACGAATCCATCCTAGTAAATTTATCCTGCCCTGGGAAGGAGAAACTAAAATATCGTCATTACGACTGAATCTAATGTCATCAGAATTTAACAAGTCTGACAAAGGAAGAACTCGATGTCTTTTCATGTTTAGAGAGTTTGAAAAGACAGCAGAAAAGTAAACTCCAACGGTCCCTTTTCGTAAATAGTTCCTCAGATCCGAAAAGGTAGAAAACTATGTCTGAGAAAACCTCCTAGTCACGATAGGCTAGGGTATTCCTTTTTCGTAAATAATCTATCCCAGCCCGAAAAAGGGGTAAAGGTATACTCGGTAGATTTCGTTTCGTGGCCACTTTAACAAGATCGAAACAACAAGGGACTCATAAATATTTTCATGTTTAGAGAGTCAAAAAAGAGCTGAAAGATGACTCAAAAATGAATTTTTTCGTGTTTTTACCGAGTCCTAAAAAGTATAAAATACAACTCATATCACTGTTCAAGTCGCGTAAAAACCTGTCGCTGCACATAAAAGCAAGTGTAAAATCCATTTTTTGAAAAAATATATTAAAATATTGGGAAAATTGACTTTTAAAACCTAATTCTGATTTAAAAAGTTATAAATATGCCACAAATGGTAAAAAAAAATTTACTTTTACTTTTTACCTCATTTGGAGAGCAACAGTGTTCTTTTTGTGTGCGAACTTTCGGCGGTGATCACGACTGATCCGGGACACCATTCAGATTCTCGTCAGTTCTAGGTAAGAGGCACTCTCTTAAGCTCTGTTTTGATCCATTTTTTATGAATTTCCATTATGCATTCGACCTCTGGGGGAACCCTTTGAAATTTTAGGGCTCGGTCCATTAGCGCGGGTATCGGGAACGGAACCACGCCAATGGAATTTTTCTCACAAAGGGGTCGCGCCAATGGCGCAACGCGATTTTCCACTTTAGATTTCCAAATTGTGAGGCATCCATATGGATTTTTGAATGCAACAGAGATCTAACAAGGAATTTTTAATCATATTGATGCAGATATTCAGGCATAATGGTTATTGAATGGAAAGAGAGGGAACATGGGGAAGAGGACAAAATGGCTATGGAAAATGAAGCTTGTATGAACACCCTTCGAGACTGTGGTCTCAAGAATTTTTTCCTTACGCCATGTTTATGAGCTCAACCTGAGCTATTATAGTACCTGGTCAACATATGGGATGAAAACGAGGAAGTGTTCAAACTTCGAGACCAAGTATTAGCTCTTAAGGTCTCTGATGTTTATTTTATAACTAGATTGTCTCGCAGAGGCCCAGTTCCAATCATAATGAGAAGCAGACCTTCTGGAGAGAAAATGGACATGGTAATGGCAAGAGTGTGCCCAGGGGAACGAATAGGATCGAGTACTGGGAAATTAGACATCCACACTGTCCGTGATCTAGTACTTCGAGTAGTGCTTCATACCATTACGCGAGCTGCAGGATCATAGGCCCTGCATGAGGCAACAAATGCACAACTCCTATTACCTTTCGAGTGCATGAATCCTACACTGTTCGATTGGGACACTGTAGTGAAAAAAAACATCAAAAGGCAGCTAACAAAGTGCAAGAAATCCAAACTGAATCAGTTTGGATATGGTTCCATTCTGGTGTCGTTCATTCTAGAATGATTACTAATTTTCCAGGGCCAAGGGGCAATAGTTTCTGAGCCGGTACCAAGAGAGCCGAGGATGGCTCGCTGGGTAGCACTTATGCGCAGGTCAGGAGGGGGTCAACAGATTTCCTGGAGGCCCGAGTTCTTTGTGTGGTTACGGTGTCAACTGATTGTGGTTGAGGATTGGCCCTATGCTGGGACTGATTTCACAGGAGACCCAGATCTCCCACTTCCGAAGGGGGACGACTGGGACGAGGAGCTGGGTATGACTCTTTTTTTTTATGTATTTATGATTTTTTTTTTATACATGCCCATTCTAAAAACAGTTTTATGTGTATGCAGATGTTGGCCTAGAGAGACCTGCCGGCATGTCACCTATTGCACGGAGAAATCCCCTTGCATATGACCCTCAGGCTGAGGGTGCCGAAGGAGGAGATTTGATCCAAAACCTTGAGGGCATTGCTCGGGGGATTCCAGACTATGCCCAGCTAGCATATGTTTCGATGGCATATCAGAGACACACGGTGGGGGTGCCTAGTCGCCTCCACCAACTCCTGAGACGCTTGGTACGTGCGGTGACATGTTACCATGAGCACCAAGCTGATTATCTATTTATGGCTTTTATATGCATATATTTTTGAGAGACATGTCGTCTCCGGTTGTATTAGGATGAACATGTATATTTTTTGACTTTATGTGATGTACACAAACTGTAAACTATGGGACATATATATCTATATATCTATTTCTGGATGGGTCTTTTCACATGTGATGATGTTTTTACAAGTTGCACAAATGTCTATCTAGAACCATATTAGCTATTGCATCTATTAACACATTCATGTGTCTGGGTATATGTTGATATGTAATGTAATCAAAATTTCTTTCCAGTAAACGAATACGTAGATACAAATGTAAAATGGATGGGTTTCTTACTAAATAATGACCATTAAGCTGTAATACTACAAGTTGTGAGTCCAGACATACAATTAATTCACGAATACCGAGGTCCACAGCCTTGGTTAATAATTTCAGCACGGCACTATATTTCGCAATATTATTTTTAGTAGGCCCCAGACACACACCCTGCAGGTTGACCAACTCACCAGCAGGATTGTAGATTACCTAGGCTGCTGAGGACAGATTCTTGGTACTGCGGGACGCACCATCCGCGAAACCAAAAAACGGAGTAATGGACATCTGCACAATCAGGAAGACCCGATCAGCAGAAAGATGCTTACATCGCACATCACACCACACATGCACACAAATTAATATACATACCTATGTACACACACCACACCAAAAATAACTCAAGCGTAGTATTTTTTAAGATACAGCCCGTTCCTAGGCTGCGTCAATGGAACTCCTTCATAATCAATAAGCTCATAAGCCCCATTTTCCAATACTTGTTTTACTATATACGGCCCATGCCACATGCATTGGAACTTTCCTGCTCCAATTTTATCGTGCGCTTGGTCATCTAGGAGGACGAGGTCCCCTTTGACAAAGGAATGTGGAGAAACTGATTGATCAAAGTGAGCTTTGACTCGCTTCTTCTATGCTTCAATGACTAAGGCAGCCAAGCGGTGGGTTTCATCCAGCCATTCCAAATATAAGAGGCGCTCTTCTTCAGGACAAGTGTCGGGAAAAAGTTCCACAACCAACTTTAAGGAAGGAATTTTGCACTCAACCGGAAGAGTTGTTTCAAGAACATACACCAATTGGAATGGTGTGAATCTGGTCGCACTCTTTGTTGACGTCCAGTAGGCCCATAGAGTTGAGAAAAATTGGAGATGCCAATTGGACTTATGAATACCGATTGTCTATTGAAGCATTGTGACCAAAACTTTGTTCACAGCCTCAACCTGGCCATTTGCCTGGGGGTAATATGGCGTTGAGCTATCATGTCGTAAGCCCAATCTTGATGTCAAGTCGGCCATCATGTAATCTCAAAAATGAGTGCCATGATCGGTAACAATGGCCTGAGGGATCCTGAAACATGCAATAATGTGGTTGAAAATAAACTAGGCAGTTGTCTTACTGTCGGCCGCTAGTGTAGGCATCGCTTCGGCCCACTTAGTAAAGTAATCTATAGCGACGATTATATATGCATGCCCCCTGGCTGAATGAGGGTTACATGTCATGAAATATATGCCCCATTTTGCAAAAGGGCCTACGGTAATGATAGGATGCAGAGGGAGAGGTGGCGCGTGCATCTTGCACTGAAAAACCTGGCACGAATGACATTTTCGGACTGCAACAATACAGTCTTTGAATATGAACGGCCAGAAATAGCCCGCACGTAAAATTTTCTGGGTGGTGGCATATTTGGACATGTGATTGCCACAGGCGCCACTGTGACAGTCATTCAAGACTCTTTTAGCCTCTTCTAGGGTCAAGCACCGGCGGAGCACCGAATCTACTCCTACCCAATATAAGGTATCTCCTACAATGTAGTAGGGTTGAGACTGATGCCGAATCTGACGTCAGGCATCTTTGGTCAACTCAGATCAGAACATTGACGTTTGAAGATACACAATAATATCACCGTACCATGGATCTCCAGTACTGATAAGGAAGAGGGTTTTGTCTGGGATATGATCCTCGGAATGGGATGGAGTGGAGTCTGTCAGGAGGGAGCAAATGAGATCCGCAAAAACCAGTGAGTTGGTTGACTTAGCAGTGGTAAAATCTAAGTCAAACTCCTAAAGGATAACAATCCATTTGGAGTATTTTCCCCCCAGTAATTTTCGAGATAGAATGTACGTCATGGGGTTGCAATCTAAAACCACGGTTACTGTACGCAACAGGATGTAGTGGTGGAAACGCTGCACAGCTTGCACTACGGCTAATGCCAGTTTCTCAACATGAGCGTAACACGTTTCTGTGTCGAGAAGATTCTATGATAGATAATAAACAACGTGTTAATTGCCATCATCATCATCCTGCACCAGAACCATAGCTATGGTGCTAAACGCGGCGGCCAAGTATAGAGAGAAGTCACGGTGATAGTTTGGAGGACAAAGCAATGGAGCATTAACAAGTAACGTCTTGAGCTTCTCGAAGGATCACTGGGAAATCTCGTCCCAAAGAAAGGGAACATTTTTCTCTAAAAGATGCGTGAAGCCTTTGGTAACTTTTGCGTAGTTCAGGATGAAGCATCATAGGAAATTAGCTTTTCCCTGTAGACTCTGCAAATTGTGTAACAAAGAGGGTGATGGGAGATTGACAATAGCCTCGACCTTTAGGGGGTCGAGGCGAATCCCGTCCTTGGAGACTATAAACCCCAAAAGACGGTTGGAATCCATGCAAAATATGCATTTATGAGGGTTAAGCCAGATATTATAGTGCCTACAGCATAGGAAAATCTAGCGGAGGTGTTTAGGATGGTCCTCTCACCAAGCTGAGTGAGCTAGCAGATCGTCCAGAAATGGCTGAACGATATGGCGTATGTTTTGAAATGCGTAAGACATAGCAGGCTGGAAAGTAGCTCCAACGTTCTTTAAGCAAAACAGGAGCTTTTTATAAGCAAAGGTACCCCACGGATAGATGAATGTAGTCTTGTGTTGATCGAAAGGTAAAATATTTACCTGATTGTACCCAGAAAATCCGTCCATCAGGGAATAAATCTCACTCCCAGCGCATTCATCAATGATTTGATCTATGAAGGGAGTGGGGTAATTTTCCTTAGGATAGGCCCAATTAATATCATGGTAGTCAATGCAGAATCTTATAGTAACCTTTTTCTTATCTATAGGGACAATATTTGAGACCCATTCTGTGAGGGGAATCGGGTAAATGAATCCCACGTTCAGAAGTTTTTCAACTTCTGCTTTAATGGTAGCAGCTTTGCTAGGATGCACTGGGCGTAGGCGTTGGCACACGGGTTTCACACTGGGATAGGTAGGAATCTCGTGCACTATGATGTTGGGATCAATCCTGGGAATTTCCTCATAGGACCAAGCGAATACGTCTCTGAATTCATGGAAAAGGTCGGTATAAACTTGTATCTCGTCAGGAGAACAAGTCACTCCCACATTTATGTTCTCAACTATCCCCGGTTTGAGGGAGATGTCGATCGGAGTGGTTTGGGTAATGTTTCTTAGGTTTCCCTCCGAAAGGACATCATGAGTCAATATGGGCATCTGGAGAGGTGGAGTAGGAACCTGAGATGCAAAATGCTCTAGACAATCGGACATTTCCCCCAGGTTGGCCATGAAGGAGGAACGATGATGTCCATCGCTCCAAGGAAGCTCCTCAAGAGACATTGTTTCAACAATGGCTTCATCAGAAGGGAAGATCTCTTTTAGAGGATCAGGCGAGTCAGCCTCGCCAAACCAGGGGGATTGAGAATAGATATCTAAAGCCATGCTCAATGGAGCATGTTGAGGAGGAGGAGGATCGGATGTGGTGGCGATTTCACAGTAATTAATATCTATTGGAGTTAAGGGCATCGATTCTCCAAAATCAGTCACCTGTTCAGGCGAAGGGATGATCCATGTGTCGTCAGACCTAGAGATCATATTAACTTGAACAGTGTGTGGTGGTGGCGCGGGAAAAATACCCATGAGGACGGGGTCCTTCAAGAGACCAGGTCCTAAAATTTCAGGGGGATTGGGGATCTGATCCACGTAAGGAACGTTGTTCTCAGAGGTGGAGGTGAAGAAAGACAATTGATCCACAGTAATGATTTTTCCCTCATGAGGGAACTTGAGAAGCCAGAGGAGGGTGGACGGTATGCATAACATGGCATGAGTCCAACTGTGGCCGAGAAGCAGATTGTAGTTAAGCTTGGCGTCAACCACTTCTACTTCTACGTTGACTGTCTTCCCCTATAATGTAATTGGAAAACTCTCGAGAACACCCAGGGGTTTTGATTCCCGACCATCGAATGCTTCTAAGGCACCGGGAGATGATGAAAGAGCCAGAGAGCCAATGGCCTTCCAGCAAGCTGATGACATGACACAGGTGGAAGCACCTTCGTCCACAATGGCCCTATGGATGTTAAGACCGTTGATCTCGACTTGAATAACAAGGGCGATTTGATGTGGAATTCAGGGGGTAAAATTTTCTAGGTCGAAGGTGAGAAGATTAGAATCAGTGGGATCAATTCCACCGATTACGGACAACAGAGCTTTTTGTTGTGATGGGAAACTTTGAAGAACTTCCAATGCAGATATGGCAGAAGGTGCCTGTTCCAAATCCTCAACAATACTGTAGTGCTGAGCGGCAGGGGCATTTGGGTTGTAGGAATATCTTCACCAAACACCTTTAGAGGGTGGCCTAACAATAGTTTCAGCGCCAAGATTCTAAATTTCTAAAGGACCGGAGACAGGTGGGGGAGGTGAGCCATCCACAACTTCCTTTCCAGCTGCCTGACACGATCTGGTATAATCCTTCGAACGCGTAGAAATTGGGATAGGTGCAACACCATTCATCATAAAGACCTGGGACCCAAATGGTGCAGATGGTGAGGGTTTCTCAACCATCTAGGTCTGCTGAGATGGGAATGGTTCTTTAAAAACTGTCGGTGTCCCTTTGGAGCCTTTCAGGAGTTGAGTAATCTCAGATCGTCGGGGACAATATTTGGTATAATGGTCTCCTTCAAAAATAAGACAGGGGTACTTCGGTTTACATTGGGAACCATCATCAGTATGAGGTTTAGAAGATTCTAGTTTAGGGGCGTCGGGTTTGGATTTTCCTTTTCCCTTCTTCTTTCCTTTGGAGGAATTTTCTGTAGGATTAGCCTAAACGGCATTGAACTGCATAGTTTTTCCAGAATCTGGAGGGGCGGGAGGAGCAGAATTATTGGAAGAATTAGACTTTTGCTTCCCATTTGAGGATTTCCGAGAATTTTGAGACACGGAACCAATAACACCATCCACCGCTGGGGTAGGTGGAGCTTTAAAGGTTCCGGGGTGTGGAGCATCAGTCAAAATATCATAAAGCATGCTGGACTAAGAGTATACCAGATCAAGATACTGGGCACGCGCTATGGCTTTTTCTTCAGTCACACACGCCCCCATAGCAATATCTTGGGTGATTTTACTAACGAAGGAGGTGGTGAACCAATGAGTTAGTAGTTGATCAGGTATATCAAACTTGATCAGTCTACAACGACATCGCCACTCATGAATGTGATCAGATATTTGGGTGGATTTATCCTGCTTCAAAGAAGTCAGGAGATGTGTCCCGGCTTCGTAACAAACAGGTAACTAGAAGCGAGTCAGAAAATCCATGGCTAACGTATTAAAATCTTGAAAGATGCCACGGGGTAATTCAATATACCACTTAGCGGTAGTGCCAGTAAGAGTGCACTGGAAGAGACGTAGACGAATTGAATCATCCAACCAAGAGTTGGACGAACACCAGAGATGGTAAGTCATTACATGAGCTTGGGGGTCCTCTCTAGCTTTACCCTCAAACATAGGGCAGTCGCCAGGTACCTTGGTTGGAACCGGAGGCCAATAAGGATTGTGAAGAATCAGATCATTGCTTAATTTAGAAACGTCCGATAACTCCAAGGTAGCCAAGAATGGCAATTGCGGATTGAACGGCATGTCAAGCCCTCGATAAGGACTTGTACTTGTACTCCACGCTAGTTGAGCATATCCTTTCCCCCATGAGTTCTGTCCCAAAGGATTCTGACCATAGGGGTTATAGGGCATATAACTAGTCTGATTCGGTTGCCAGTAACTAGTGTATGGGGTTTGATAACTAGAGTATGGACCCTGATTATATGTCGGCCCTGTTTGAGCAGTATGCAGATTTGGCTATTGAGTATAGGTGTAGTCTGGTTGTTGAGGGTAATAATTAGAACCTTGGGGTTGGTTATAATTCGGTCAAGATTTAACTTGAGGATATCAACCACCTTGGGGTTGAGCGAGCTGCTGATAGGCGGGACCCTGTTGAGCCTAATAATTAGGGCGCACCAGTTGATTCGGTTGCGGGATTAAGTAAATAGGTTGTTGGGAAGGGTTGACAGGATGTGCAGGCTAGCCTGGTTGGACAGGCTAACCTGGCTAAACAGGTTGCCCTGGTTGAACAGGTTGACCCTAGTGAACAGGTTGCACCGGTTGTGTAGGTTGACCTGGCTGATGTGGAACACCAAGTTGTGCTGGATGGGTCGGTTGGCCTGGTGGTGGAATGGGGCCAGGTTGTGCCTGGTAACCGGTTTGACCTGTAGGAAGACCATAAGATGATCCTAGCTGATGTGCAACATTCAGACCAATAGGTTGCTGAGGTTGCATGGGTTGGGAAGGTTTGACTTGCCCCCCAGGACCATACACCGACCCCGGTTGGTACCCCAGTTGACCCGTGAGTCCTTGAGGTCACCCAGGTTGGACTCCAGGGTGAGGCTACATAGGTTGACCTGAAGGGTTGTAATACTATCCTTGTGGACCGTATAATGACCCCTGCTGACCCGAAGGGTAGCCTTGTAAGGGTTATCCTTGTGGGTCATAAGGATAGCCAGGCTGGCCTGAAGGTTGGCCTTGAAAAGGTTGTCCTTGCGGGTTATAAGATTGCCCAGCATAGTTAGACGGAAAACCTTGAGCATGAAGATGAGACTCTAGAGTGATTAAACATAAAGGATTCCCGTACTCATCGTATTGATATGGAAAAACGTAAACAGGTGTACCATCTTGTGCATAATGCGAAAAATACGGGCGGTCGGGATCTTGAGAGGATTGTACGACCTCGGGGTTCGATTGTTTTAAGGACAATCGATACTCCTCAGGAGAGATGTTCTCCGTCATAGCAGATGCTATATAGACGTCTTCGAGAAGCGAAGCAACCCTTATGGAATGAGTGGTAACAACAGGTGTAGATGCAGTGACACAAACAGTGGGCCTGACAGGTACAGAAGTGACCTGAGGGGATGACGTGATGGGTGTCCTAGGAGACATCCCCAATGAAGGGATAAATGGACTCATAAAAGGAGTTGATATCCTCATAGAGGCGATGGCGGTCATAATCTGACTTAAATATCTATACCTACTGATAATGAGGGACCGGGCGAAGACATAACATATAATTCGGCATTGTCTTCTGGGAACAACTGGTAATCTTCACCAGATGTGGGGATTTCCTCACTAGGAGAATGGCTGGATGCACCCATATCTGAACCTGCCGCAAGATCTCGTAACAAATGGCGAGGACTAGGAGGAATAACAACAACTAGAAAAGGCGAACCCAATGTAAGAGGAGGGAAATGTTCCCCTACTCCAAATCCAGACCAAGCATTGGATAAGGGCCAATTAAACTCAACTAGTCCTCCAAAGGGAAGCTCAGATAGAACCGGTCCCCTGTCAGGAAACTCGGAAATGATGGGCTGCTGATGTTCAGCAGAGGATTGAGAAACCTCTGATGAATCGTCCATATATGGACTACCAGTAGACGAAACTGATGGTTCCGCCACTATGATAGTAATGACTAGAAGAAAAGATCAAACACAACACATGGGCTGAAAAGAATCAAGGCACATAATGAAATGGCCAACAAGCAAAATCTAAGAGGGCGTGTGATCGCAGGTGATTTATTTTACCACATTGAAACTTAGGAACTTCACCGTTTCATGTTTTAAGAGTCAAGAAACAGATGAAAGGTGACTCTATCTCTTTCATTTTGGAAGCAAGCGCGAAAGGATAAGCGCTTGATGATCCTTTCAAATTTAAAGAGTCAGAAAAGATCAAAATGACTACTCTGGTAATCTAGGCAAAGGGTGTACCAAATAACCATGAACTGCAATATACACCTTGGTTTCAAAATGAAAGAGAAATCAACCAAGGACTTAACGTACGTGTAGGAAATCTCCATGAATGTTGTGTCTGGTGTATCATGGGTATAGGGCGGCAGACTTGGCTTCCTATGGATAAATGATGGCAACCTAGTGGGGTCTCCCTTTATATACGCGACGGTACGGGGAGCACAAGTCCATACTAGTGCTATCTAAAGCCAAGAGGCGAACAACAGCTACTAGGTTTAACGATGCCGGAACACGTCTCTAGCCTAGACCTCTAAATGTTTCATTAATGTTCCAATGTTGCCTTAGTGTAAATTGAATAAATGTTAATGTTAATCTTCAATTATGTTTCAATTTTCAGACCCTAGCGAGTGTTATGTGTCAAAATATCCTAAATGCACACTACGTGCCACAGAATATCATTTCATTCGATGAAAGCTAATTACGAGATATTTAAGAGCTTTTCACACAATAAAAAAATGATCAGACAACAACCAGTAATGTCTCTAATGCAGCTAATGGAAACTAAAATCTTTTCTTTCAATGTTACGAATCACTAATAACACAGAAAAGATTAAATTTTCATTAACTAATCAAAGCAAAAGAGATTTTTTTATTTTTAGTGTTTGAGAGCAAGGTGCACTAAACAAATGAAAACTAATGAAACAAGCAATTTGAGAAGTGATAGAAAAGGAGTAAAACTAACAAATTTCACTCAATGCAAACACACAATCAGACCTTAAATTGACAAAACAATCCCTCAAAAATAAGAGAATCCCAAAGACTCAACTGAACCATGTAATCTAGGCTCAAAGTGAGACAAAGCGGAACTCAAATGAAGAAGAAAAAAATCACTCAAATAGCACAATAAAATGATAGACAACCACCAAACAAATGCAGAGAAGCAATCACAAGGTTGACTGAACATATAGAAACCAAAAACTCCCACGAGAGGCTTGACACACTAAAGCACCTAGATGCCTTAGGGATAGAATGTAAAATCGATAGAAATGGGCAAAAAACCAAAGGATGAAGGTCACAGTCAGTCAAACAAGGCTCCAGAACACTCAGGTAGTCATAAAAATGAAACCAAAAACACAGACCAAGCTCAGAAATCCCCAAAAAAAGAAAACCCTAGCACCTTACAGAATTGGCGTGACTATCAGGTGGAATGTAGCACCAAAACAAGATTGGCGCGGGTAATACACTGGCAACATGTGCCAATGTGCGCGATTTTCAGGCTAATAAGAGCGCTAGTCGAGTTTACTAAGAAAAAATAAAAAAAGAGCAATCCAAGAAATAGACTAGTGATGGTGAAGCTAAGAAAAAGCCAAACACACAGAAAGAGCCAACCAAAAGAGCTGATCAAGCAAGCAAAGTCAAGAATCGACCGAAAAGACAAGAAAATACTCCAAATCAACGTCCCCAGTGGAGTCGCCAATTTGTTGTAGAGGTAAATCCCCTCTGCAGACAGAGGTGATCCCTACTAGCCCAAATCGGGTCTAGCAACAATCGTATCACGCTATGGTGCAAGTTCTTAATTGCAATAGACCAAATTGTGAAGAAGGCCTACCTTGAGTCCAACAATGTTGTTCGTGGAGAGGATAGCACTCCCATTTCCTTGCTCTGGCAGATCACAATTCTCCTTCTTGTCATGATCAAACACTTGCACATACAAGAAACACGATGAACACACAAGCATAAAACCCAATATATACAATTATGTATCAGTCAGAGAAGACACAACTCATGATCATAATGAACAATACGAGTGGAACCATAACCAAAGTCGCTCATCATTAATTAATACAAAGGAAAATACAACCTAGCTCAGACACTAAATCTTCCTTCGGCAGGTTGATAGCCGAATACGTCTCGGTAAAGCTCGTCGGGCATGGGACAAGCCTCTCTTTTTGGTCGTCAATCTCCTTACTACTGATTCGGCTCTATGAGGACTGTTAAGGCTCTTGCAACATTCTTTAGGCTATGAAGACTCTTGGAGACTAGCTTGCAAAGGAAAATGGCAAGCTTATATAGATGGTGGAAGGGGAGTTGGGATCCATAAAATCATGGGATTGGCCCTATCCTCAAGGAAGCTTCCATGAGAGGTGGAAAACCAGTTCCTCTACATGGAGATCCGGAGCCAAACCTCCCAACTCAAGTTAGAGACGAGTTTAGGAATTGGTTGGAGTCAATATTCTTCCATTTATTTTTATAAAACACTCCTTATTAAGCCTGGTGTAGGTGCAACACTGGGACAGAGCACCAGTTGGCGTGCCCTCTTTGGAGGATTTCCTCCATTGGGGCGAGGGCTGAACTGGCTAGTTGCGCCAAGGATAAAAAGGCTATTTTTAGGGTTTTTCACAAGGAATTTTCTTCAGGGGAATGAAATTCCTTGTCCAGGGGGATGCCATGAAAGTAGTTTCAGGTCATGTCACTTCTCACAGGTCACAGAATAAGCCCTCCAATGTGCAGGACGGGGGATTGCAGGGACGGTGACAAATTGCTTTGTAACAACATTTCATTCTTATTTTCCCCACAATGATATACCATATTACTACATTTCCATCAATGATTCAAGGAGAAGCTATGAGTTTCTAATCTCTTGTATCCAATATTTGATCTAGTTGGACTAGGAAACTAATTTTAGTTTAACCTTAACAAGATAATTATTACACTTAAAAAAAAAATCTATGTAAAATTTATAGGCAATGATTTGAGAGGTATCCTTGCACCACTGTAACACACAACACAAGTTTAGTAAGGAGATATATCTAAATTTTCATTTGATATCTTTCAACATCTAGGTATTATCAATAAAGTATCACAATTTCTTCTTCATATTGTTACACTTCTAAATATTTTTTTCCATGTACTATCTATAGAAAATAATGTAAAGAGACATACTTGCATCATCATGATACACAAAACAAGTTTAGTTAGGAGATATATCTAGATTCTAATTTTCTATCTTTAAAACTCTAAATATTATCGCTAAAACATTAAGCTTTCATTTTTATAACCCATAGTTTCCATTCTCTACCCCTATATTTCCATTTATAAAATACCACTTATAACTAAATAAGGTGACTCTTGTTATATAAGACGATTTATAACATGCATGATGAAAAACCTTCATAACATTAAATTTCTAGGTTAACAAAGCTTATTTTTTTTTTTTCAATCGTACTTATAATTACATTTAATTCCAACAAATTGAGCACAAATTCCCTTTTTTTCACTCTCACCTCTCACCTATCGCTTTAACAAGATCATATTCGGTACTTTATAAAGACACTTTGTGTTGTCACTCATATTTCTAGCTACACTTAATTCCAATAAATTAAACATAAATTACATTTTATTTCACACTCATTTGTTTCTAAACCGATCAATAAATTTCTTTTAATATCATAGGAGAAAATTTTACATTTCGACCATTTCCTCAGTGCTTTCTAAATCATTCTTGTGAGTAGAAATTCTTTGAACTATGTAAAAACAAAAGGATATAGGATCAAAATAATGTTATTTATACCTGGCCAATATTTCTACTAGAAACTTAAACAAGTATTCTACGGTAAAATATAAAAATAAAAGAAAAATATATATCATATACATATATATATCTCAAAAGAACAAAAACTGGCTACATATCGAGTAACCCGTTTTCCCCATAATAGGGCACCACCCTCATTTCTTAGTAGAATTTTTAGTCCAATATTATGACTGTGATGTGGATGTAGAATTAGCTTGAGGGGAGGCTGTAGTTGGAGCATTGATTATCGCAGGCCCTTCCTCGTGCCCATTTGACTCAGTGTTTGATTAAGAAACTACATAGCATTCTATGCGAGAAAACCAAAATACCATATCATCCAGGTTGTATCTAACATCTCTGAGAATGCACTTGATATCCTCTCGACATGAAAAGAGATATAATTTTCTACTTTCTTGTCTTTGATGAACATGCCAAGAAGAGTTTCTATCTAAAAATGTCGAGTGATGGAATGAAGGACTTGGATCCTTCTCTTGCGAAACTTCAGCACGTACGGTATCCACTTAAGGCTACTACCTCCTATATCTGAGTCTGAGAAGTAAGCATGATCTCTGAATTCCTTGGCCTCAAGCTAAAGAATTTATTTTCATACCTCCTAGGGCGCGACTTCGAAGAAGTTGGTGACTGATTCCTAGCCAAAAAATATTCAATGGTGCATCAAATAGGACCCCAAAGTGCCTTCTCTATATTTGGGAGTGTTTAATCTTAGATCCATGAGAACAATAAACCTAAAATACAAATAATATATGACTGATGGTTGAACGACCTACTTGAATAGACTTATAGACGAGATGGTACCGTGAGGGAAGGAAAGGGTTGACGATACGTGATGATACATTAATGAATTTAAATTTTAGAATGAAATGACTCGCAATGACCCAATTAAAACCATATGGAGAAGGTTCCCAAGTACCAAAATTTGCACAAAAAAACCTAATAAGTAAAATAAATCATTATAGGGCCCAAGTTATCTAGAGTCGTGGAGGGAAGGACTGACACAAGTTCAAACAAAGGTGCAAAACTATAATTATGGAGAAAAATAACAAATAACATTGACCCTTTAATATAATAAACATCATATTTTGAGAAGAGATAAAACAAAAATGGTTACCAACAACCAGTATATAACCACTCTTCCATAGAAATGAAAGAGGATTAGAATTAAATACTATTAGAGAAGACCTAAGACTGAGCTTAAGGATACATGTCAACCTCTGCAAGACATTAATCAATAATTTCTTTAACACTATGAATAATGTAGGTTGACAAATTATCATAATAACTAACTACATCGCAAGAGTGATGAAGTGATTGAAAAATCATTCCTCGATTCTATATCTAAACATGGTAAAAAATACTCCCGCTAGAACAATCCTTGCAAATATCAAAGAGAGACTGTAAGAAAATAACTCCATAAGTGCATGAAATATGAGAATGTTGCCAACATACATAGATATTTTTTGTGACCAAAACCCTTCGCCACTGAAAGTCCTTTTCCATGTAGATATAAGGCATACAAAACCTGAGTGTATAAGAATGTGTAATAAGGAGGGGCATTGGTATATGCTCCATTACTAGCGAGGTGTATAGTATGAAACCATAGACATTCCTGTCAAGACCGAGGACCATAATTTTCTCATAAATGAGCTTACCTTGGTGTTGGAAGGCTAAATTTCTTCATTTTTAACCTTTATCCTACTTTAAACACATGACCTAAAGCCTCTGTTTCAACCTTGGAACACCTTCATTCCTGCATCATTTCTATAATCGTGCCCATTCCTACACTCTCTTTATATTTTCATATTTAAGGCCTGTCATGGAATTAATTAATTATTTATGGATTTTATACCTTGAAATTATCTTTGCAACTAATATTTCTTCTTTCCAAAATTATTTGATGAACAACGTATTAATCATTTTGGTAGAATGGTCGAGTGCAGGTAGGATTGCTGCACCGGTTGGCGATTCCTACACTCCTATGAAAACTCACTCTCTATGCGTATATCGTGTCAAGGATCAATTCATCTCGAGTTGGGCTTGGAGCAGGAGAGAAATCAGCGGATATTAAAGGCTAGGACTCTAGCCAAATGCCTTAGATTAGTATCTTGTAACATCTGAAAGGCTTAGTTTGAAACATTGTTATATTTTTGTTACGACCGCAAGCCTAAGGATGGTATATAATGTAGAATTATGATAGGAAGTAGTTAGTGATGCTACTTTAAATTTGGTGAATTGTAATTCTACTGGTATCGCCCTCTTTCTCGGTTTGACTCGACCTCATGATGTATATTTTCTTATTCAGAATATAATAAAAAGTATAGTGCCATGTTGTTTTATTTCTATGTTTCAATATTATGGTGATGTGTTGCTGAAAGGCTGAGTTCATAGGTTTCATAACAGGGAAATGAGCTATTTGGCTAGGGCATAGCCAACCCAACTCGTTCTCCCTTTCATTAAAGGTGTGTTAATTTAATTGAAATGCAAAGTGTTAATGAAATAATTATTTCAATTCTTTCAAAAATACAGGTTCAATTTCATTTATAGTTGTTGTGTGACGGATCCATGGTGTGAAGTCTTAGCCAAGTTTTATTTTAACTTGCATAATTTCTATTTATTGATGCTTAGTTTATTTTGGTGAGAATCGTGAAATCACGTTTCCTGTACCAGTGCATTCTCAATTCTGTAAGTTGATTCCTTTGTTTCATTTCTACAAGTCATTCTTCTTATTTTCCTTTATAACATCTTGATTCATTTCTTCAAGTGAGTGTCTATTTCTAAAAGAGAGGCATCCTTAATATTAGGAGTTTAAACTTAAGGTTTAATTATGTTGTTATGAGTACAAAATAAATTTTGTCATAACGTAAGGATCAATGCCTAAAATTAACACTTTCTAGGAAAGGATCGAATTTTCTATTAAGTTATTAAATGAATATTTTGAGTTAAAATGATGAAAATAAGATTTGGTTCATATAAAAAACCATCACACGAAAAAGGGTGTTGTCACAATTAAATGATTTATTTAATTGAATGAAATAGTTTCTTGTTTTAAGAAAGGTTTACTTTGATTTTGGAATTTATTGATTGTTTCAAGATTAAGTTTGGTTGAAGAATATTTATGTGTATGAAAGTTATTTTCGGAGTTATGTTCACATTTGAAATTCATTTCCCTAGTTAACACACTTTTTATTTTTTCCTAAAATTAATCTGAAAACTTGGTGTAGGAACCTCTGTTTTGGTATAGGAATTGATAACCTAGTACAGGAATAAAGTGCTCTAGTCCGAAGACTTAGAGTTCCTACATGAAGCTTAAAATATTCATTATAAGTACAGAACATACTTCCATCATATAAACTTCATTCCAATATAGGAACAACATTTTGGTACATAAAAATTGTTGTAGTACATGAATGACAAATTAGTGCAGGAAGGAATATCTCAAAGAGGAAAAACACCTTTAATAGCCCAATTATCAATATTTCATATAAATATACTGAAGATAATCATAAATATTCATTTCATCAATCCAGATTGTTTGCAGGACTGTGTGAGTTCATTTTATTTATTTCCTTGCAAAATATTTTCTTTCATATATTATCACTATAATTTCTTTGGTATTATTTGTCATGTGATCATTCTTTTTAATTCTGCAAAATTGTAATTAAAGAAGTAGGAATAGAAATAGGAAAGGATCATACCATTTCTATCATTTCTTGCACCTCGCCTCTAAGTTTTATGACACCCCAGGGTTGATAATTAAGTGTCGAAGGAGTTTTCTGAACCGCAATTCCTTCACCCAACACTTTGGCGTCGTTCCTGGGGAGACAATTTGCAATTGTTAAGAAATTTCTGTTTTTCTTCAATAGGGGTAAGTTTGTTATTTTTTCCACAATGTGCTTCTATTTTTGAAGGATTTTATAAGTTTTGAATTCTTATTTTAATTGCAACATTTTCTTGAGTTTTTGTTTTGTAATTTTTTGAGACGAATGCATAAAAGGAGTAGGGGTCTGAAGCCCAAAAAGGGTCGAGGAAACACTGATAAATCTGAAAATTTTTCTCATACTGGGCCTTCTCTTGCAGGTAGAAAGTCTAAACATACATAGACCCATCATGCAAGAACTATCCACTTGCACTTTGGTGACAGTAGTTTAGGTGTGATACAACCAACAAAAGGGAAGTAGGAGATTGTTAGACTTAAAATTAAAGCAAAACATAGTCGACCTTCTTAGACTATTGAGATCAATTCATTTGTAGGTACAAGAATGGATGATCATGAATACCATGTTGAGGGAAGTGGATAAAATTATGTAAATGAGAAACAGTCCTCCTTCGAATTTCGGATCGTGGATCTAGACATAGTTATGAAAATGAAGAATATTCCTCCATCAACTCTTGCTCATTTATATGGTAAGAAACACGAGGAACAAAATTATTTCTTATTCGAATATGACATATTAAGTAGAAGCTTTGATTACTATGAATATGATCATAATTTAAAGTTGTTTCCTACAACTCTCAAGGACTTAGCATTATGTTGGTTCATGGGATTAGGAGGAAGCAATATAGCTTCTTGGGAGGAGATGAAGGGAGAGTTTTTATTGAAATATCATGGAATATTGTAAAACTAGAGAGATGCAAGATGAAATCTTCACCATTATGCAAGGTGATGATGAGACCTTGGAAGATTATATGGAAATAATTTTGTATATCTTCCAAAGATCAAAACATAAATTTTATCTAAGTACTATTAGAGCGTTTTTCTTACGTGGGATTACTGATGATGCTATAAATAAGTTAAATCTGTTAATACAAGATAATATTTATAAGAAACATTTTGATCATATTTGTGACCTATGCAGGAAATTCTCAAGGAATCAGTGTAGATTCCATAAAGGAACTCAAAGTAGAAAAACAAATATCGATCAACAAATGCTATGATTATTGGGTTGGAGAAAAAAATGGACAATATGAAAATTGAAATAATGAATACTGTTAGAAAGAATATAGTATGTTTAAAATTTCAACAAAAACTTGTAGAAGAAAAGATTCATTGTCTATTTTTTTTCCAAAGTGTAGGACAAATCATCCTTTAAGAGAATGTCTAAATGATGTTAAAGGAATTGATAAATGTTGTATTTGTGCAAAGAACCATGCCACTGATAAATTCCCCTCCATACCTATATTGAAAGTAATATTTGAAGGAGGGTAGCCTCAACCTGTGTCATTGCATGTTATGGGAGCATGAAGAAATTGGCCTCAGGTAGGTGCAGGTATGGCTCCTGAACTTCCTCCACATTTTTTTGGTTATAATACACAAACATATTCCTATCATAACACTAATCACTCTCAATCGTGGCATCATTGGAACCACTTTCAGTAGGGACAACCCTCCCAATCTTGACAACAAGGTTGCAGAAGGCCAAACCATTAACATAATTTCTACCCTGAACCTATGCAATCATATCCACCTACATATGCACCTTACCCAATGTTGCAACCATCATTTCCCTAGGTAAGTCATCCAATGCCACCATTACCTTTACCTTCATAGTTCCAACCTCTTCAACTACTTGCTCAACCTATACCAAATCCCAATAATAAATTAGTAAAAATGATTAATACTAATAAATTTCTTCTTCCACCCAGTTATCAGCCTGTGCTAGTTGGATTCAATGATCTCCAACTGAGATCGGGGAAGGTAGTAACATTAGAAAAACAAAAGAATCCCATGGTGATTATTGAAGAGAAAAGTGAGGAGGAAACTCCTGAATGTTATGGGATATATTTCACCATTAAGCCCATCTCCGTACCTTCGGAGCCTTTTCCATCCTCTTCAAACTGGCCTCTATATCCAGAGAGGCTAGTTGTGGAGAGGAATGACCATGTACCAGAGTCTAATATGGATTCTAAGCCTAGGAATATTTTTATCAAGGTCCCTTTACTCCAAGCTCTCAAAGGGATCCCTATCTATACAAAAATCATTAGGTAAGTTTGTCTCAATAATATAGGAAGGAAAAGAGTAGAACCTCAAACCATTCAATTTGTGGGAAGAGCAGCAAAGTTAATGACATGGTGTGTGGAAATGGAATATATACTGACCTTGGAAACCTTATTGTCTTTGTTCAAATAGGTGATGTATTTGCCTCCAATGTGCTTATAGACATGGGGGAAACCATTAATGTTATTACCAAGAAAACCATGGATCAACTTGGTTTGGTCCACATTCTTCCTACTCCTATTGTGCTTGACTCAGAAAATAGATCTAAAATCAAGCTAGAGGGAGTATTGGATGATGTGGTTGTTTCGGTAGAATCTTAGGATTATCCAACATAGTTCATTGTGCTTCAGCCAAAGAATCCTGTGGGAGGACATCCCTTGATCTTGGGACAACCTTGGCTTCGTATAGTCGATGCTTACATTAGATTTTGTTCTGGTGACATGTACATTTCCCATGGAGATTCTAGGAATAAATTCACCTTATATCCACTTTATAGATCTATCCAGGAGCTTCGAGATACCTTATTGCTGGATTAGAGTAGTGACAAGGAGACTTAGTCAGTTTTGATGATACATAATTATACTGAGTCAACATAGGAGGGTGAGATACATGACTTCTTGAATAATATAGATACCATGAAAAAATTTGAGTCATTATGTCAAATCTTTAGTATGGATTTTCAAGGAATTCATGATTCCCAACCCTCCCCACCACATTCTCTAGGAGCAACTCTTTCTACTATCGAACCTGAAACCACTCTTGTTGAGATTATTCTAGGCAAATATTTACATATTATCTCAGACTTGGATGCATCCCAACAAGAGCATCTTGTGAAGGTTTTGCAAAACCATATTGATGCCTTTGCATGGGGATATGAGCACATGAAACACATCTGTCCTTAAACTTTTACTCTTCACATTTATATTTGGGAAGGATATCGACCTGTCTGACAACCCCAAAATGCATGAACCTAGTTCTAATAGAAGTTGTGAAGGAAAAATTGCAAAAACCCTTAGATGCTGATTTTATTTATCCTATATCTGATAGCCAGTGGGTCTCTCCATTGGTGTTTATCTCAAAGAAAGATGGGAGATGGCGCATTTTCATTTATTACATAAAATTGAAAAAATTCACTCTCAAGGATTGCTTTCCCCTTCTTTTCATCGATCATGTGCTTGATACCCTTACCAGTAAAAGGTACTTTTATTTTTTAGATGGCTTTAACGGTTATAAAGAAATGTAGATCACACCCAAGGATCTAGATAAAACCACCTTTACATGCCCCTGGGGAACATTTCCATATTAAGTGCTTCCCTTTGGGCTACGTAATGCCTCAGCCACCTTTCAAAGGGTAGTGCTAGCCATTTTTGTTGAGCTTGAGTGCGTGGAGATTTATATGGATGAATTTCAGGTATTTGGTGATTCATTCCATGAAGCCCTCAAGAATCTAGAAAATGTTCTTTCTCGTTGCCAAGAATCTCATGTTTCCTTGAGTGACAGAAAGTGTATATTAATGTGCAAAGTAGGAGTAGTTCTTGGCCACATCATTTCTAACAAAGGTATCCAGGTAGACCCAACTAAGATAAAGGTTATTTTTCATCTTCTTGCACCCAAAACACTAAGGGAACTGAGAGGATTCCTGGGACATGCAGGCTACTATAGGAGATTCATTCAGAACTTCTCTAGGATATATACCCCCCTTTTCCGATTATTAGTTAAGGATAGTGAGTTTTCTTGGTCCATAGATTTCCAACAGTCTTTTGAGACATTAAAGTAAAAATTATTACAAGCACCAATTTTGGGAGGGCCTAACTAGTCCCTTCCATTTCATATTTACTCTAATGCCTCAAATACTACTGTTGGAATAGATTTAGGACAATAAGTCAACAAACAGTGCTATGTTATCTACTTCATCAATAAAAACTTGTCACCTGCTGAACTGAATTATACTCTGACTGAGAAAGACTTTTTAGCTATGATTTTTGCTATTAATAAATTCAGACACTACATAACAGGATATGAATTATTTGTGCATACTAATCATTCTCCAATAAGATATTTGATGAAAAAACCATTGACTAGTAGTAGAGTGACTAGGTGGTTACTTTTGCTTTAGGAATATAATGTTACTATTGTTGATAGACTAGGAAAATCCAATGTTGTGGCTGATTATCTTTCTAGATTAAATAATCCTTGTGAAGTAATTCTTGTTGATGATGATTTCCCTGATGAACATATTTTTGTTTTGTCAACAAAATCCCCATGCTTTGTTGACATAGCCAATTATTTAGTCTCCAGAAAGACACCACCTCACTTGTCTGCTCTTGAAAAGAAAAATATCATATAGAAAAGTGCTACATATTCTTGGGTTCAAGGAGACCTATTTTACAACTACAATCCAAAGAAGAGATGGTAGGTGGTTATGCTAACCTATTGCAAACTTGATTATTTATTTTCCTGAAATTAAAAAGAAAAAAAATAAAAAATAAAAATGACAAAAATAATAATAAAAAAAATAAATAAATAAACTATTCCTGTGGTCATGAAAATTAGTTTACTGACATAATCACAGAAGGATAATTTGAAAACCAACATGCTGGTAGGAAGATCATATTTCAAAAAAATGTGAATGTTGCTTGATATTTAAATGTTCTAACTGTCACCAAGAAGAAGCAAGTTTTAAGTGCAGGAACCGAGCCCTTATCCATGTTTGGGACCGCTGACATGGAAATTTTTATGCAAGAAACACTTAATTCCCGCTACATTTATTTTGGATTCAGCACTATTCTAGCAGATTTTCAAGGTAAAACTTTGCGCTTATTCTATTCCCATTTCATAAATTTCACTGTATTTTTCTTCTTTTTATCCCATGATTTACCACCCCTTCCTTCAAAGGAAACTTTCCCTATCTGATTTCGTCTTTCCCTCTTTTTCCCCTAAATTTTTTTTGCAAAATCCCTTTTTCGATATTTCCCTCTTCGTAGTTTCACTCTTGAATTCGCTGTCATAATTTCCTTCCCATTCTGAAAATTTACCATTTTCCCACTTATTTTCTCCCTATTGGATCATATTGCAGGATCTGATGTGAACTCACATGTTAGATCGAAAGGCATACATCAATACTAGAGACTCGCGAATAAAACCTCCTTTGTATATTCAACAAATCTTTCAAATCCTGCCGATGGATTATATTCTATCATAAATTTTTGTTCCCTCTCTTTCTCCAGATATGATACAAATATCCCTGGTGTAGAAATTTATGTTTTGTAAAAGCATGTTCAATGCAAGCGTGTTCAGTGTAGGCACACTCAGTTAAGGATTGTTCAACTGCAGGAATTTGCACTACTGAGCACTCTTGAATAAAAAACCATATGTTCTGGTGAAGGAATAATGGTATTGAGCAAAAAAAAAACTGATATACTGCATGAATACCTGGTGAAAGAATGTGCAGTTGGAAATATTACTTTTTTTTTGTGAAAGTCTTGTACAGACAGAATGACTGCACCACCTTTAGACTATGGCATTCAATAAATTGTATTATGGTTAACTTTGTTTTATAGTTTACTAATGTAGGAGATAAATATTTTAAGTACAAAAATATTTAGGTTATGATATATTAATTTTTATAAGTACTCTGGGCATCGTGCATGAGATCATGAAGTGATTTTGGGATGTGTATGATTTACCCATAATCCAATACTTACCTTTTTGAAAAAAATATTATCACCTGTTAATGTTGACCTGACCTCATACCACACCTCGCATGACTATTATACTAAATCACTACCATAACTTCCCCCTTTCACCAATGATCATTACTTCTTATACTTGAAACAATCTGTATCACATCTGTCCCAAGGTTGTAATTTTAATGATGGAGCATTCCCATGCATGCCTTCACACTCATGCCCTGACAACTAGCCTTACTTAGGAACCTTACATTACTTGGAATAGCTTGACACTCCCTAGTTGTCATAACCTCATAGATAGAATTCCTTTTTTTTCAACTTGGGAACCCAAACAAGTCATTAGAAAAAAAATATTGTGCCCAACCCAAATTATTCCTCTCTCTGAAATTATTTTTTCCATGCCTTATCACAACCATAGGCATCCCTCTTGAAAGTCTTATTCTGAACTTGTATATTTGTATTTGTATAATTGCTTGATGACCCAATGAATGAAGTAATGTCTAAATCAGAAAACATAGATAAACAATTATCATGTCAAGAAATTCTATTATGAATTTTATTTCAACATGGTATTAGAGTTAGGAACAAGGTTCAAATTTGTCTCTAAAACCTGGTCAAGATTATGAAGGATGTATTCACCAGAAGTCGAGTTTGTAAGTATATCTTTCTATTGTTGGAAATAGACTTCCTATTAAAAAAAATACCTAAAAAAAGTCTAAAATTATCTCTATTCTACTAAGGTTGGAATATATCTGTTATAAGAGAAGGACAAAGGGTCTTGGTTTATTATTACAAGCCTAGAACAGGCTGAGATTAGGAAAATCTCAATTCTGAGCACAAAAATGAATTTAAGCCAATATGATCGAGGTTATTGTAAGATGAGTTATGATACAAGCTAATAACAACCTAACTCCCCATGATGATTCTTTAAGTTATCTTTGATGAAAATTCAAGGAAGAAGCATATATTTTAGAGTTATTTTTATCTACTGAAGGAAGACTAACATAGACCAAGCCTCATAAATCCGAAAAATAAATCTTACTTGATGGAGTTAACACAAGCACTAATATGAAATTTTGGAAAAGGTAACACATCAGACTTGTTATGTTAGGTCACCGCTTTAGAGGGATACACTTTTAAAAGGAACCCCATTTTGGGGGATTGTTGTGGCTCCCTCGAAAATGCTTCCTCTCTATGTAGCTTTGATGATTTTTCATCGGAGTTTCTCGCTAGTTCGATTTCGTTATTTGAACATTAGTTGGACATTTGTTGGAATTTTGTGAAGATTCACAACCACATTTTTTTAGTGGTGATGTAAATTGTTTGTATGTGCAAAGAGTGTGACTCTATAATGAGCTAGAAGTTGGGCTTGCCTCAAAATTGGTCATCGGTCAATTATAGGGTGGTCGATTGTCATTTTTCTTGGTTGTCACACTTGATAACACATGACCAATATGTTGGATCAAGTACAACTTAACGGGAGGAGCTTTGAATGAAAAACTGTTTGGGGGATTGATGTGGCTCCCTCATAGGGGATTTGCCTTTGTATGGTTTCAAGGATGTTGGATCCATGGTGGATGGGTGGAATTGTCAGTTTGTGTGAAGGGTGATGTGGTATAAGATTTGTTTGTAAGACCCATTTGAATATTGACTAAGGGCCATTTTTAGGGTGATCAACTCCCATTTTTTCTAGACTAGGCCCAAGTCCCTTTGAAGGGGGTACTTGATAGGGTGTCTGACCCATCAGGGCAAGAGCATGCGACACCAACAACGAGACAGGTTTTTTGGGAATGTAACCCTAATTGGGTGGTAAATTCTTTCCAGGGACAAATATGGACAATATACTGATAAAAAACAAGTATTGTGAGGAAAATATGAAAAGGAATTTGAAAAGAGAGTTATAGTGCTTAATTGTTGGCATTGGTATTGTATGTGGAATTTCATTGCCAATTATCTAGAATAAAATTATATATACTGTGAATTTTCCTTGCTAAGAGGGTTCTGAGGAAAATTGAAAACACAACATGTATAGGGCCACTATTCAAAGCCGAATTTTCACCCCATGTTTATTTCACTGGTTTCCATGTATTGGGGTTTCCCTAAAGCGAAGTGAAAAACCTATTATATAAAATTGTAACCAATGAATAATATAATTTTATTAATCAATGTATTCTGGAAATTAATTAACTTTGTAAAGCACCCACCTAGTTTAGGTCGCCATCTTCATTTTTGTATTCAAGAAGGAGCTTGATCTGGTAAGCACTTGAGCCCACATTAACGTGGAAAGAAATATTCATAAGGCACCCTGTATTGCACAAAATGGTCATATATAAAAAGAAGCATTACAAAAAAAAAAAAATACTACAAACCATTTTTTAAATTCGACTATTTTTCTCATCTTCAATCCAGCAAAGATAAATTCCTTCGATACAATATAGACATGACTCTAACATTGAGCATATGTATACCTCTACAAGGATCACATGCCATATCTTGGAAGGTAGTACCTTTGAGAACAAACTATGCTTTCATAGATGATTCACTAGTGACCACAATAGTGACTTAGCCCATAGTTAATTTCCTCATCCACTTAGAGTTGGAAAACAAAGGAAAGACAAATTTTCATCTAATTGTTCAAGAAACGTTGAATTTTAATAGAGCTTTAAAAAATCACCACCAAAAATATAAAATATATTGATGAAATGGTCTCTGCACTTGTCTAAATATGGAATGGCAACCATACATTGGCTTGACATCATTACAACCTAGACTAGATTAAAATTATTGTGTTGGAAATGACCTTTTTTTTATTGTGGAGGAAATGCATTTATTTTCTCTTAAGATCATTCATTTCAAACCTTTTTTTTGAAAGTAAAGTTCATGTTTAAATAATAAGTGGTCATTTCTTTCTTTTGTTTTCCATATTTGGGATGCAATAGGAATTGAACATTGACGTTCTAGTGGGTCCTTTATTGAAGAAGTTTCTCTAGATACAACAAAAAATGTAAGACATTGCTTTGACTCTTTCAATGGTTATGCTGAGGACTTATGTATGAGGAAATTAATTTTTTTTGGTAATCATCTAAGAAGCAAAAATAATATTTTATATGCTTAAAATAATGAAGGTCAAATGGTTATGGTTATTCTATAGAAAAAGATAGTTAGTATAGTAGTTTTTTCTAGATTGTTTCTTGTCACTCAATTTGTCTAGTCAAATCCACACAAAATCCTAGAAACATACATTTTAACAACATCCCTTTGCACCAACAAGGAAATTTTTTGTGTATTCCTTTTCTTACCACTTTTTGGATGGATATAATTCATACCTCCATCTCCTAAAGCAATGATCAATGTAATACTAAGGAATATTAATATTTTTGTTGTATGAATGTTATATTGTGGGCGGAAATCACACAAAAGGTTTGATTTTCATCCCCACCAGGTACACCTTCAAATATGATTTTACCTCCAAGAAAGGATTTATCTCAATTATAACACATTATTTAAACTAATTGAATATTCACTTAAGAACTATACTCTACCCAACAATGTCATCAATTGTTTTAATATCAAACTTAGTCTAGTAATTTTTTAATTGTAAGTTATTTGGATTAGAACACCACCTTCATCCAAATAAAACGTTAATCTTAGTAATGGGAGATTAATACCTCAATATGGGTAATTATACCATATCCTTCTCTATCCACTTAGAAAATACTTGAATAGTATTTAACTACTCCAATTACCATCATGGCTTAGGGACAAATTCATCTTTCCTTAGGTAGAAATTATACATTAGCGTAGACAAACAAAGTCCTAAAATTAATATTTATCTTCTATTTTTCCCAGGAGACAATAAAATGAATTTTTTTCCTTAAGAACCTCCTCCTAATGTCACCTTCTACCATTCCAAACCCATTTCCAAGAATAATTTTCATCCTAAATAATTTTAGTGGAAATTTAGGCTCATGGTTAAAAACATTCAAGTCACTTGAATACATTTTGTAAGTTAAACCCAACACCATCAGTCATTAAACCCTAATTTAACTCATCTATCATATTTCAAATATTTTATACAATTATATCCCATTATTGAGTGTTGGCTTTATCATAGACTCAAGGTTAATGGAATGTTTCTAAATATGACCTATTTTTGTCTAATGTCCTAATATATTCTATCTTATAGGGGAAGAAAGTCTCACTTGAGACATAAATAATAATTCCCAACAAGTGAAGTGCAAAATGTTAAATATTTTAGTGGGGATCACATTTGTTATGATATTATTATCATCCATTTAAACCATTATAACTAACATCATTATGAATAAAAACTAACATAGATCACCCAAATATAGTACAAATACAAACACATAGGTAGAATAGTAATCCATTATACTAATAACATGCATAGTATTACATAACACCAATGTAGAGTGAACACCAAAAACTAATAACAAATGCAATCCCCATTAAAACTTCTCCCTAATATTGACTCTATTTAACTATGTTATAGAACTTGCATATATAGGAAACTAGATTGACCTCAAAAAACTTGAAATTATAAGAGAGAATTTACCAACTATAAGCCATTCAACACACAAATAGACTACAAAATTTTTTATTTCTTTATAGAGATATATAAATTATTTACAAAACTAGGTGCAAAAATATGAAACAAATCTTTAACCTTATATACTCAACCTTATATGAATCAACATATTCAACCTCTACATATTTACTTTTATAAATCCATTAGTTTTCAAATTTTGTTAGACTTTTCTCCATAATAAAGCTTTGTAAAAAATGATCCTCGACCATGCCTTCCAACTCAACCCTAAGTTGGATTCTATGCTTCATATATGTCTTATGACAAAAAAAATACACGTATTTCATATCAAAATATCAAAACATTTCAAATATCCATTTTTTTCATTTCCCTCCTAAGGTCAAAATATCAAAAAATTTCAAATACGAATTTTTTTCATTTTCTTAGTGTGAGACATGGAAGGACAAAGGGTGCTTCAATCGTCGTGATTTCTTTTCAAATAATTGTGCTCAAATTTCTGTAATCAAGGTCATCCGCTCACTCAGTAGAGGCCAAAGATTTGATTGAGGGTCTCCCAAGAAGTTCAAGGGGGGCACCGATAACGAAGAGGTTGAGGAGCCTAAGACACTCTTGTATAATTCTTTTCAAGGTTCAGTCTCCTGACACAAATTACTTTTCACTCTTAAACCCAAGTTGTCTGTTGAAAAAAAGTAATACCTACGTTATAGGCTCGTTAGGCTATTTTTCTTCATTTTTTTTCCAGAGAAATGTCAAACTCTCTTGTTTCCTTACATGTTATTAGAGTTTCCCGTGGGTTTTGTATTTTATGGATCGAGTTTTTTTTGTTCCATTTTATTATGGATTCATGTTTTTAATTATTTAATAGAAAGTGTCAACTGTATTGAATCAGAAGTCACACATCTTGTTTTTACAGTTGCCTTGTTATGAAATATGTAGAGCTAGAGAGAAAAAATACCAACCTTCTCTACGAGGAAAGGAGATCTACCTTGGAGAAATAGGGAGGAATATCATGTGGGGTTTAGATTCCATGTATTCGACAAGGATCATGTGGGGTTCAGATTCCATCTATTAGGTAGCTCACACAATCGAGAGAACAGTGCAAGAGGATGCTCCTAGAAAGCTGAAGCAATAGACACTGGATTTGAAACATCTTACCATGGTATTGTGCTAACAGTTTATCTAGAAGATATCCAATGGAAAATTTGAGTGACATCGCGAAGATCTTGTAGAGAAATTTGGATTCTGTTTGTTTTTTTAGAAATAAATTGGGATTCTATTTGTTTTCTTGTTTATAAATTGGGAAAATTAACAAAACGATGGGAGAACACCCCAGATCAACGTATCTTCTGGAATACTCCTGGAAAATATGTGTTCTACCCATAGCTGACACTTATTTTGGAGCCCTTAACTGTGCTATGAAGACCATCAATGTGGAAGGTCCTATGGCTCTTTACAAGGGGTTTATTCCCATTGTGGCAAGACAAGGTCCTTTTACTATAGTTATTTTCGTTACTCTGGAGCTCAAAAGGATACTATTGAAGGAGATGCATTGTAAAAAGTTTTATTCTTGTATTTACATAGTGGACTGCTGTGAAATTAACATTGAGAAGGATATTATTGAGGTTTTCAGTAGATGAGGTGCTTCATTAGGGAAATTTTGAGGTCTGAAATGGGCTTCCTAAGAAAAAAGTACAACCAAAATAAACATTATAAGAAACAATACGATTCAATATGATGATGTCAATCATGGGGGATTATTCACCATTTTTTAATTAAAAGGATATAAATATTAAAAATAATAAAACAATAATTCCATTTTTTGAACTTGTATTTTCAAATTAACTCCCAAAGTTTTTAGTCAAATTTCAAGTGGGAGTAATCGTTGGATGAAAATTTTAATTCCTCATCCAAGGAGTACCTATGTTGCATACTTTTTATGGACCTTGCTACATGAAAAATGAGAAATACATGAAAAAATGTGATTGCAATCACGTTTTTCAAGTATTTCTCAGTTTTTGTGTAGAAGGATCCATCAAAAGTATGAAACATCGGTACTCCTTGGATGAGGAATTAAAATTTTCATCCAACGAGTACTCCCACTCGAAATTTGAGTAAAAAAATTGGGAGGTAAGTTGAAAATATGAGTTGAAAAAGTAGTTTTTTCTTTTTTCCCTCCAAAATTTGATGATGTAATCAAATCTCGTTTTATTATTTCCACTATTATTTTATAATTTCCTTAGGAGGCCCATTTTAGACCTCAAAATTCCCCTAATGATAATCGATGCCTCTCAGGGAGAATGTAAAGGAAAAAGTCATATTTGGGGGCATCCTATTCATCTTAATGAGACGTATTCTTCATTCATAAGATTTCTGAAATAAAATGAAAGTTACCGTATATATATAAAATTTAATTAGATGTCGTTTAATTTGGGCTCATATACTTCAATTACTACTCAGTATTTTGGCACAGTCTAACTTTTCTGTGTTCTATTTTGTTTCAGATTTGGCAATAAATTTTCTATGTTTTTTTTATATATAGAAGTTAATAAGGCATAGTTTGATTTGGGTTCAGTTAGACTGCTATGTAATTAGTCAAGGTCTCACTTTTCTGTGTTCTATTTTTATTTCTAATCTGGAAATAATTTTTTAGTAAAAGATAATTGGGCTTAGCTTAATTCATAGTAAAATTTAATTCGGTTGTCTTTAATTTGGTTTCAATTACTTTATCTCATATCACATGTTGAGTATTTTGGCAGAGTTCAATTTTGCATGCATTGTGATGAGACAAGGTCTTTTTGCGTGAGTTAGGAAGATTTTAAATAATCAGTTTTTTGGTGATGAGATGGTGATCGGATTGCAATATAAAACATAAGAAGTTTTTCAATTTACCAATGTTTTTCCTTATCCATGTGACTGAAGTAGATAGAAATATCTTGATATATATCTATGAGGTAGGAAATTTATTTCCATGATGATATATTTTATTGTGTTGGCCCTTCCTCTTCCCCCTCGCTTTCACCTGCCCCTGATCAAACCAATGGCCGAGATGTCGATGATGTTATATTTTTAGAAATGCAGTGATTGTTTAGGTTGTGAACCAAGGAAGAAATGGTGGCATACCCATTTGATTGAGTCGAGTGAGGAATGAAAGCAGCTAGTGGCAGGGCACCATATTCAAACAAAATATTATCCAGGAATGTATATATTGAGAACAATTCACTATGTAGTTAGGATATTTTCAAGGACCTTAATTTTTAGATCTTATTATCAACAATTTTATTTGAGCAAGTTAGGAAGATTTACAAGGATCTTAATTTTTAGATCTTATTCTCAACTATTTTATTTAAATATACAAGCCAATGCCTTCATTGTGGCCATGTATATGTGTCTTTATGTCTACTTAATTTCGGCGAATGTCAAATTGAATAACCATTTGCCTCGTTCTCAATGGAAATTTGACATAAGCATGTCAATTTGACATGATAAATTCAAAACTTTAATCGAACTTACAAAAGAAACAATAAATTTATGTCTAATTAACTTCGGACATTATCAGATGTAAGTGAGCCCTCAGGGATTTAAAAGTGAGAACCCATATTTCTGTTCATTCCTTTCTTTACGAATAGTGTGCTTACATGTGAAAGAAAGGTGCTTGGTATCAATAAAAACACCCACACTAAAAGAAATTTGAGAATAAGCTTGGTTTCTTCTACCTAGGTTACAAGACACAACTTCCACCAACTGGTTGAGCCATCCTTTGTTTTCGCTTTGTACAAATATCTACAAGGTAGAAAAAGGAAAATTATACTAAATAATAGTGCAGTGAATTTATGGAAAAATTAATTTGTATAAACATGGATAAAAAATTAATTCAATTATTTTGAATGAATAGCTAGAGCTAACTACATTTCATGAGGATGAAAACTAATTATGTTAGAATAATAATCGAGCATGATAATTATGATAAATATATTCAACTAGAAAAAACAACATATTAGAAATGAGACTACACTAATGACATAAAATATGGCAGTGACACTAATACTATTTACTGTCAAACAATCATGATGATTGATTTCAACAATTACAACCAGGGTTTATCTACTATTAATCGTAATTCACAAAACAGTCAAATGATAATGAAAATTACTCCTCGTTGTACTCGCCTCAAAACTGAAGTATGAAAAATGGGGAATTTTCCTTTAGAAACATACTCTTTGGGGTCAACCTCATAAATTTTGGTGGGATATAATGGCACATTAACTTTCCATTTAGGAACTACTGCAACAATTACCTGAGTAATTTGATTGAATGTATTTCCATTCTAAATTTTATGTCTATAAAATGGAGTATTAATTAAGAATAGTATGAGATATATAATCAATCCCACCATGGGAATCACATAACCTACAGTGAAGCCCACGCGATTCTAGATGTATATTAGAAAACTGTCAGCAAACAACATTCCCAAAAACACACTAAATATCCACCATTTTAAGGAGCATTTCTAAACCTTCTATTTGGGATCAAATTCATTGAACTAATCAACACCAATGGCGGGATGTTGGGCTTTGTACCGCCAATGCCCACAACAAGAACATACAAAGAAAAGTAGAAAATACCAACTTGAAACTTGGAAGCTTTCTCACAAAATTTGGAGCCTTTGGAGAATGCCCCCAACCTCTCTACACAGACCTCAGAAAATTTCAACTTGAAGAACAATTTTCCTCATTCTCAATGGAAAATGGACAAAATAATGTAAATTTGACATGAGAAATTCAAAACTTTAATCGCACTTACAAAAGAAACAATAATGGTTGCAGAGAAATAGGTCCTTGTCTAGCAGTAAGGGAGTGTTTGAATAATGAGGAATCCAAACCCAACACACAACTCCATTTCAACACACTTGTGAGCCTTCTTGAATGAGGAATATGAGTTCAATTCACAACTCCATGTGAATTGGTTTTTGATCTTTCTAATTGATGGTGAACAAATCATCCTAGACAACCTTATACCAGGAGCCAAACCTCTGTATAGGGCCTGGTAGGAATCTCAACATGACATAAGTGATGTGGCATCCCAGTTACATGCCCACGACAAAGAGATTGGGGAAATAATATGAACTCATGGTGAATGTGAAAGGGCAAAGAGGAAGGAGAGTACGATGTTGTTGTTGGTTGCATTGACCAAGTCATCACAAACACAACCCATATTCATACTTACTAAAAAAAGGGAGGAGAGTATACTGTTGATGCTGCAACTAAAGAAGCCATTGAAAACCCAAGCCATCATGAAAATTCCTACACATAACAATCAACCTTTTTTTCCAGTGACTGTTATCAAAGCGTTAAAAAAAAGCGAGGTGTCCGAGGAATTTTCTGATGAAGTTGTGAGAGAGGATAAATAGTGGATGTATTAGGATGTGAGTTACATATTTTTCTTCTATACTTTTCAAAATTTTGTGTTTTTTTCCTTCAAATGAAGTAGAAATCTCTCTCTCTTTTTTTATAACAGAAAATTTAACCTGAACTTCAAGTGTTGTGGTACGTTGGCCCTTTTTTGTTTAATATGTGCACTAGAAAACGAGAACTGAACTTTAATATATCAATGGAAAATTTTTATTCCTATAATTGTAAAACAAAATTGCCCAGCCTTCTGCGTGTCAGATGTTGAATACAATTTTGAGGTCATTGAACAAATTTCTCCTGAAACTAGATGTGGTCATTGACGAATGAAATTGCTTAGGGGCTTGATCTTAAGAACAACTCCTTCCCCTTCGGCTCAAGGTATGAGTGGTATCCATTCTATCAAACTCACCTGGGTTGTCTGCCCTATATTATGCCTTTATTACCCATGCGGCATGGGTGAGGCATCCGACAGAGAGAACAAGACACCTGTTTACATTCTAACACTTCCCTAATCTCACCTGTGAACAAATTCCCATCGACATTATATTATTTTTAGGAATTTTTACTTAGATCAAGGTGGCTTATGGGACTTGTATTGTAGCCTAATATTGAAGTGAGGTCCTATATTTCAATCTCTGATATAGAAATTTATGGTTCTTTGGAGGTTTTTGAAGAGAGTTTGTGTTTGTTTTATTATATGTGGGTTATATGTTTCTCTAGGTTAAGTCACTGAGTTGATATTCGAATTTGGGAAAAACAGAATTTGAAAATATGTGCAAGTGCAAAAGTATGATGCAATTCACCATTACATTGGAAAAAATAATTAAACATTTTTTTAGTTTCATTATAACTTCATATCTATATCTTTAATTATCTATCTTTTTTCCTCTAAGAAAAACATGACAAATTTTCCCCGAAGTATCTAAATGGAGTTTTCTTTAACTACCATTGATAGCAGCAGTTGGTAACCTTGCATTTTCATTGGGACTCAAACCTTGGCTGGATGAGAATTGGAGACCTCATGACAAACTCTACTTTGAAACAACCCTTTCAAATTAATCAACCCCATTCATTGGGCATATCTATCTATCTACCTATCTACATGTATTTTTTTTTCATATTTTTATCAGTTCTACAAAAAGAGGACGCTCATTATTTTACAAATGTAATTGCAAAACCCTGACTGGATGATTTGGTTTTTCTTTTAATGTTTCAGGTAACAAAAAAAATGAATCTTAAAGATTTAGTTTTAAAATTTATTAGAAAATTTAAATATCTTTATTAAATTCATTATTGCTTCATATTCAGTGAAGTTCAGATTTTTTAAATAAATCACCAAATGTCGGTGACTAGGGGCTGAAGTCATCTACATAAGACCTATGGACTCTATGATTTTTTTTAAGACATCGATAATATTTTCTATGTTGTTTTCCACGCTTGGGTTCTAATGCTCTTATGATATAAAGTGATTTTTTCATTGGAATAAAAAACTAGTGATGTGTGTACCTTACTAAAGCACCCGAGTTCAATCTTCTGGTTAAGAGAAGATGAATACGGGTAAAAAATTTAGTTTTGGATTTTTTTCCTGGAGAAGTAGGGTCTTTAGGATGTTGCTTCTCCAAATATTTCTAAACTGTGATGACTAGTTTTTGTTCAGAAAAGAATGAGAAAGGTGTCCATTGTTGAAACTGTTTCCACACTTGAAGGAAATATTCTTGTAGTCGAGATAATTTTCTCAAGAATAATTTAGAATCTACCAATCTGGAGTTTGATCAAATATGGTAAATGTTATAATCTACATCTATGCAAATTCTTGTGTTCTTTAAATTCATTAGCTCTGGTATGTATCTTGAAGCCATAAGAGAAGAGCTCGAGCTATTCTAGCTTGTCAAAATTTTGATGTGTATCAAAATTCCAACGGAAAGGCAATAAGTTTTACCCACTTTAGGGGTTAAAGAATTGAAGTATTTTAAGGGGTTGTTCCATTAAATAGTATTTTCTCTTCCCATTTCCCTTCCCTAGTATTGTATGAGGGGTAAAATTGTGATTTTTCATCAGATAACAAGAGTTTATGATTATATATATGGAGCAGTGGATGGATTTTGTGTTTATCATCTTACTATATTTCCAGTTTGTCAGCTCCATGATATATTTACATTTGTGAAACTGAGCAGGTATGAAGGAAAAGAATTTTAAACATGGATACTTCCCTTCAAAATAATACAACACATTAGTAAGACTTTTCGATGTAATATTTTTGGAACCTAGTTTATATATTGGCGAAGATTGTAGAGTGTTGGAAATACTGAGAGGAGGGGGGGGGGGTGAATCAGTATTCCTTTCAATTAGAGAATTAGTTAATCTTCAATTGTTATCAGTTTTTGTACAATGATAGAAACAAACAAGAGAAACACAAATGCACATAGTTTTTAAGGTGGAAACCCACCCTAGGACAAAAACCACCTAATGCTTTTCTAATAATTCTTTAATATTCAACTCCAATTGACAATAAAGCTCCAACTTCCTAGAATCTAGAAAATCATTCTTCTCCAGCTCCCACTGGATGGATTCTCCAATTCTAGAGATTCTTCAGTAGTCAACTGAACGAATGCCCCAACACCGAATGAGCTACAACTCACCCTAGCACCACCCTACCACCCTATAGAAGAATAAAATAAGAATGGACTCACGTACCAGGAAAAACGGTCCACTTTACAATGATATATAATGATGTAGAAGAAGAATATATACTATACCATAACCCCAACTTTGACACAACCACCTAATGATGATCTTAGACCTCCCAACACTGCCTCTTCAACCCTTAGCAGATAGACACTAGTACAATTTTTACAATAATGTATTTACAATGGCTTAGTACAATGATTGTATGCATTTTTTTCCACTTGAAGACTTCATAGGATGAATTTCTTGTTGCTATTATGCACCTTGGTTGATTCCCTTTTCATGCTACCCTCTGCTACACCTTGCTTTGCTTTGCTGCCCTAGAAAGTCTGGTCCTTTGCAGCCCTTGACAACACATGATCTAGCTTTTTCTTTGTCAGTAGAGCCATTATCAACTGGTGTATCTTCGTTGCTCGCATCCCTCAATATCTATTTTTATTCTGTAGTAGTCCTCCGATTTGTCTTTCCACCCTGCAAAGTTCGACCCAATTGGGATTCTTTATAGTATATTATACCTTCAATCACCAATGCCCTAATTATGGACTGTTTCAGCAGAGCACACTTGTACGGTGTGCCACGTGTCACTGTTTCTTCATTCGGCTCTAAAATTTATAGAGAGAAAACTATAGTCCGTGCACTATCTATCACTTTTTATGGAATTCCAATTTGATACTCAGAGAGATAGTTATGACAATTTTATCAAGGTCACTTCTTTGTGATTAATTTCAGGAACCTGCAAAAACCCTGACTTCCACAAATCATATCTCCAAAAATATTGTGCACCTTGATGTGAAATTTTATAGCAGCTTTCTTAGGATTTCAGCTTTGCCTCATAAAAATTTCAGCTTTTGAACCTTCGTAGAAAATTATATGCTTAAATCGCAAGGATGACCGTTTACGTTGAAAAACTTTAAAGTGAGGAATGAGAATCACACTATATAAATGCTTAAGTTGAGAGGGGTTTCAACAAGTGAATGTGGGAGGGATTTTAGGAGATTAAAAAGTATTAATTATGACTTTTCAATGACCTATGCCCCAACCCCATGGGGTTTTAGCCCACTAACTGGGGGTACAAACTTCAAACATGAATATCTCTCAAACCGTGAAGAATTACATGGCATGCCATATATCAACGGAAACATCTCGACAAGTAGAAACCATCAAAATCATTATTGACCCAGAACATATTAATTTGGTAGGTCAAAATCTTTGCGAATATTGGGTTAGCTCAGGTGTTATTGCTGACATCAATGACAACCGCTCAACAATCTCCCCCTGGTATTGATGGCACACAAGTACCTTCGGCGATCATGACACCTCTTCCTAAAAATCTTCCTTTTGACATCATGGCAGTATGGTAACCCCCCGACACAACCATCCCGCACTGTACACTTCCACTCCTTCTCTAACACACAACCGCCTTCCGCAGACCTGTAATCTAATGAGAAATTGGGAGAATCCCAAGCTTCTGATGAAGATATTAAAATGCTTCACGACGTAAAGGTTTAGTGAAGATATCAACAATTTGTTCTTTTGTACAAACATACTCAAGTTTGATATTCTTTTCAGCGACTTGTTCTCTAACAAAATGATATTTGATCGTAATGTGTTTTGTTTTTGAATGCATGACAGGATTCTTGGAGATGCTGATGGCACTAGTGTTGCTGCTGGTGAACATGGAAATAGGTTCGTTCAACTTACCAAGATCTGTGTGTTGTTTTGCATCCAAAATCCAACATCGTAGTGAAAGCACGATGATGTCGTCGTACGGTCTTCTTCCATCGTAGATAACGAGATTGAAGTTTTCTTTTTGCTCAACCATGATACAAGACAACCACCTAGATAGAATGCTGCTCCACTAGTACTCTTACGATCATCAACACTTCCTGCCCAATCTGCATCTGTAAAGGCTTGAATAATGAGATTGTTACCCTTGGGATACCACAAGCCATATTATTTTGTGCCCTTTAGATATCAAAGAATTCTTTTGACGGTAATAATATGTGATTCTTTTGGTGCTGCTTGGAATCTTGCTACTTGTCCAACTGCTTGCATAAAATCTGGCCGAGAGGCTGTTACATATAGAAGACTACCAATCATAGATCTGTACAACCTCTGATCCACATCCTTAGATGAGTCGTCTATGCTCAATTTGCAACATGTTACCATCGGAGTAAGGAAGGGTTTGCAATCTTCCATTTTTAATTTCTTGAGAATTTCCTTGATGTACTTGGCTTGACATATAAATATTCATTTCTCTTGCTGAGATATTTGAGGCCCTAAGAAGTAAGTCAGCTCACCAAGTAAAGACATCTCAAACTCACTTTGCATCTTTGTAGAAAATTTCTTACTTAGTCGATCATCATTGCTACCAAATATTATATCATCCACATATACCTCAATGATCGTTAAATTATCTTTATCTATTTGTACATAAAGATTGATATCAACAGTACGTTTCTTGAACCCTTGTTGACATAGCTATCCATCAAGATGAGCATACCATGCTCTGGGAGCCTGCTTGAGACCATATAGAGCCTTCTTTAACCTGCAAACATAGTATTCTTTTTGTGATAGTATAAAACCTTAAGGTTGTTCGATGTAAACCTCTTCTTCTAATTCTCCATTCAGAAATGCTGACTTAACATCCATTTGGTAGAATTTGATTTTTCTTGAACATGCATAGGAGAGAAACATTCGGATGGCTTCCATTCTGGAAACTAGTGCAAATGTTTCGTCGAAGACAATTCCTTCCACTTGTGCATAGCCTTTGCAAACCAATATTGCTTTGTTTCTGGTAACTTGCCCATCTTCATTCAATTTGTTCCTAAACACCCATTTAGTCCCAATGAAATTTTTATCTTTTGGTGTTATTCTTCTCAATTTGATCTGATTCTTCATTCATAGCTGCTACCCAATGTTCATTCTAGCTGGCTTTCTCAAAACTACTAGGCTTAAAGGTTGCTAGAAAAGCAATGTGAGCTTGTTGTGATGAACGAAGCTATCGACCTTGATTTATGTCACCAATGATTTGATTTGATGGATGGTTCTTTTGAATCCACTCTTTTGTTCTCCTTGGAGGAGCTTCTTGTTGTTGTTCTGGGATATCTTAATGATCATTGTTTACTTCTTCCTCGTTGATAGTTGCTTCTTGTTCTACAATTTTATCTGTGTCTTTTTCAGCCTCTATCTCAAGTTTCAAAGATTCTAAACCCTCATCATTACTTGTTGGAACACCATCTTCGTCAAATGTAACATTTATGCTCTCCACTATCTGTTTTCGTCTTATATTATAGCATTTATAGGCCTTTCTTTTGTGTGATTAACCACAAATATACCTTCATCAACACGTGATTCAAACTTACCCAAATTTTGATCTTCTCTTTTGATATAACATTTGCTTCCGAAGATTCTGAAATATTTTACATTCGTTGGTTCTCTTTTTCATAATTAATATGGAGTCTTGTTGCAATTATTTCTAAGAAAACTTCAGTTGATAATGAAGATTGTCGTATCAATTGCTTGAACCCAGAATTTTTCATCCAATTTTGAGTCCTTCAACATTATTCTACCCATTTCCTGTATGGTTATGTTCTTTCATTCAACAACTCCATTTTGCTGAGGTGTTCGTGCTGTTGAAAATTTCCTTTTTATTCCATTTTTGTCACAGTATTGCTAAAATAATTTGGAAGTGAGTTCTCCAACATTATCTGATCTTAAACACTTTATTTTCAAATTAGTTTCTTTTTCAACCAACTCTTTGTAGATATTAAAGCATTCTAATGCTTCATATTTTTTCTTTAGGAAACTGACGGCTGTCATCCTGGTATAGTCATCTATCATTAACATGAAATGTAATTCTCCGTCTAAGCCTTTTGTTCTCATAGGACCACATCAATTAGTATGTATCAATTCCAATGGATGTGATGCAAAGTGTTATTTTGTTTTAAATTGGACTTTTGTTTCCTTGCCATGCCAACATGCCTCACATAGTGTGTTGGAAGGTTTCGAGATTTTCTGCATTTCTCATACTGCTTTTTTTTTGCTTATACTGACAAGATTGTCAAAGTTTATGTGACCCATTCGTTTGTGCCATAACTAGCTTTCATCTTATTTAGCTAGTAGACATGCTTTAGTTGCTTCATCTAGAACATATATGTCGTTTGGAGCTCGACTTGCTGTAGCCACAATTTTTCCATACCTACCTTTCCTGATTTCACATTTTGTGGAGTTGAATAGCATTGTATGTCCTTGATCACACATTTTTCCAACACTGAGCAGATTGTGATTCATGTTTTCGACCAATAGAACATTCATGGCTATAACATATTTTCTTCCGAGAGTGATGGTACCTGATCCTATAACATTTGAAGATCGATCATTTCCAAAGGATATGGTTACATCCTTCTTGTATTTTAGAGATACAAATTTCCTTCTATCTCTAGTCATATGCATTGAGCAACCACTGTCAACATACCACACATATTTATTTTTTTGACCCTTCAGAGCAAGAGCAGAATTATCAGTCTTCTCCTTCTTCCATGTTCATTCATTCTGTGGCTTCGAAGAATCTTCTGGAGGATATTCATGTCTGCAGTCTCTAGCTATGTGTCCAAAGTTCTAACATTTGTAACATTCCATATTATTTCTTAAATGTTCAAATCTATTGATGTTTCTTTGAGCCCTGGGAGGTTCATATTTGAAGAATCTCTTGGAATTGTATTGGTTGCTAGGGTATGTGCGACATTCTACAGCTTTATGACCAAATTTTCCACATGAATAACAATAGCCATGAAAAATGTGTTGGTACCTGGATGAAAATCTTCGTCAAGGAACCGTCTTCTAAGGATGTGCTTGCAAATCTTGTCCAATGAAGTCTACATGTATGTTAGATCTCATAGGTTCATTGTATTTTCTTGTAGAAGGTTCTGCTTCTTCTTCTTTGTAACCGAGGCCAGTTTTTTCGTTGTAAGATCATTTATTTTTGATGAGTTCTTCCAATGCCCTTGAGTTGTTGGCATAGTTTTGGACAGTTTTTCCCTTCTTCACTTCCTTACGCACTGAGACTACTTCAGCTTCTAATTCTTCCCTTTCTTGGTTGCTTTCTTCCAACTTCTTTTGAAATGAATCTTCAATATATTTTTGTTCTTCAACCTCAATATTGAGACCTTGAACTTGTTCTTCAAGAGTATTGGAATGGATCTTCTCAGCATTGAGCTCTTTTATAAGCTTGATTGCCTCCTCATAAAATTCTTCTATGCTCAACCCTTCTTCTTCATTGTTTGATACTTCTTGTTTATTATGCTTGGCCATGTAAAATACTTTCTCATTGGCTTCTTCTTTGTTGTCACTTTCTTCATTGGATGATGAGCTATCTTCTTTAGAGAGAAATTTCATTTTAGATCCTTTCTTTTTTCCTTGCTTGTTGAATTTATGAAAGCCTTTCCTTCCTTTTGAGTTGGCATCACTTTTGTTCAATCATTTTTCTATGAAATGCCCAACCTCACCACAACCGAAACATATCAATGGAAGTTTACCTTTGAATTTTCCCTTACCAGGTTTTAGTTTTCTTGTAAAGTAAGAATATTCTTCATCTGAAAGACCTTCTCCATCATCTCCCTTTTCTTCACACTTGTAGGTGCATGCCATTTCAATTGAAGGTTGTTTGTCCTTATTGGTTTTCTTAGATGCAACGAATGCAGTTTCTAGATTTGAAGTACCCTTTTCTTCATCAAGTCTCATTTCATATGCTATGAGAACTCCATGTAATTCTTCCTTGCTGAGTTTTTCCAGATTTGCACTGTATTCTAAGACTGATACATTTGGGTTGAATCTCCCTGGTAACATTCTAAGAATATTCCTTATAATAGTCTTCTCATCAACTGCCTCTCCCAATCCTTCCAGAGTATTGGTTATTTCATCAACGTATTGGAAGTATGCAGCAATGTTACAATCTTATTTCATTTTGAGTTGCTCAAATTTTTCTCTATATATTTGAAGCTTTTCTTCTTTGACATTTGAGTCACCTTCATATATATTCTCAAGCTTGTCCCATACATTTTTGGCGGTTTTACAACCCAACACCTTATGATAAGCAGATTCAATATGTCCACTAATAATAATATTCTTTTCTTTTTCATCATTTACCAAATTCTTCTTACCTTATTCATCCGAAGTTGATGTAAATCCATTTTGAACAGTGTCCCATACTTCATAAACTTGCGCCAAGAGAAAGATCTCCATTCCTCCTTTCCAGAGTGCGTAATTATTTTCGTTGAATAGAGGTACATCATTCTTGGGATGATCCATGACCACCTTCCAGCTGTTAAACTGCTATTGAAGGAACCAAACTCTGATACCAATTGTTGGAAATACTGAGAGGGGAGGGGAGGGGGGGTGAATCAGTATTCCTTTCAATTAGAGCATTATTTAATCTTCAAGTATTATCAGTTTTTGTACAATGATAGCAATAAACAAGAAGAACACAAATGCACACAATTTTTAGGGTGGAAACCCACTCCGAGACAAAAACCACCTAATTATTTTCTAATAATTTTTTAATATTCAACTCCAATTGAAAATAAAGCTCCAACTTCCTAGAATCTAGAAAAGCATTCTTCTTGTTCTCCTGCTGGATGGACACTCCAACACCCGAGATTCTTCAGTAGTCAACTGAACGGATGCCCCAACACCCAATGAGCTACAACTCACCCTAGCACCATCCTGCTACCCTATAGAAGAATAAAATAAGAATAGACTCCCATACCAGGGAAAATGGTCCACTTTACAATGATATAGAATGATGTAGAAGAAGAATATATACTAGACCATAACCCCAAATTTGACACAACCACCTAATGATGATCCTATACCTCCCAACACTGCCTCTTCAACCCTTGGAAGATAAACACTAGTATAATTTTTACAATAATGTATTTACAATGACTTAGTACAATGATACCTTTACAATGATTGTATGCAGTGCTGCCCACTTGAAGACTTCATAGGATGAACTTCTTGTTGAACACTATTACCGATGAAATAGGTAACCTGACCTCAAAACGGGAACTCTAGCCCAAAAAGACTCAAAAAACATGAAAAAACACTCCAAAAACAAAAAAAGTGTATTCCAGAATGCACTCGGTTTTTTTGAAGGTCAAATTTCAACATTTTATAAAATTATCCTAAAAACAAAATTGTTTCTTGAAAAAGGATTGAAAAAACCCCCTCAAAACAAAACCAGTTGATACTGGAATAACAAAAAAAAATAAAAAATTGTTATATTTTTGACATTTTAAAAAATAGAAATAATATTTTTTAATTTTTAAAATTCAAACATTAAAAAAAACCTAAAATTTAAGAAAAAAGATAAATTTAAAAAATAAAAACATTTTAAAGCTTAAAATTTAAAAATATATAGGAATAAAAAAATAAAAATAAAATAAAAATAAAAATTTTAATTCAAACATTAAAAAAACCTTAAATTTAAGAAAAAAAAATAAAAAAAGTAAAGATTAAAATTTCAAAATATATAGAAATAAAAAAATAAAAATAAAAACAAAATAAAAATATTAAATTAAAAAGAATAACAAGTTAAAAAAAGAAAGAAATTATAAAAAATAAAATATAGAAATTAAATTTAAAAAAGAAAAAGAAAATATTTATTAAATTAAAGAAAAATAAAAAATTAAATTATAATAAATTTAAAACTTTAAAATAAAATTAAAAAAAAAAACATTATTGAAATTAAAAGTTAAAAAATGAAAAATTAATTAAAAATAAAAAATAAAAAGAATACAATAAAAATATTAAATTTAAAAAATATATCAAATTTAAATTATAAAAAATAATATATATATATATATATATATATACTTAAATTAAAAATATATATATTAGATTTTATTAAATTAAAAAATATTAATATTAAAATAACAAATAAAACTAAAAAAAAAAAAAAATTTAATAAATAAATGAATAAATAAATAAATTTTGAAATAAAAATTAAATTTTAAATATAAAGAAAAAAAAAACATTGTTAAAATAAAAAGTTAAAAAACGTTAAAAATCAATTAAAATTGAAAAATTGAAAAAATAAATTAAAAAATAAAATATTAAATAAAAATAAAATAAAAAAGAAATTAATTTGAAAATATTAAGTTTAACTAAAAAAAAAATCTAATTTTAAATACACAATTTTAATTGAAATAAAAACAAATATAAAAATTTTATGTAATTAAAAAAATAATAATAAAAAAATTAAAAATTAAAAAAAGTATTAAATTCAAATAAATTAAAAAAAATACAAAATTTACTAAATTTTAAAAAATTAAATGAAAAAACTAAACATAAAATTTAATAATTAAATAAAAAATCAATTAAATAAAAAAAAATTATACAAAATTTAATAAAAATTATTAACAAAATTTGGAAAAAAAAATGAATAAAATTAAAAAAAAAATTAGAAAAACAAAAAAAATTAAAACAAATTAAATTTCAAATATAAAAATTAAATTAAAAAAATAATTTTAAATTTTTTGAGTTAAAAAAAATTAAAAAAAAATCAAATTAAAAAAAAAATATTAAAAATTAAAAAACTAAAAAAAAAAGAATTTCTTGATCATGGTGGCACCGCCAATCGGCCTCCCGCCCAGGTGACGGCGGAGACCGGCCGCTAGGCGGGAGTCCGATTCTGAGAATCGCCCTCTCGCGGCGGGAGGCTGGTTCCGGGAATCGCCCTGAGGCCGATTCCAGAAATCACCCTCCCACGACGCGGGAGGGCGATTCCCAGAATCGGCCTCCCGCCGCGGGAGGGCGATTCGCGGAATTGGCCTCTCGCCGCGGGAGGGCGATTCTCGGAATCGGCCTCCTGCCCAGGTGGCGACGAAGGCCGGCCGCTGGGCGAGTGAGGAGGCTGCACCACGATCAAAAAATTCTTTTTATTTTTTATTTTTTTTAATTTTTAGTTTTTTTTTTTTAATTTGATTTTTCTTTTTAAATTCAAAAAATTTAAATTTTTTTTTTTTAATTCAAATTTTTTATTTTAAATTTAATTTTTTTTAATCTTTTTTTGTTTTTTTTGTTTTTTAAATTTTGTTTTTAAATTTAATATTTTAGATTAATTAGTTTTTAAAATTTAAAATTTATTCATTAAATTTATTACGTTTTAATTTAATTTAATTTTTTTTTTTAATGTTTTAGTTTATTTGGGTTTTCATTTTTAAAATTTATAAATTGTTTCATTTAGAAAAAACAGTAAATTTATGGATATTTGTTTTTTAATTATTTGCACGTGGTCTTTTTCATTTTTTTTGTTTTTTAATGATAGTTTTTTTTATTATAATTCTTTTATTTTAATTTTCTTTTTCAATTTTAATTTTTTAATTTTTTTAATTTGTTTTTTTTGTTAATTTTAAAATTTTTATTTTTGTTTTCTTATTATTATTATTATTTTAGTTTAAATTTTTAAATTTAATTTTTTCTTTTTTGTATTTTATTTTTTTTATCTAAATTTTAATTTTGTAATTTAAATTATTTTTAAATTTTCTATTTTAAATTTTTTTTTTTTTAATTATATGGATTTTTTTAATAACTTAGAAAAAAATGTTTTTGATGTTTTTTTTTTTAAATTTTTTTGTTAATTTTTTTTTTTCTTTAAATTATGTGTTTTTTTTTCAAATTTTGTCATTTCTTGTGATATAATTTTCGAATATTTTTGTTTTTTTCTGTTTTTTTTAATTTATTTTTGTTTAAATTTTTTATTTTTACGAGTTAATTTTTATTTTTTTTACATTTTTATTGGTTTTTTTTATTGTTTATATATATATATATATATATATATATATCTAAGTTTTGTGTTTTATTACCAACATGAAAATCACCACTCTAAAAAAAAAGGTTTATGCTGCATCAATATGTTTCAAAATTAGCATGAAAATCACCGCTCTAAAAAAAAAAGTTGATGCTGCATCAATATGTTTCAAAATTAGCATGAAAATCACTAACATTTAAAAAAAAATATTCATACTTCATAAATAAAAATATTAGAGTGTCAAAAATGGGCTAAAAAAAAAAAGGTGATTCTGCATCACCACTTTTCAAAATCGGGTGCTTTTTATGCTACCAAAAAAAAGTAGGTAACAATGCGGTTACCTATTTCATCGGTAACAGTGTTGTTGTTGTTATGCACCTTGGTTGATGCTCTTTTCATGCTACCCTCTACTGCACCTTTCTTTGCTTTTCTACCCCAGAAAGTTTGGTCCTTTGCAACCCTTGACAACACATGATCTAGCTTTTTCTTTGCCTTCTATGAGCTTGATATTGGATCAGGTGTATCTCTATTATTTCAGATCCTCAATATCTAATTTTTGATCCTGTAGTATTCCTCTGTGTCTTCTTTCCAATGCCATAGGTCTGACCCAATTTGGATTCTTCAAGTGAGAGTTATACCCAATCTCTCATAATGCCCTAATTATAGATTGTTTGAGCAGAGTGCACTTGTACAGCATGCCATGTGTCACTTTTCTTCACTCAGCTCTGAAATTGATAGAGAGAAAACTAAATTTTGTGCACCATCTTTCACTTTTTACAGAATTCAAATCTGATACTCAGAGAGAGAGTTATGATGATTTTACCAAGGTCACTTCTTTGAGATTAATTTCAGGAGCCTGCAAAAACCCTGACTTCCACAGATTATGTCTCCAAAAATATTTTGCACCTTGATCTAAAATATTTACAGCAGCTTCCTTAAGATTTCAGCTTCACCTCATAAAATTTTTAGCTTTTGAACCTTTGTAGAAAAAAAGTTAGAGCGAAAATGCCACGATGATCTGTTTTAGATGGAGAAATCCCTTGCATAAGGAGGAAATGAGGATCAAAATTTATATAAATTCTTAGGTTGAGAGCACCTTCAACAAGTGAACATGGGAGGGATTCTAGGGGGCTTAAAAAATATTAAGTATGACTTTTCAATGAACCATGCCCCAACCCCATGGGGTTTTAGCCCACTAACTGGGGGTACAAACTTCAAACATGAATATCTCTCAAACCGTGAAGAATTACATGGCGTTAAATATATCAACGGAAACATCTCAACAAGTATAAACCATCAAAATATTTATTGACCCAGAATATATTAATTTGGTAGGTCAAAATTCCCATGCAATATTTGGTTAGCCCCCGGTGTTGCTTGGGTTGACATCAATGACAACTGCTGCTCAACAATGGTAATGAGTTGTTTTATTATTAGAAGCATGGAAATTGTCTTTAATATATTCTACCGCTCTAGAAGAGGAAACATATGATGGAATAACATGTTAATTTCTTGGTCTTGATAAAGGCAACTGTTCATGTGCAGTATGTATATGTTGGTGGTCTCCCTCCAAAGACCAATGGGTAGGTAAAATTCTGTGGTTTTTTTGGAACAATTCCTAATATGTTTCTAATAAGACAATTAACAACCATATAAATTTTAAAGTTATAATTTGAAGAATTTGTAGAGTTTGTCTTTCAATTTTGCATTTGTTATCTATTGCCTTAATGAACTGTATATACTCAATAACGAGTGTTCAGTGCAACTCATTACTTAAAACATTTAAACATTTTCTAAACTTCAAATGTGTTCACCACATTCACAACAATTGAGACAAGTTTCACAAAGTCGTGATGTTTGATAATATGATAATTCTATATGTGTGCTTTTAATTGCACAGATGATCCATCTATTAAATCTCCACCTGAATCAAGAGATTGATGGATGTTTTCATGTTTAGAAAGGGTATTTTTTGGAATATTAATATAAAATTATCGATAGTGTTAACTGTATAAATATTCTTATAAATTTAAATGTGATGTTGAAGTGGTGTAGAAGGTAGTTACTCCCATGCATCTTTTTTATGGTGAATTGAATATGTATTTTCCTCGTAGTTTGATTTCTAGATTATTGTTACATATTTTAGTCAGTTTATGATCTCTATACATGGAAACACTCTTGGGCTAGGTATGGATTATAAGGAAGTATTTTAAGTATGCATTCTTTACATCATTTTCCTAAACTCTAGAGCATGGAATTGAAAATTCTATTTGTGAGTAGGTGATGTTGATATTAATGTCTATATCAATCATGAAAACAAGTTTGTGTTTGTGGAGATGTGCACAGTTGAATAGGAAAAAATTGAAACGGATCTTGATGGTATCATGTTTGAGGTACAGTATTCTATACTTATGCTCCAATTACAATTCTATGTAAGTTTAAAAAAGAGTCTTACTCAGTTGTAAAATAGTGGACAATTCCTTTCCACCATTTTAATGAACTAAGCAGTTGATTTTGTTAATTTTCTTATTATTATCATTGACTTTCATAGGGTGTTTCTATGAGAGTGAGGACACCAAGTGATTACAGTCTCTCATTCACAGCAGCCCTTGGCCCCAGCTAACCCAATCCCCACTTTAATTTAGGTGTTGTTGGTCTTACACCAGTGTAAGTTATGTAATGCAGCATTTTTATATCAGTGGCTAAGAAGTGAAATGCTTTATTTTTCTTATGTGCTTGTTTTGTTTCTAGTCTTATATAAAAATGATAGTCAGATATGTGACATATATAGATTTTACTATGATAAACCCTAATATAGCATGGCTAACTTATATCTTTATGGCAGTGATGTTGGAGGAGATGAGGAACCTGATTGAATATTTGTTGGTGGCTTACTGTATTACTTCAAAAAAGGAAAAATAAGAGAACTGCTTCAATGCTTTTGGTATGTGTGCTTAGATATTTGGCTTATATAATTGAATTTTTCTCCATAAATTTAAATAATTTGTATGCAGATTTCTTTGGAATGATATTGATACTTACCATGCATAGGTCTTTTGGAATGAAAATTATTTATAAGGTCCTCAAGTGCAAGATCAAAAAAATCAGTCTTGTTTCCAAAATAAACAAATTCTATGGAAACATTATAATGATTACTATTCATATTTATTTTTGAAATTAAAAATGACATTACGAAACTACACAAGGGATTTTAAGAATGAAATTTTTAGGATTTTTTTTCTATGGTGTGGGAATGGTAAGAAGTGAGTGGTCAATATTTTCTGTGAATTCTTAGAATACCTTCTCAGTCCCTCCTTCGCATGATAGCTAACACTCATTGGCACTCCCTAACACACCGTCATCTTCATTCACTTCCATGCATTTTTACCTAGTGCTCTCTAGTGTTGTCCAAGTACTCCCTAACACTTCTCAACTTCCATTGGCACTCTCTACTTAGCACTTTTTGACATGCCCTGCCACTTCATAGCATGCATAACACTCCTTGCCACACATTGTCACTTGGCACATGTTAGTGCTTGAAAGTATTAGCATGTCTAACATGCACTGAGATGAATTGGTATGCTTTTGTATTGTTTAATATTAAAGTTATTTGAGATCAATTATTTGAAAGTAGATGAGAATCAATAGAGGAATATTTGGCACATATAATGCACTAACACTTGGCACTTGGAACCTATTCTCACCTACTGTTGGTATGTCTTGCATTCCCCTTATGGAAAAGGTAAATTGATGAATTATTAACCCTCTTATGTGTTCATCTCCTTGTATTTTAACTTTTTTCTCCATTTTTTTTTCCTCGATCGTCCCTGACACACATTGTCACACCCTTGCACATCTTGGCATGCCTTAACACTTGGAACATCTTAGCGTGTTTGACATGCCTTCACACTATTTATCACATGTTAGCATTCCCATGCATGCCTTGGCAATCATGCCCTGACAACTAGCCTTACTTGGGAACTTTACATTCCCTGGAACACCTTGACACTCCTTACATTTCATACCCTCATAGATAGCCTTACTTTTTTTGCAAATTGGGAACCTAACCAAGTCATTAGAAAAACAAAGTTGTGTCAAACCAAAATCATACCTTTCTCTAAAATTAGTTTTTCCACACCTTATCACAACCATAGGCTTCCCTCTTGCAAGTCTAATTATGAACTTGTATAATTTTATTTGTATAATTGCTTGATGACCCAATGAATGAAGTGATATCTAAATGAGAAAACATATATAAAAAATTATCATGTCAAGAAATTATATTATGCATTTTTACTTCAACATGGTATTAGAGTTAGGAAAAATGTTCAAATTTGTCTTTGAAATTTGGTCAAGATTATGAAGGACGTATTCACCAGAAGTCGAGTTTGTAAGAATAAATTTATATGGTTTGGAACAAACTTCCTATTTAAAAAGAGACCTAAAACAGGTATAAAATTATCTATATTATAATAAGGTAGGAATATATATATTATAATAGAAGGACCAAGGGTAGCATGCCCCTCTATATAAGGTAAGGTCGTGAATTATTAACCCTCATATTCATTCATTTATTTTCATTTTAACTTGATGTTCCCTTTTATCACCTTACACTCCTTAACACGCATTTGCATACCCTAACACCTGGAACATCTCATCATGCCTTACCACATGGCATGTATTGGCATGCCTTGGCACTATCTGGCACATGTTAGCATGCCCTGGAACTTCTTGAAATTCCATAGCATTCCCTAGTATGCCTTGTCATTTCCCCTTGGCATGCCTGACTCGCTGACACTCCCCAATACACACTCTTATTCATTCATTCCCATTCATTTTCACACGATGATTTATGTTTGATGGGGTCATGTCTCGCAAGAGTTCCTTTAGGAGAATGAAAAAGGATTGCAACATTAATAGCATAAGTAATTATGAGATTCTACTTGAATTACATTAGGAAACTACAGAAGAGATTTTAAGAATGAAATTTTTAGGATTTTTTTCTATGGTGTGGGAATGGTAAGAAATGAGTGGTCAATATTGTATGTGAATTCTTAGAATACCTCCTCACTCCCTCTTTGTCATGATAGCTAGCACTCATTTCCATTCCCTAACACACCCTCAAATTCATTCACTTCCATGCATTTTGACCTAGCATTCCCTTGTGTTTTCCTAGTACTCCCTAACACTTCTCACCTTGCATTGACACTCTCTACTTAGCACTTTTTGACATGCCCTCCCACTTCATAGCTTGCATAAAACACCTTGATGCACATTGGCACTTGGCACATTTTAGCTCTTGGAAAGTCTTATCATGTCTGACATGCATTAAGATGACTTGGTATGCTTTTGCATGGTTTAATATTAAAATTATTTGAGATCAATTATTGGAAAGTAGATGAGAAGAAATAGAGGAATATTTGGCATGTAGAATGCACTAACACTTTGGCACTTGGAACCTATTCACACCACTCTTGGTGTGCCGAGAATGGCCCTCACGGGAAAGGTAAATTGATGACTTATTGATCGTCTTATGTGTTCATCTCCTTGTATTTTAACTTGTTTCTCCATTTTTTTGCCTTGATTGTCCCTGACACATATTATCACACCCTTGTGCATCTTGGCATGCCTTAACAGTTGGAACATCTTAGTATTTTTGACATGCCTTCACACTATTTGTCACATATTAGCATTCCCATGCAAGCCTTCGCACTCATGCCTTGAAAACTAGCCTCACTTTGGAATCTTACATTACTTGGAACTCCTTGACACTCCCTAGTTGTCATACCCTCATAGATAGCATTCCTTTTTTTGCAACTCGGGAACCCAACCAAGTCATTAGAAAAACAATATTGTGCCCAACCCAAATTATCCCTTTCTCTAAAATTATTTTTTGCACGCCTTATCACAACCATAGGCTTCCCTCCTGAAAGTCTTATTCTGAACTTGTATATTTGTATTTGTATAAATCATTGATGACCCAATGAATGAAGTAATGTCTAAATGAGAAAACATATATAAAAAATTATCATGTCAAGAAATTCTATTATGAATTTTTATTTCAACATGGTATTAGAGTTAGGAACGAGGTTCAAATTTTTCTTTGAAACCTAGTCAAGATTATGAAAGATGTATTCACCAGAAGTCGAGTTTGTAAGAATACCTTTCTATTTTTGGAAATAGAATTCCTATTAAAAAATTCCTAAAACAAGTCTAAAATTATCTCTATTCTATTAAGGTCAGAATATATCTATTATAATAGAAGGATCAAGGGTCTTGGTTTATTATGACAAGCCTATAATAGGCTGAGATTAGGAAAATCTCAATTCGGAGCACAAATATGAATTTAAGCCAATATGATTGAGGTTATGTTAAGATGAGTTATGGTACAAGCTAATAACAACCTAACTCTCCATGATGATGATCTAAGTTATCTTTGATGAAAATTCAAGGAAGAAGCATATATTTCGGAGTTTTTTTTATCTACTGAGGGAAGATTAACATAGACCAAGCCTCATAAATCCAAAACAAAATCTTACTTGATGGAGTTAAAATAAGCACTAATATGAAATTTTGGAAAAGGTAACACATGAGACATCGTATGTTAGGTCACCGCTTTAGTGGGATACACTTTTAATAGGAACCTCCTTTTGGGGGATTGTTCTGGCTCCCTTGCAAGTGCTTCCTCTCTATGCAATGAATTTTCACCCGAGTTTCTCTCTAGTTCGATTTTGTTAGTTGGACATTAGTTGGACATTTGTTGGAATTTTGTGAAGATTCACAACCACATTTTTTTAATGGTGATGAAAATTGTTTGTACGTGCAAAGAGTGTGACTCTATAATGAGCTAGAAGTTGGGTTTGCCTCAAAATTGGTCATCGGTCAATTATAGGGTGGTCGATTGTCATTTTTCTTGGCTGTCACGCCTGGTAACAAATGAGTAGTATGTTGGATCAAGCACAACTTAATGGGAGGAACATTGAATGAAAACTTGTTTGGGGGATAAATGTGGCTCACTCATAGGGGATTTTCTTTTGTATGGTTTCTAGGATGTTAGATCCATAGTGGATGGGTGGAATTATCAGTTTCTGTGAAGAGTGATGTGGTATAAGATTTGTTTGTAGGACCCTCATACGTGTTCAGTTTATGTAGAGCTAGAGAGAAAACTTACCAACCTTTTCTACGAGGAAACGAGATCTACCTTGTAAAAACAGGGAGGAATGTCATGTGGGGTTCAGATTCCATGTATTCGACAGCAATCATGTGGGGTTCAGATTCCATCTATTAGGCAGCTCACAGAATTGAGAGAACAGTACGAGAGGATGCTCCTACAAATCTGAAGCAGTAGACACTAGATCCGAAACATCTTACCATGGTATTGTGCTAGAAGTTTATCTGGAAGATATCCAATGGAAAATTTGAGTGACATCCCAAAGATATTGCAGAGAAATTAGGATTTTGTTTTCTTTTTTAGAAAGAAATTGGGATTCCATTTGTTTTATTTTTTAGAAATTTGGAAATTTTTTACTCAAATTTCAAGTGGGAGTAATCGTTGGATGAAAAATTTAATTCCTCATCCAAGGAGTACCTATGTTGCACACTTTTGATGGACCCTACATGAAAAATGAGAAATACATGAAAAAATGTGATTGCAATCACGTTTTTCATGTATTTCTCAATTTTCGTGTAGAAGGATCCATGAAAAATATGAAATATGGGTACTCCTTTGATGAAGAACTAAAGTTTTCATCCAACGAGTACTCCTGCTCGAAATTTGAATAAAAACTTTGGGAGGTAAGTTGAAAATATGAGTTGAAAAAGTAGTTTTTCCCTCCAAAATTTGATGATGTAATCAAATCTTGTTTTATTATTTCCACTATTATTTTATAATTTCCTTAGGAGGCCCATTTTAGACCTCAAAATTCCCCTAATGATAATCGATGCCTCTCAGGGAGAATGCAAAGGAAAATTTCATATTTGGGGGCATCCTGTTCATCTTAATGAGATGTATTCTTCATTCATAATCTTTCTTAAATAAAATGAAAGTTACTGTATATACATATAATTTATTTAGACGTTGTTTAATTTGGGCTCAGTTACTTCAATTACTGCTCAGTATTTTGGCACGGTCTAACTTTTCTATGTTCTGTTTTATTTCGAATTTGGAAATAACTTTTCTATGTTTTGTTTATATATAAAAGTTAATAAGGCATAGTTTGATTTGGGTTCAGTTAGACTGCTGTGTAATTTGGCAGGGTCTAACTTTTCTGTGTTCCATTTTTATTTCTAATATGGAAATAATTTTTAGTAAAAGACAATTGGGCTTAGCTTAATTCATAGTAAAATTTAATTGGGCTCACTTTAATTTGGGTTCAATTACTTTATCTCATATCACATGTTGAGTATTTTGGCAGAGTTCAATTTTTCATGCATTGTGACGAGACAAGGTCCTTTTGCATGAGTTAGGAAGATTTTAAATAATCAGTTTTTCGGTGATGGGATGGTGATCGGATTGCAATATAAAACATAAGTAGTTTTTCAATTTACCAATGTCTTTCCTTATCCACGTGACTGAGGTATATATATATATATATATATTGACATCTATCTATGAGGTAGGAAATTTATTTCCATGATGATATATTTTATTCTGTTGGCCCTTAGTGGTCCTCACTTTCACCTGCCCCCAATCAAGCCAATGGCCCAAATGTCGATGAAGTTATAGTATGAGAGATATAATCAATCCCACCATGAGAATCATATAACCTACAGTGAATCCCACGCGATTAAGGTTGTATATTAGAAAACTATCTGCAAACAACATTCCCAAAAACACACTAAATATCCACCATTTAAAGGAGGATTTATAAACCTTCTCTTTGGGATCAAATTCATCGAACTGATAGGCACCAATGGCAGGATGTTGGGCTTTATACCACCAGTGCCCACAACAAGAATGTACAATGAAAAGTAGAAAATACCAACTTGAAACTTGTAAGCTTTTTCTAGATTGATTCTTGTCACACAATTTGTCTAGTCAAATCAACACAAAATCCTAGAAACATACATTTTAACAACATACCTTTGCATCAAAAAGGAAAATTGTTCGTGTATTCCTTTTCCAACCACTATTTGGATGAATCTAGTTTGTACCTCCATCTCCTAAAGCAATGATCAATGTAATACTAAGGAATATTAATATTTTTGTTGCATGAATGGTATATTGTGGGGGGAAATCACACAAAAGGTTTGATTTTCATCCCCACCAGGTACATCTTCAAATATGCTTTTACCTCCAAGCAAGGATTTATCTCAATTAGAACACATTATTTAAACTAATTGAAGATTCACTAAAGAACTATACTCTACCCAACAATGTCATCAATTGTTATAATATCAAACTTAGTCTAGTAATTTTGTAATTATAAGTTATTTGGATTACAACACCACCTTCATCCCAAATAAAATGTCAATCTTGGTAGTGGGAGATTAATACCTCAATATGGGTAATTATACCGTATCCTCCTCTATCCACTTAGACAATACTTGATTCGTATTTAACTACTCCAATTACCATATTGGCTTACTGACAGATTCATCTCTCCTTAGGTAGAAATTATACATTAACATAGACAAACAAAGTCCTAAAAGTAATATTTATTTTCCATTTTTCCCAGGAGACGATAAAATGAATTTTTTTCCTCAAGCACCTCTTCCTAATGTCACCTTCTACCGTTCCAAACCCATTTCCAAGAATAATTTGCATCCTAGATAACTTTAGGGGAAATTTAGGCTCATGGTTAAAAACATTCAAGTCACTTGAATACATTTCGTAAGTTAAACCCCAACACCCTCGGTCATTAAACCCTAATTTAACTCATCTATCATATTTCAAATATTTTATACAATTATTTCCCATTATTGGGAGTTGGATTTATCATAGACTCAACGTTAATGGAATGTTTATAAATATGGCCTATTGTTGTATAATGTCCTAATATATTCCATCTTATAGAGGAAGAAAGTCTCACTTGAGACACATATAATAGTTCGCAATAAGTGCAAAATGGTAAATGTTTTAATGGGGATTGTTGGGCAATGAAAGAGGTATGAAATTATTGTATATTTAATCATTTTTTATCATAAATATACTCCTGTTTGCCTTGAAAAGTTAATCTATCATAGGAATTACAATAGAATTGGAAAGGTTTATGATTACTATGAAAAAATGACTAAAAGCTAATTTTTGGTTGACAAACAGGAATTCGGAGAGGTGAACAATTGTACCAAAGGCGTGGTTGAGAACAATCTAACTGCTGCTCCATCAACATTGAATCATATCCAGCCAAAGGCAAGGAGATCTAAACGAATAGCCCAGAAAAGGCAGGGAATAGCTCGGCCTCAGTCAGCACAAACATAATGATGACTAAACACAGAGGAGCGAATCCCTCAGGATCTCTCAATCTTGAGGGATCGATCTTCAAACTTTTCTTGTTCTTTTATTGGTCTGTCGAAGATTTGATATATAAGACCATGTCCTTTAGTGACAGGGCAGGGATCGTTATTGTTATTGGGAATCGGTCGAAAGACTTTGCATTTTTCTATGTTATATTAACTCTATGTTTGATAGAAAACCTTTCTGTAAGACTTTATTTTGGTTTAATACAAAGCACACATTTTACTTACCTTCTGCAATTCTGAATTAGCCCATCGGTATTTCACTGGTGCTAAGGGCCCGGCTCTGGTGGAATTACTTCGCTCTTTGTATTATAATCTTTGTTTACTGTCATGTGGAGTGCATTTAATGTTTGAATTGGTTTATTGTTGATCGGATCAAATACAAAGTCATCGTTGTTTCGTTTCTTTACAATAAGCATAATTCACTATTCTATTATTTCGCTGTTATCATAAAAGCTGCACTAACTCGTATCTGATTTTAACTGTTGTTACTTTAGTTTATAATATGTTATAATTGATGGTTGCGCGGTGAGAAGCTGTCGACAGAGTTGAAGCATAGAAATCTAGTGCCTTGAATATGTTAGAATTTTAATTTCTATTTAATTTGCGTTGTTGTTCCATTTCTGTTCATTACTTATTTATAATCTTTGACTGGTAGACAAAAGAGTTGTAGTCATACGTTGTTGTTCCTTTTTACATTGCGTTTTGTTTAAGTTGCTTTCATCAAATCTGCTTTCGGACTGATTTCTTTAAGATCTCCAACTGTAGAGGATAGAGGCTTTAGCTTCCCAGTCCCCAGATTGTTCATCTTGCATCGATTTCTAAGGGAAAGAGTTACTGTGACTGCATCCCTGATCGATGTTCTACAAATATTGAAGTAGTTTAATCTTTCCATTCATGTCACTGTAATTAGGTTTCTTTTCAAGCATTGGTTACTTTTGATTTTGTTATTTTATACTACATCTTCACAGCATTGCTCTTAGACAATTGCAACCTCAGACAGAGTACACTCTTGGAATAAAAATACACTCCCGGATTGATGATTAATGTGGACTAATTAGGTGTTCAAAAGATACCTTTTTATGAATTGACATTTTGGCGTCGTTGCCAGGGAGAGTGTATGCCATTTTAAAGGAGTAATGCACAGCTGATTTTCTTTTGCTTGTGAAGAATTGGGTATTAAATATGGAAGGTAAGAACCTGCGCACTGGGCAAGAAACACATTTGCTCGCAACTCGCTTTACAACAGAAGTAGGTAAGCTTATTTCTTTAGGTAGGAATGAAGGTTTGTTTCTTTGAATGAATAAATCAACTAAGCAAAACAAAATTCCTCCTAAAACTGAAAAACCTAAGGGACCGGTGACCCTTGGGCGCACAACCTTTATTGACGAAATATTTAAAAGAACTGAATCTCAGCCATCAGTAGGATTTAAAAGAACTACTTCTAGACAACCTACTAGTTCCCTTCAGGCTACAGAATCACCATCTGAAGCCTTTTCTGAGATACACAATCAAACAGAGGGAATTGAGCAAGATTCCCAAGAAATTGACAATCCTTGCACAGGTTTCCTTCACGAAGGGAACGCTAGTAATCTCCAAGAAGGAGAAGGGGAAACAGGAGAAATCACCGACTTGAAATATCCTATTGAAACTGCCCAAACAATAAGAAGCCCAGATAAGGGAAGTGTTGTTCAAGTTATTCAGAACCAAGGTCCTGAATCACCTCAAACAGTAGGTCGACAGGAAATACTTATTATCCCAAATAAAGGGAGTGTTGTCAAAACTATTCTTGACCCTACTCATCAACCTAGAAATTCCTTGGAAATCCCAGAGGGATATTGGCATATCTTCGATCAAATGGCCCAGAACCAAAATTAGAATCAGTAGCAGACCTCTACGCTGCAATATCCTATAGTAGATACTACAGTTAATGCACCCATGAAAGCTATTCGTCTTCAACATATTCCTACATTTCACGACTTAACATCAGAGGACCTAGATGCATTTTTATTTGAGTTTGATGTGTTGTGCAGAGGATACGATTACACCACCGATGCCCAAAAACTAAAACTATTCCCTTCTACATTAAAAGGGGTAGCCCTACGATGTTTTATGGGATTAGGTGGGGGTGCCATAACTGATTGGGATCATATGAAGGCTGCATTTTTAAAGAAATATCAAGATTATTGTAGGTCTCGGGAATTAAAAGATGAGATATTCCAAATGACAGCAAAACCAAATGAGACCTTGGAAGATTATGTGGAACGGTTTCAGTATAATCTTCAGAGATCCCCTTATGCATCTTTACCGTTACCTGATAATGTTTTGAAAACCACATTAATTAGGGGAATGAAAGATCAATGGGTTGAAACATTGAATATTATGGGAAAAGGTGATATATATCAGGAAAATTATGCTAACATCACTGATTTGTGTATCAGGTGTTCGAGAGGCAATACGAGGTTGAAATCAGTAGAACGTGATACGATCACAAGGGAAAATAAGACCTCTAATGAAGGTGTGACTCATGCAGAGATTGGAAATCTGCTGGAAGACTTTAAGACAAACATACTTGGGACTCTAACAACACAGTTCGATATTATGCAAGCCAAACAGAAATAGGGAGAAGCAGAGAAGAATTTGGAAATATTCTGTCCCAGATGTAGAAAGAAGCACAACCACAAAGAATGGTCGTTGGATGTGATTAAAGTCTGCGTCATTTGCACGAAAGATCACCCTACAGAAGGATGTCCTTCGCTTCCTAGCCTAAAAGCAGTCTATAAGGAGGCAGAAGAAGAATCGGAAGTGGTATGTATGCTTAATCAATGCCGACAATGGCAGCCATGACCATCAGGTATGCCAAATGATCCATTTTCTTTTTAACCTCCTCAATATAATGCTCAACAATATGGTGGGATGCGGCAGAATCAACCATCTTTCCCTAATTCGTCATAAAAACCATTTCCTCCCACATCTTGGCCAAATCAAACAAATCAAAATAATTGGCCTAACTTTCCTTTCTATCCACCTTTCTGGCCTACACAATGTCCCATTCTACTTCCCAGAATCAGGCTTGGCAGTCAAACTGGAAAAAACCTACAAATCAGCCAACTGGATCAATTCCTCTCTCTCAACCTACATTTCCAGCTCCTTATACAAACCCCCAGACCAATTTAAAACCACAACTCCCAACCCAACCCAACCCAAACCCAAACAATAGGCTAGTTCAGTCTGTTCAAATCATGGAACCCCCAGAAGTAGAAACTGAACTGAGGGAGTGTAATGATCTTCAATTAAGGTCTGGGCGCATAATCGAAATAGAGAGAAACAATGATGTCCACATTGAAGATCTGTTACATACAGAACAAACAATACAAATTGAAAAGGAAGTTCAACAACAAAATCAACAAGAAGTAACAACTTCCTCTCCACCATTCCCAGAAAGATTAATTATATCTCACCCATTAGAACAACCTAATTTTGATATTCTGGGAGAATTAAAAAATTTATGTATAAAAATCCCTCTCCTCCAAGCTATTCAAGATATTCCTATCTATGCAAAAACTATTAAGGAAAAAGCCAAAGAGGAGAACAACAACCAATCCTACTGTCCAAATAGTCGGTACCTTATCTGACTTATTGTCAGGAATAGAAACAGCCATCAAGTATGAAGACCCAGGAAATCCTATAGTGACAGTATAGATCAATGGTCAATCATTTCCAAATGCCTTAGTTGATTTGGGAGCAACAATCAACATTTTAACCACCACCACCTATCAAAAAATTGGCATTACATCACTGGAACCAACAACAACCTTGTTGGAATTGGCTGAACGGTCAGTAGTCAAACCAGAAGGTATACTACAAGATGTAATGGTATCTGTAGATTCCTAGGAATACCCTGCTGACTTCCTGGTTATCAATCCAAAGAATCGACTAGATGGACATTTGTTAATACTAGGTAGACCTTGGTTGGCAACTGTCGATGCCTATATTGGATGCCGACAAGGCAACATGACAATTACAAGGGGAGATTATGTTAAGAATTTGGCCCTATATCCCCCAGCCCAGCCAAGTCTATCAATAATCACAACAAGAAAACCACCAACATCATACCTTATGGAGAATATGAGATCATCTCTAACCATAGAAAATGCTCTTGATTTTAAAGATAAAATAGAGGATGGTATCATTAATAATTTTATTAATAAGTCACAAACCAGATCTCATTTGCAATGTCACATGATCAAAGCAGCATTCGATAATAAAGAAGAAGAAGATCCTTTCAAAGATATTCCTGATCAAACAATACCTACTACTTCTATGAGAAATAGCAAGGTTGCAGAAATTGAGCCGGGAAAAACTTTAAACATTAATAGAAATATCACTGCTAAAAAACAAGAGAAATTGGTCCAATTATTACAAAAATACAAAGCAGCCTTTGCATGGGATTACCTCAACATGAAAGGAATTGATCCTCGATTGTGTACTCACCACATTTACATTGAAAAAGATGAAAGACCCATTTTCCAACCTCAAAGGAGACTAAATCCTCACCTTAAAGACATTGTGAAAGGAGAATTACAAAAACTATTGGATATTAATTTCATCTACCCAATATCTAATAGCAAGTGGGTCTCCCCACTAGTGGTAGTGCCAAAAAAGAATGGGAAGTGGAGGATATGTGTCGATTACCATGAACTTAATAAAGCAACACAAAAATACCACTTTCCCCTTCCTTTCATTGACCAGGTATTAGACACATTGGCAGGAAAAAAATTCTTTTCTTTCCTTGATGGCTTCAGTGGGTACAATCAAATCCAGATTGCCCCTGAAGATCAGGACAAGACTACTTTTACCTGCCCATGGGGGACATTTTCCTACCGAGTCTTACCTTTTGGCCTATGCAATGCCTCTGCTACGTTCCAAATGGAAATTCTTAGCATTTTTGCAGACTTAATAAATGAAGGCCTTGAAGTATATATGGATGATTTCACACCCTATGGCGATGACTTTGAGCCTGCATTTGAAAACCTAGAAAAAGTATTGCAAAGATGTATCAACACTAGGCTTTGCTTAAGCAACGAAAAGTGTCTTATGATGATGACCAAAGGAGTTATCTTAGGGAATTATATTTCAGCAGCTGGAATTCAAGTAGATACGGCTAAAATTCAAATACTCTTGTTAATTCCTACACCTACTACACAAACATAGGTACGTAGCTTTCTTGGATTTTCTGGTTACTATAGAAGATTTATAGAACATTATTCTCGAATAGTTGCACCTTTATATGCACTAACTGGAAATGTTGATTTCACTTGGACAGATAAATGTGACAATGCCTTTAATGATTTAAAGAAGCTTGTTTCAACAGCCCCAGTGCTGAGGGGCCCAAATTGGAATTTGTCGTCCCAAATCTCATCTGATGCCTTAGACACAGCAATTGGAGCAGTACTTGGGCAGGAGGAAGACAAGAAGCCATATGAAATTTACCATATTAGCAAAAATCTATCCCCTACTGAATTAAATTATACTGTGACTGAGAAAGAATTTTTAGCTATAGTTCATGCTATAAATAAATTTAGGCATTACATAACTGGGTATCCTGTAGTACTATATACCGATCACTCTTCCATTAAATTTTTAGCAAATAAACTTGTTACAAATTGAAGAGTGATGAGATGGTTAATTTTACTATAGGAATTCGACATCACAATCAGAGATTGACCTGGGAAAGAGAACCCTGTAGCTGATTTTTTGTCAAGAATGCCAAAACCAATAGATATAGAAGCAGTTGAAGACCACTTTCCAGATGAACATCTCTTCGCTGTTACTATCAGAACACCGTGGTATGCTGATATAGCGAACTATTTGGCAATAGGTAAATTACCTAAACATCTGTCTCTTAATGAACGTAAGAAAATAATACATCGCAGTACCCGCTTCTCCTGGATTGGAGGCTACCTATTTCATACAGGTGCAGATATGAAAATAAGGAGATGCGTTAGGGAAGATGAAGTATTTGACATCTTGCAAGCATGCCATGATGGACAATGTGGCAAACATTTTGCAGATCGTAGAACTGCCCACAAAGTTTTACAAACATGCTACTATTGGCCTACTATATTTAAAGATGCTAAAAAATTCATGCAGGCTTGTGATAGTTGCCAAAGGGCAGGTCAACTTGGGCAGTCTGATGAAATGCCTTTGAATCCCCAACTAGTGATTGGACCGTTTGAATGTTGGGCACTCGACTTTGTTGGTCATATTAACCCCCCATCAAACCAAAAAATGTACATCCTAGTTGCAACTGAGTATGTCACCAAATGGGTTGAGGCAGAAGCTCTTTCAAAAGCTACAGAAGACTTTGTAATACAATTTCTTTTCCAAATATTTGTGCGCTATGGCCTCCCAAGGGATATAATCATAGATGAAAGACCACAGTTTTTAGGTAACAAATTAGCTGAAACATTTCAAAAATACCACGTTCAGCACAAGATTACGACTCCATATCACCCACAGGCCAATGGCCAAGTAGAGAGCACGAAAAAAGTAATTGAATCTATATTAACAAAAAAATTTGCCTCTCATAGACGAGATTGGGCCTACAGATTTCCAGAAGCATTGTGGGCATATCGAACAACGTGGAGACCTACCACAGGATATTCACCATACCAATTGGTATTCGGAAAGGAACCCATCTTTCCTATAGAATTCTAGGTTCAAACACTAAGAACAACTCAAAATGTGGGTCTAGATTTGAATGAAGCCCAGGCTAAAAGGCTGCAGTAAATTAATGAGCTGGATGAAATCAGGCTCTCTGCTCTTCAGCACACAGCATTAATTCAGCAACAGAGAGCCAAATGGCATGACACCCCTATCAAAGGAAAGATCTTCCACGAAGGAGATTGGGCACTCCTATATGATTCTAGATTCCAGGATTTCCCCGGAAAACTCCAGACACGATGGCTTAGACCCTATGAAATACAAAAGGTGCATGATAATGGCACTGTTACATTAGTTACCATTGAAGGATCTGGACATTCCTTTAAGGTAAACAATCATAGAGTACGATTGTATCATAAACCGCTCACACGAGAATCCTTTTACCAACAGTTTCGGGAAGATTCTACAATGGAGATTCTTGTTGAAGGGGAGAAATCCTCCTCGGCACCAGTTTGATAAATCACTTCTTTTTTGAAATTTTGTACATAAAGTATTTTTCATTTTTTCGCTTGTTGTTTTATGAAATTTGTTTTCAGACATTCGGTTCATATTACTTCTTTACTTCTTCATCATTTGTTTTGTGAAATTTGATTTCTTTGAAAGAAAAAATTTCTGTTTATTTCGTTTGTTTTACTGTTCCTTTCCAAAGGAACAGCACTTCCGCAGAAGTATTTTCTTGCTGTTCCTTTCCAAAGGAACAACACTTCTGCAGAAGTATTTTCTTATTGTTCCTTTCCAAAGGAACAACACTTCTGCAAAAGTATTTTCTTGTTGTTCCTTTCCAAAGGAACAACACTTCCGCAAAAGTATTTTCTTGTTGTTCCTTTCCAAAGGAACAACACCTTCGTAGAGTATTTTATTGCTATTCCTTTTGAAAGGAACAACAGTTCCGTAGATTGCTTTTTCTGTTATTTTTAAAAGGAACAACACTTTTTGTGTGGATTGTTTTTTTTTGTTTTAAGCTAGCATGTTGAATTTTTGATTAATTTTTTTGAAGGAAAATATATCATTTATATACAATAATACAAATTAAAGCTTACTGTAATAAAAAAATCAAAAGAAAATCGTCATCTTTTCAAGAAAATTAGCTAGTGACGATAAGAAAAAAGGAAGAAGGGGCATGATCAATAACGCAACTTTGCTATTTTATTACCATTGAATTAATCTGATCAACTATTTTATCATGATTGGTTCTTTCCCACATGCTATAATTTTCTTTGATGTTTATCTATGGAATAAGAATAAGGGCATATTCCTTTCTATTGAGATGTTCAAACTTCTTCCACCATCCCTACTCTTAAGGAGTGATGAGCCATCCCTTATGATTAATTGAGAAAAAGTGTTGTGTGTAAAAGAAAAGAAGAAAAAATATTTATTTTATTAATAGTGATTTTGCAGATGGAGGATAGGGGGTCTCATCAAGAGCCAGCCTACCGTGATCATAGGGAAGGCAGTGAAGTGGCATTCCCATTATGGCCACCAAACCAAGGAAATGGTCCAACAGACAAATTGAAAAAATAAAAAATTCCTTGGAACAAGAGGTCTCATCACGAGCCGACCTGCCCACCTTTCACTTCTTCTCAGTGAACGGCATTGTGGTTTATCTGGTCACCAAGCCAGCACAATGGCCTTCATCATGATATTCAATAAAAAGAACTTCCTCAGCATACATAAATGACAATGGTTCCGTGGGTAAGAAAGCAACTCTGTCAAGGTTATGGACACCTGTGGGCAGCAGAGCTCTGCTGATGGTATTGGAGTCAAAATTATACACATCAATAGTTATGTTTAACCCTTTTTCCTATATCTTTATTTAAATGTCAAATGAAAATATGAATCCCTTACCTTTATCTCCGAACTTATTACACATGAAAATTATTATAAGTTGATCATATTAATCCAAAGTGGTAAATAACGCAATTATACTTATAGTTATCATATGATGTCCCTTCTCCTTGTATTTGAATCATTACAAAATGATTTTCTATTTATTAACGATTTATTACATACATTGATTTCAGTAATTGCTGCAATTTGATTGAACGTATCATAATTACGGCCGCTTTTTACTGTTGTATTGTTGTTGTGCCACACATGTTATTCTCAATTGACGGTCAAGGACGACCTTTCATTCATTCGGGGGGTGCAGATGTCTACATGCAAATCAAACTCCAATATTTCCTTATCTATATTTGAACCAAACCCCTGTATTTTAGGAAATAACAAATTTTCAATGAACTGTGTTGTGCTGTTCCATTTTGATTACTGTGTGTTGAGAAAATTAACAGAACGCAGAAATGGGAGGACAACCAATTCGCAGTGAACCGCAAGTATTGATCGTCTCTGATGCTGCACGAACAATTTTAGAAAGACTGGGGTGGATTACATATTTCTTGAGAATGCAGCAACCCCATGAAGCTGTGGCCACCGAATTTTTATTGAACCTACAGGAAGGATCCTCCATGGTCAGAGGGAGGCAGATAGCTATATCCGAAGAGATAATTGCAGAAGTGTCTGGCATTCCCGCGCAAGGGACTTTCTGGACTCAGAAGAAGATTAGGATTTGTGAAGCCATAATTTTTTTTCAAGATGACGGTCAGACATTAGTCATCAAAGGAAAAGGAGTCCAGCCAGTGTCATTAGGAGAGCCATGGATAGAGTTAGCCAAAATCGTGCAGGCTTACATAACATGCGACGGAAGAAAGGATGTGGTAAGACCTCGCCACCTTAAGCTGCTAGCCGTACTAAAACAGAAATGCACTATTAATTTGCCTGCATTTTTAAATTCTTTGTTGCATGATACTGCTCATGGTATAAGGAAAGCCCAGCATTCAGATATGGTGGTCAGCCACCATTGTTTAATTCATTTAATAGTGAGTCATAGCCTCGCCCAGCAACAGACCATCTAGGAAGAATTAATATTTTCCATCAATGGAGGGTTAGCTCTAACCGCTCCAAATCGGAAGAGGATGGTCGGCTCAATTTCTGAGCCTTCTAGTCATAGACACCCTCGCCAGTTGAAACGAATTAGAAGGATGGTGGAAGAACTTCCAGGCAGCAACCAGCCCCTGGAATTACACAGCTCAGAGGAGGAACAACCTCCATAATTGGAGGGAGTAATCCCTCACAATGACAAAGAAGAGAAATTATAGGAAGTAAGCCCTCAGACTGATGAGGAAGAACAATTGGAAGGAGAAATTCACTACTCGGACGAAGAAGAAATAAGCCGCCAATCCGGTAGTGAAAAAAAACCCAGTGTAGAGGAAGGAGATTATGAGGGAGAAGGAATCGAAGGAAATTCTGGAGAAGAAGAATTTGAGGGAGAAATTTGGTATTCAGATGAAGAGGAAGGAAGTTATCACACCGATGCGGACGATGAGGACAATCATAGTAGCAATAAGGATGAAACAGAGTTGCCCGAGAATGTTATCGTAAGCCCTTTACAGGAAGATCAATTGGCCCAGATTTTGGCCAATATGAGTGATTATGCACGGCCGCATAGTCCCTTGGATTTCAATATAGATATTAATAAACTACCAGAATACTCTGCTATTGACAAAGAAACAGCTGGAGAAAAAGTGAATGAAACAGCAAACCCTAGCGAAGGTAGGGTTACTTCTCCTAAGGGATGTGAGCAGGAGAATGAAAGCCCTGAAGCTGGAAGCCCCCAGGGGACTACAGAGTTAACTGAGAATATGATTCTAGGGGAATTGAGGCAAGGGCACATGAATCTAGAAGAGGAGCCCCGAGGAGAAGAACAGGAAGAGAATTTTACTGAAGGCATCGCTGATATGGGCCAAAATTCTGTTGAACAAACGAGTGCAGATAGAGGAACGACTGTTCCATTAATAAAGAAGAAGAAAACAACTGATATGGAGAAGCTTCGAAGGGAGCAAATAAAGCTTCATAAATTAGTTGAATAGATCAGGCAGACCATTAGGGTTCTGAGAATGAAATACATGCCCAAGCGAACCCCTAAGAAAAGAAGCATTACTATCGAAAGAAACTCGAAAAAGAGAAGAGTGACCGCTGATAGGAACCCTCAAGTTATAGAAGAAACCATACCTGAGCCTAATTTTGAGGATGCGGAGCAAAAAACAGCTGTTCCAACACAAGATATTCCAGAGGAACCAGTTTTGAGTGAAATATGCAATCTAGCAGTTAGCACACTTTCAGTGAGCCAACATTGCTCAGACTTCAGGAAGAATTGACACAGGCCCGAATGGAAAGGCAGAGATTGGAGGAAGATACTATTCCAAGAACAAGATATCAGGAATTGCAGCAACAAATGAGAATTATTCATGAAGCAGAAGCTGAAGCTCATGAAAAACGACGGAAAGAAGAGGTAAAGGCTGATAAGGTAATGAAACAACTAAAATTATCCTACACTAAAACGGACACTCTCTACTCCTTCTATACTGATGTCTTAGCCTGTAGATGCCCCGCCAAAAACTATGCTCTATTTTTACTAGAAAGATATTTACAATTAAAGATCAAGGCAGTCAAGGCAGGGAAATCCATAGAGCTAAAAACAATAGATGATTTGATATCATGCTGCAAACTTTATGGGATCAAAGTACAACACTTATTATTTGAGTTTTATTTTCATAATATAATACTTGAAAATGACTGTGAATCAAACCCTGTCCCTTTTATTGGAGATGTTCAGTTTTAGGCATTCATTTCCTTTGCTGTAAACCAATTAAAATGGCTTAAATCTTATAACGCCTTTCAAAGACAGGAAAATGGATTAGATCTAAGGGTTAGAAGTGAACCTCAAAACCCACTTCAATTTTGGGCTAGACAGAAACACTTGATGACAAGGGAAGGCGTTACCCAAAATCTCAGGCCTGTCCATAAATCAGTCATTTTGAATGGAACAGATTATTTTTCATCCATTAGGAACCAAGCCTACATAGCAGCCAAAGTCCGGTGGAGAACCTGGAATCAGAATGTACAAAATAGGGAACCTATTAATTATAGAAACTTTGGGCTAGCTGCAAACTATCTCATTTCCTATAGCCATCTTGTTTTAAAAAAAGGACCATATTGGTTAGGATGTCGATTTCACATCCCTATTGTATGGTACCCTGCTTCAGATTACAAAGATATTTATGAACTTCCTGAAGGACAGACATAACATACTTTTGAGGAATTAGCTGCACTCCATGGTTTTAGGCCTGTGGATGAAAAACCATATTTGGCTTATTCTTTGACTGCTCTCCATGTGAACTATAGTTTTCATGAGGGCATGAAAATGATTAAGCAGGGGGGTATGTTGGGCAGTGAAAGAGGTATGAAATTATCATATATTTACTCATTTTGTATCATAAATATACTCTTATTTGCCTTGAAAAGGTAATCTATCATAGGAATTACAATAGAATTGGAAAGGTTTATGATTACTATGAAAAAATGACTAAAAGCTACTTTTTGGTTGAAAAAAAAGAATTCGGAGAGGTGAAAAGCTATACCAAAGGCGTGGTTGAGAACAATCTAACTGCTGCTCCATCACCATTGAATCATATCCAGCCAAAGGCAAGGAGATCTGAACGAATAGCCCAGAAAAGGAAGGGAACAACTCGGCCTTAGTCAGCACAAAAAAAAAGATGACTAAACACAGAGGAGCGAATCCCTCAGGATATCTCGATCCTGAGGGATCGCTGTTCAAACTTATCTTGTTCTTTTATTGGTCCGTCGAAGATTTGATATATAAGACCATGTCCTTTAGTGACAGGGGAGGGATTGTTATTGTTATTGGGAATTGGTCAAAAGAATTTTCATTTTTCTTTGTTATATTAACTCTCTGTTTGAGAGAAAACCTTTCTGTAAGACTTTATGTTGGTTTAATACAAAGCACGCATTTTATTTACCTTCTACAATTCTGAATTAGCCCAATGGTATTTCATTGGCGCTAAGGGCCCGGCTCTAGTGGAATTACTTCGCTCTTTGTATTCTAATATTTGTTTACTATTGTGTGGAGTATGTTTAATGTTTGAATTGGTTTATTGTTGATCGGATCAAATACAGAGTCATTGCTGTTTCATTTCTTTACAATAAGCATAATTCGTTGTTCTATTATTTCGTTGTTATCATAAAAGCTGCACTGACTCGTATCTGATTTGAATTGTTGTTCCTTTAGTTTATAATATGTTATAATTGATGGTTGCATGGTGAGAAGATGTCGACAGAGTTGAAGCATAGAAATATAGTGCCTTGAATATGTTAGAATTGTAATTGCTGTTCAATTCGCGTTGTTGTTCCATTTTTGTTCATTACTTATTTATAATCTTTGACTGGTAGATAGAAGAGTTGTAGTCATACATTGTTGTTCCTTTTTAGATTGCATTTTGTTTAAGTTGCTTTCACCAAATCTTCTTTCGGATTGATTTCTTTAAGATCTCCAACTGTAGAGGATAGAGGCTTTAGCTTCCCAGTCCCTAGATTGGTCATCTTGCATCGATTTCTAAGGGAAGGAGTTACTATTACTGCATCCCTGATCGATGTTCTGCAAATATTGAAGTAGTTTAATCTTTCCATTCATGTCACTGTAATTAGGTTTCTTTTCAAGCATTGGTTAATTTTGATTTTGTTATTTTATACTACATCTTCACAGCATTGCTCTTAGACAATTGCAGCCTCAGATAAAGTACACTCTTGGAATAAAAAGACGCTCCCGGATTGATGATTAATGTGGACTAATTAGGTGTTCAAAAGATACCTTTTTATGACTCGACAGGGATCACATTCGTTATGATATTATTAGCATCCATTTAAACCACTATAACTAAAATCATTATGAATAAAAACTAACATAGATCACCCAAATATAGTACAAATAAAAGCACATAGGTAGAATAGTAATCCATTATACTAATAACATGCATAGTATTACATAACACTAATGTAGAGTGAACACCAAAAACTAATAAAAAATGAAATCCCCATTACAACTTCTCCCTAATATTGAATCTATTTAAATACATTATATACCTTGCATATATAGGAAACTAGAGTGACCTCAAAAAACTCGAAATTATAATAGAGAATTTACCAACTATAAGCCATTCAACACACAAATAGACTACAAAAAAGTATATTTCTTTACAGATATATACAAATTATCTACAAAACTAGGTGAAAAAATATGAAATGACTCTTTAACCTTATATACTCAACCTTCTATGAATCAACATATTCAACATCTACATATTTACTTCTATAAATTCATTATTTTTCAAATTTTGTTAGACTTTTCGCCATACTAAATTTTTTTTTAAAATGTTCCTCGACCATGCCTTAAATCACCCATAAGTTGGCTTCTATGCTTCATATATGTCTTCTTTGTGACAAAAAAAATACACACATTTCATATAAAAATATAAAAAAAATTCAAATATCCATTTTTTTTCATTTCCCTCGGGTCAAAATATAAATAAAATTCAAATATGAATTTTTTTCATTTCCCTAGTGTCGCACATGGAAGGACGAGGGGTGCTTCAATCATGGTGATTTATTTCCATAGAATTGCACTCAAATTTCCATAATCAAGGTCATATGCTCACTCAGCAGAGGCCAAAGATTTGATTGAGGGTCTCCCAAGAAGTTCAAGGAGGGCGCTGATAACGAAGAGGTCGAGGAGGCTAAGACACCCTTGTCTAATTCTTTTCAAGGTTCAGTCTCCTAATGCAAATTACTTTTCACTCTTAAACCCTAGTTGTCTATTGAAAAAAAGTAATACTTAGGTGAGAGGCCCATTATGCTATTTTTATTCATTTTTTTTTCTAGAGAAATGTCAAACTCTCTTGTTTCCTTACATGATATTAGAGTTTCCCATGGGTTTAATATATGGGCTTTTTATTTGATGGATCGAGTTTTTTTGGTTCCATTTTATTATGGATTCATGTTTTTAATTATTTAATAGAAAGAGTCTAATTTATTAAATAAGAAGTCACACATATTATTTTTATGGTTGCCTTCCTATGAAATATGTAGAGCTAGAGAGCAAATTTCCCAACCTTCTTTATGAGGAAACAAGATCTACCTTGCAAAAACAGGGAGGAGTATCATGTGGGGTTGATATTCCATCTATTGGGTAGAGATCATGTGGGGTTACGATTCCATCTGTTAGGCAGATCGCACAATTGAGAGAACAGTGTGAGAGGATGCTCCTACAAAGATGAAGAAGTAGACACTGGATCCGAAACATCTTACCATGGTATTGTGTTGGCAGTTTGTCTGGAAGATATCTAGTGGAAAATTTGAGTGACATCCTGAATATCTTGTAGAGAAATTGGGATTTTGTTTTCTTTTTTAGAAAGAAATTGGGATTCTATTTGTTTACTTTCTTAGAAATTGGGAATATTGACAAAACGTTGAGAGAACACCACAGATCAACATATCTTCTGGACTAATACTGGAAAATATGTGTTCTAGCCAGAGCTAACACCTTATTCTGGAGCCCTTAACTGTGCTATGAATATCGTCAATGAGGAAGGTCCTATGGCTCTTTACAAGGGGTTTATTCCCATTGTGACAAGTCAAGGTATTTTTACTGTCATTCTTTTCATTACTCTGGAGCTCAAAAGGATACTATTGAAAGAGATGCACTGTACAAAGTTTTATTCTTATATTTCCATAGTGGATTGCTTGGAAATTAACAGTGAGAAGGATATTATTGAGGTCTTCAGTAGATGCGGCGCTTCATTAGGGAAATTTTAAGGTCTAAAATGGGCCTCCTAAGAAAAAAGTAGAACCAAAATAAACTTTATAAGAACCAATAGGATTCAAGATGACGATGTTAACCATGGATGATTATTCACCATTTTTTAATTAAAAGGGTATAAAGATTAAAAAATAATAAATAATAAAGTTACTTTTGAACTCGTATTTTCAACTTATCTCCCAAAGTGTTTACTCAAATTTCGAGTGGAAGTACTCGTTGGATGCAAATTTTAATTCCTCATACAAAGAGTACCTATGTTTCATACGTTTGATGGACCCTGCTACATGGAAAATGAGAAATACATGAAAAAAATGTGATTACAATCAAGTTTTTCATGTATTTCTCAGTTTTCGTGTAGAAGGATCCATGAAATGTATGAAACATGGGTACTCCTTGGATGACGAATTAAAATTTTCATCCAACAAGTACTCCCGCTCTAAATTTGAGTAAAAACTTTGGGAGATAAGTTGAAAATATGAGTTGAAAAAGTAGTTTTTTCTTTTTTCCCTCTAAAATTTGATGATGTAATCAAATATTATTTTATTATTTCCACTATTATTTTATAATTTCCTTAGGAGGCCCATTTTAGACCTCAAAATTACCCTAATGATAATTGATGCCTCTCAGGGAGAACGCAAAGGCAAAAGTCATATTTGCGAGCATCCTGTTCATCTTAACAGTATGTATTCTTCATTCATAAAATTTTTGAAATAAAATGAAATTTACCGTATATGTATGTGTGTGTGTGTGTGTGTGTGTATAAGTTAATTAGAAGTCATTTAATTTGGGCTCAGTTAATTCAATTACTGCTTAGTATTCTGGCACGGCCTAACTTTTCTGTGTTCTATTTTATTTCGAATCTGGCAGTAACTTTTCTATGTTTTGTTTATATATAAAAGTTAAGAAGGCATAGTTTGATTTGGGTTCAGTTATATATATATAAGTTAATTAGAAGTCATTTAATTTGGGCTCAGTTAATTCAATTACTGCTCAGTATTCTGGCACGGTCTGAATTTTCTGTGTTCTTTTTTATTTCGAATCTAGCAGTAACTTTTCTATGTTTTGTTTATATATAAAATTTAAGAAGGCATAATTTGATTTGGGTTCAGCTAGACTGCTGAGTAATTTGGCAAGGTCTCACTATTCTGTGTTCTGTTTTTATTTCTAATCTGGAAATAGTTTTTTAGTAAAAGATAATTGGGCTTAGCTTAATTCATAGTAAAATTTAATTTGGCTAACTTTAATTTGGGTTCAATTACTTTATCTCATATCACATGTTGAGTATTTCGGTAAAGTTCAATTTTGCATGTATTGTGATGAGACAAGGTCCTTTGGCATGAGTTAGGAAGATTTTAAATAATCATTTTTTTGGTGATTGGATGGTGATCGGATTGAAATATAAAACATAAGTAGTTTTTCAATTTACCAATGTCTTTCCTTATCCATGTGACTGAGGTAGATAGAAATATCTTGATATCTATCTTGGAGGTAGGAAATTTATTTCCATGATGACATCTTTTATTCTGCTAGCCCTTCCTCGTGCTCCTCACTTTCGCCTTCCCCCAATCAAACCAATGGCCCAGATTTCGATGATGATATAGTGCTAGAAATGCAGTGATTGTTTAGGTTGCAAACCAAGGAAGAAATGGTGGCATACCCATGTGATTGAGTCGAGTGAGGAATGAAAGCAGATGGTGGGAGGGCACCATATTCAAAAAAAATATTATCTAGGAATGTATATATTGGGAATAATTCACTATGTAGTAAGGAATATTTTCAAGGATCTTAGTTTTTAGATCTTATTCTCAACAATTTTATTTGAGCAAGTTAGGAAGATTTACAAGGATATTAATTTTTAGATCTTATTCTCAACCATTTTACTTAATTATACAAGTCGATGCCTTCATTGTAGCCATCTATATGTGTCTTTATGTCTACTTAACTTCGGTGAATGTCAAATTGAAGAACCATTTGCCTCGTTCTCAATGGAAATTTGACATAAACATGTCAATTTGACATGAGAAATTGAAAACTTTAATCGAACTTAATAAAGAAACAATATGTTTATGTCTACTTACCTTCGGACATTATCCAATGTAAGCGAGCCTTCATGGATTTCAAAGTGAGAACCCATATGTCTGTTCATTCCTTGCTTTACGAATAGTGTGCTTACATGTGAAAGCAAGGTGCTTGTTATCAATAAAAACACCCACACTAGAAGAAATTTGAGCATAAGCTTGGTTTCTTCTACCTAGGTTACAAGACACAACTTCCACCAACTGGTTGAGCCATCCTTTGCTGCCGCTTTGTACAAATATATAGAAGGTAGAAAAAGGAAAATTAGACTAAATAAAAGTGCAGTGAAGTTATGGAAAAATTATTTTTTATAAACATGGATAGAAAATCAATTCATTTATTTTGAATGAATAGGTAAAGCTAACTGCAGTTCATCAGGATGAAAACTAATATGTTATAATAATAATCGAGAATTTTAATTAGGATAAATATAATCAGCTAGAAAAAACAACATATAAGAAATGAGACTAACACTAATAACTTAAAATATGGCAGTGACACTAATACTATTTAGTGTAAAAAAAACATGATGATTGATTTCAACAATTACAACCAGGGTTTGTCTACTATTAATAGTAATTCACAAAATAGTCAATTGATAATGAAAATTACCCCTAGTTGTACTTGCCTCAAAACTGAAGTATGCGAAATATGGAATTTTCCTTTAGAAACATACTCTTAGGGGTCAACCTCATAAAGTTTTGTGGGATGTACTGGCACATTAACTTTCCATTTATGAACTGCTACAACAATTACCTGAGCAATGTGATTGAATGTATTTCCATTCTAAATGTTATGTCTATAAAATGGAGTATTAATTATGAATATTATGAGAGATATAATCAATCCCACTGTGGGAATCACATAAAATACAGTGAATCCCACACGATTCTGGATGTATATTAGAAAACTATCTGCAAAAAAAATTCCCAAAAACACACTAAATATCTACCATTTGAAGGAGGATTTCTAAACCTTCTCTTTGGGATCAAATTCATCGAACTTATTAGCACCAATGATGGGATGTTGGGATTTGTACCACCATTCACCACAACAATAATGTACAAAGGAAATTAGAAAATACCAACTTGAAACTTGGAAGCTTTCTCACAACAGTTGGAGCCATTGGAGAATGCTCGCAAACTCTAAACAAACCTCAAAAAATTTCAAATTGAAGAACCATTTTCCTCATTCTCAATGGAAACTAGACATAAGCATGTAAATTTGACATGAGAAATTCAAAGCTTTAATCGAACTTACAAAAGAAACAATAATGGTTGCAGAGCAACAGGTTGTTGTCGAATAGTAAGGGAGTGATTGAAGAATGAGGAATCCAAACCCAACACACAACTCCATTTGAACACACTTGTGAGCATTCTTGAATGACGAATCTGAGTTCAATTCACAGCTCCATGTGAACTGGTTTTTGAGATTTCTAATTGATGGTGAACAAATCATCCTAGACAACCTTCTACCAGGATCCAGATCTCTATATAGGGCCTAGAAGGAATATCAACATGACAGAAGTGGTGTGGCGTCCCAGTTGCATGGCCACGACAAAGAGATTGGAGAAAGGATATCGATTCATGGTGAGTGTGAAAGGGAAAAGAGGAAGGAGAGTATGATGTTGTTGTTGGTTGCATAGACCAAGCCATCGAAAACACAACCCATATTCATACTTAGTAAAAAAAGGGAGGAGAGTATGATGTTGATGGTGCAACTAACGAAGCCATCGAAAACCCAAGTCATCATGAAAATTGTTGTGCCTACCAATCAACCTCTTTTTCCAGTGACTGTCATCAAAGCGTTAAAACAAAGCCAAGTGTCCCAGAAATTTTCTGATGAAGTTGCGAGAGAGGATAAATACTTTTCTACAATTATTTGCCAAAGTTTGTGTGTTTTTCCTTCAAATGAAGTAGAAATCTCTCTTTTGTTTTTATAACCGAAAATTTAACGTGAACTTCGAGTGTTGTGGTATGTTGGCCCTTTTTTGTTTAATATGTGCACTAGAAAACGAGAATTGAACTTTAATATCTCGATGGACAATTTTTCTTCCTATAAATGTAAAAAAAATTGCATAGCCTTCTACATGTTAGATGTTGAACACAATTCTGAGGTCATTGAACAAATTTCTCCTGAAACTAGATGTGGTAATTTACGTATGAAATTTCTTAGGGGCTTGATCTTAAGGACAACTCCTTCCCCTTTGGCTCAAGGTATGAGTGTTATCCATTCTATCAAACTCACCTGCCCTGTATTATGCCTTTATTACCCATGGGGCATGGGTGAGGCATGCCACAAAGAGAAAAAGACACCTATTTACATTATAACACTTCCCTAATCTCACTTGTGAACAAATACCCATCGACATTATATTAGTTTTAGGAATTTTTAATTAGATCAAGGTGGCCTGTTGGACTTATATTGTAGCCTAATATTGAATTGAGGTCCTATATTGAAATCTCTGATATAGAAATTTATGGTTTGTTGGAGGTTGTTGAAGTGAGTTGGCCTTTGTTTTCTTATATGTGGGCTATATGTTTCTCTAGGTTAAGTCACTGAGTTGATATTCAAATTTGGGAACAATTGAATTTGAAAATATGTGCAAGTGCAAAAGTATATGATACAATTCACCATTACATTGGAAAAAAGAATTAAGTAGTTTTTAGTTTCATTATAAATTCATATCTATATCTTTAAGTATCTACCCTTTTTCCTCTAAGAAAATCATGAAAAATTTTCACCGAAGTATCTAGATGGAGTTTGCTTTAAATACCATTGATAGCAACAATTGATAACCTTGCATTTTCATTGGGACTCAAACCTCGGCTCGACGAGAATTGGAGACCTCATGACAAAATCTACCTTGAAACAACCCTTTCAAATTGATCGACCCCATTCATTGGGCTTATCTATCTATCTACCTATCTACATGTATTTTGTTTTCATAAATTTATAAGTTATAAAAAAGGAGGAAGCTCAATATTTTACAAATGTTATTGCAAAACCCAGACTGGATGATTTGGTGTTTATTTTAATGTTTCAAGTAACAAAAAAAATATAATCTGAAAGATTTAATTTTAAAATTTATTAGAAAATTTAAATATGTTTATTAAATTCAATGTTGCTTCATGTTCAAATAAATTCAAATTTTTGAAATAAATCACCAAATGTGGGTGACTAAGGGTTGAAGTCATCTACGTAAAACCTATGGATTGTATGTTTTTTTTTAAGACACCAAGAATACTTTCAATGTTGTTTTCCATGCTTGGGTTCTAATGCTCCAATGATATAAAGTGATTTTTTCATTGGAATAAAAAACTAGTGACGTGTGTACCTTATTGAAGAACCAGAGTTCAATCTTCTCGTTAAGAGAACATGAGTATGGGTAAAAAATTCAATTCTGGATTTTTTTCCTAGAGAAGTAGGGTCTTTAGGATGTTTCTTCTCCAAATATTTCTAAACTGTGATGACAAGTTATTGTTCAAAAAATAATGAGAAAGGTGTCCATAGTTGAAACTATTTCGACACTTGAAGGAAATATTCTTGTAGTTGAGATAATTTTCTCAAGAATAATTTAGAATCTACCAATCTGGAGTTTGATCAAAGATGGTATATGTTCTGATCTACATCTATGCAAATTATTATGTTCTTTAAATTCATTAGCTCTGGTATGTATATTGAGGCCATAAGAGAGGAGCTTGAGTTATTCCATCTTGTCAAAAATTTTATGTGTATCAAAATTCCAACGGAAAGGCAATAAGTTTTACCCACTTTAGGGGTTAATGAATTAAAGTATTTTAAGGGGTTGTTTCATTAAGTAGTCTTTTCTCTTCCCATTTTCCATCCCTAGTATTGTATGAGGGGTAAAATTGTGATTTCATCAGATAACTGGAGTATTAGTATTATATATATGGAGTAGTGGATGGATTTTGGGTTTATCATCTTACTATATTTCTAGTTTTTCAGCTCCATAATATATTTACATTTGTGAAATTGAGCAGGTTTGAAGGAAAAGAAGTTTTAAACATGGATACTTCCCTTCAAAATAATAAACCACATTAGTAATCCTTTTTATGTAATATTTTTGGAACCTATTTTATATATTGGCATAGATTGTAGAGTTGTTTTATTATTAGAAGCATGGAAATTGTCTTTAATATATTCTATCACTCTAGAAGAGGCAACATATGATGGAATAACAAGTTAATTTCTTGGTCTTGATAAAGGAAACTGCTCATGTGTAGCATGTATATGTTGGTGGTCTTCCTCCAATGGCCAATGAGCAAGTAAAATTATGTGTTTTTTTTGGAACAATTCTTAATATGTTTCTAATAAGCTAATTAACAACCATAGAAATTTTAAAGTTAACCTTTCAACAATTTGTAGAATTTGTCTTTCAATTTTGCATTTGTTATCTATTGCTTTATTGAATTGTATATACTCAATAATGAGTGTTCAGTGCAACTCATTACTTAAAAAATTTAAACATTTTCTGAACTTCAAATGTGTTCGCCACACTCCTTTCACAACAATTGAGACAAGTTTCACAAAGTCGTGATGTTTGATAATACGATAATTCTATATGTGTGTTTTTAATTGCACCAATGATCCATCTATTAAACCTCCACCTAAATCAAGAGATTGATGGATGTTTTCATGTTTAGAAAGGGTATTGGTTGGAAGATTAATATAAAAGTATAGATAGCGTTAAGTGTATAAATAGGATTATAACTTTAAATGTGATGTTGAAGTGGTGTAGAAGGTAGTTACTCCCATGCATCTTTTTTATTGTGAGTTGAATATGTATTTTCCTCGTAGTTTGATTTCTAGATAATTGCTACATATTTTATTTAGTTTACGATCGCTATACGTGGAAACACTATTGGGCTAGGTATGGATTATAAGGATGTTTTTTAAGTTTGAATTGTTTACATCACTATCCTAAACTCTAGAGCATGGAACTGAAAATTCTATTTATGAGTAGGTGATGTTGCTATTAATGTCTATATCAATCATGAAAAGAAGTTCGTGTTTTTGGAGATGTGCACAGTTGAATAGGAAAACATTGAAATGGATCTTGATGGTATCATGTTTGAGGTACAGTATTCTATACTTATGCTCCAATTACCATTTTATGTAAGTTTAAAAAAGAGTCTTACTCAGTTGTACAATAGTGGACAATTCCTTTCCACCATTTTAATAAACTAAGAAGTTGATTTTGTTAATTTTCTCATTATTATCATTGACTTTCATAGGGAGTTTCTGTGAGAGTGATGATGCCAAGTGATTACAATATCTCATTCGCAGTAGCCCTTGGACCCAACCAACCCAATCCTTATCTTAATTTAGGTGTTGTTGGTCTTACACCAATTGTTAGTATGAATCCTTTGTCGAAGTGTACGAAAAAGGACCACTTTAGCTACGCATAACTAATAGCCCTAACAACAAAAGTGGTTGCCAATATCTTCAGATTTGCAGTTAGTTGATCAAGAAAAGAGCTACAAAAAACCAGATCTATTCATAGAAAGACATTAAGTAGTGAAAAGAAGGGTTTGCTCCATATACCAATAGACAAGACAAGAACAATTTTTGAAAGAATTTTTTGTATTAAGGGCACCTGGGAGGAAAACAAGAAAGCGTATCCAATTCTCCTCAATGGGATGGGTTATTGGAAGTCCTCAACACTTCAGATCTAGAATATATCTCTCTTGTTGGTGTAGAAAACCCACACAAAGAATAGAACTCAAAGGGAGCTCACACAGCAAATAGTGGAAAAATGTGACCAAGTGTATAGATCCAGAGCGATCTAATAGGCAACACAAGGTGAAGAATGGTAGGAAAAACCCTCCTATTTATAACAAAATATTGGGTCATTCTAGATCTTGGTGCATGATTAAAATAATGTTAACCAAATCTAGATCCACCTTTTATGGAATATTTTATTATATTTGTTGGAGGGAAAAAATATTTGACTTGGGTCAAATCCCTTTATTTGTTAATAATAAATAAATAAATGATTTATTTATCTTTTTAATGAAATGGTTGAAGGATAATTAAATAAATAATGATTTATTTAATTATTTATGGGTGAATTGGTCATATTTAACAAGGAATATTATCTAAATAAGATTTAAATAATTATTCCTAGAAAATAATAAGATAAATAAAGGTTTATCTAATTAATTCCTTTGTTTTTGGGTTAAACATGACTGGGAATAATAATTAAATTATGGTTTAATTAATTATTCCATGAGGAAAATCAAACAAATATAGGTTTGTTTAATATTTCCTTTTGGGGTTTCCCGTTTAGACCATAAACAACCTAATAAATGTGGTTTATTAAGTTATTTTACATAGTGAAAGCAATTTTACTTAGGGTAAAATTGGTCTTACATGGTGTACTTGGGTCCATCTAATGATAATAGGTTAGATGACCAAAAAATGGTGTAACATATTTCCCCCCAGTGTGCGAGTGTTAGGAGCAAATCGTATGACCGAAGTACGTCGTAAGAACTCAATCACCAGACATCAAGAGGGAAGTCAAAGAGAGAAATGTAAGGTAGACGAGTGTGCTGAAGAACTAGACCCCGAGGAGACGAGACTCGCAGGTGCAACAAGTCTCTTTTTATGAGAGGGTACCTGTGCTAAAGGCGGTGGGGGAGGCATACCTATGCCCGCCGAGACAAAGTACAAAAGAATAGTGTGTCTAGTAAACAAGGGACCGAACCATAAAGTACAACCAGCATAAACATGAGCCAGATAATAATACAATGAGGAATCCCACATACATGCTGTGCCTGGGATAACAGCCAGGACTTATACAATAATATCTGAGTACATGAGATACAAATACAACCCAAATGCCCCCTGTAAATGGGGAAGGGCTCACAAAATCTGACTGATACATGCAAATCAAAGAGGCGCCGCAAGTGGCTAAGGCCAACATCATCAAATATCTGGAGCTGCATCGAAGGCTGCAAGGAGGAGGTCATCCGGGCATGTGGGGGGCTACCTGCAGGGCCACCCCCTCATGAGGGTTGAGACATCTCACACACACCCAGGAATCATCAAGAGCTGCTGCTGTATCACTGAACCATCAAGTATACGGATCTCGGTCATGCTGAAAGGAGCTGGAGCGGAGAAAAAATCAAGTCAAAGGGAAATGAGAGATCCCTTTGCCTAATCTGAGGCACTGAACAAGAGTGGAAGATGGAACCAAGGTACACCGCCCTCTAGACCTGGCTTCTGGAATGAATGAGCTGATGTCGACAGAAGGAGGTTTGCCATAGGTGAGGAAATGAGAGATCCTCAACTAAGGCATGAGAGAAAATAGTAGAGCGACGGACAGACTGACACTAATGATGACAGTGAAATGGAAGGGACTGAGTAGCGAATGGACGACTACCCTTGCTAGAGCATAAAGGGCATGAATGACATGGCAACGACTGATGCAATATCATAAGGAATAGGGGACAGTGGGACTGAAGGTCATAATGTGCGACATAAGAGAGGGACCAAGCAATGAAGGATGGAGGGCTATAGCGGGGTACCAAGGGACTCGAGATAGACTCCATGAATGCAATGATGACTCAACTTGAATGCTATAAACAAGGGCGACCCGATGGTGCTGCCACACAGTAAAGGCCCAATGGGGGACCATGAGAACATGAGTACAAGATGGTAACTCATGACGAAAATCGACACGAACAAAGACAAGTAAGGAGGCAAAGTGGTGCCCCAAATACAAGTGTTGTAAGTGAAGAAATGTGATTTTAAGGATAGGTGAAGTGACCCATCTTGGACAAAATGTGTCCTGGTGAAGTATCAAATCACAAAAAACTAACAGATACCCATTTGAGGGCTCGGTGAGAGCTTTCCAACGGTGCAGACGGTTTGTCAAACGGGGCTACGGTATGGTCGGAGCAGGTGAAAGAAGAAACAAGGGTTCTCTTTGAATAAGGCAGTTATCCCTCCAAAGTCACTCATTTGCTAGTGTTGCTGTGGCGAATATAGAGAGGAGAGAAGGCCCTAAATCTTGTGGCAAGCGTAGCGGACAAATCGACCGTTGGAATCGAGATCCTTCAGTTCCAGGTAAGAGGCCTAACCTTACTCTTTCATTTGGATGGATTGAAAGTTCAGTTTAGGACCCAAACTCTCAGTAACAGACCCTCCTTCATCTCTACGGCCGGGTCGCACTTTTTGGGCCAAAAAGTGAGACCTAGGAAGCAGGTTTCAGGGCAAAAACTGCGACCTGTCCCAGAATTGGGCAGAAAACTGCGACCTGGGAGATGAGGGGGTTTTAGTGCTGTTTTATGGCTGAGAGTTGGGTTTTTGTGTTTGGTTATGGTATTCTCGGACCAGACAGTCGACAAAAATGATGTTTTAGCAGTATATGATATGTTGGAGAGAGACCCGGCATTACGCAAGAGATCCCAGCATCGTATGCCCACGTGTGTCGCTGTGTTTGGGGTTCTAAAGTTTTTGGAGAACCCTTTGATGAGAGCGGGAGAGCCTTTGTTGGCCTGGATTATCAGTTACTTGGATCCAGAGCATGAGGTCTTTATAGTGCAGGGGCACAGGATCGAACTGACAGTCCAGGATGTGTATTTCCTGACAGGTCTCTCGCCACTGGGGATGGTGGGAAACACGCAGCCAGTATTACCGCGGGGGCGGCATATCATGGAGTTTGTGGAGCGACATTGTTGACCAGGTCTCTAAGTCAAGGGAACTCGGATATCGATCGGGGACCTAGAGAGATTAGAGACCCGTGCAGTGGCCACAGCAGTGCTGCGTATCCTGGGCAACCAGGCGCTCCATCACATCACTGGGGGGTAGATGATGATTGTGGAGAGTTTGTTGAGTGGGACCTACTATGGGTGGGCCCAAATGATGTTGGTGTCGCTAAAGCGACAGTTGTCGCTCTGCAAGCGGCAAGTGAACCACGATTTCTCGTATGGGACTTTATTGTGCGCCTTCTTCTTTGAGAAGATCCCGACCTTGCGGCCTCGTATACAGCTCCCAGATGGGGGCCCGAGAGAGCCCAGGATGCGCCGGTGGGGGCGGCTACTGTGCAGAGGAGGAGGAGGGGCGGTTGGGTGATTGTTTCGACCTGAGTTCTTTGCCCATTGGTATCAAATGTCGTTATACATAGACGACTATCCCTATAGTGGGATGAGTTATTGTGGAGATCTGGACCTACCACTTCCGCCTGGTTGAGCATGGGGGCCCGATGGTAAGTGACAGATTACTATTCTTGTATGGACATGTTAAAGTTATTGAATAGTAGATATGGTACTGATTCATGTACTTTTGGTATGCAGATATAGCTCCGGTAAAACTGGCCGGATATATGGGATGCTCGGTAGCCTCTGGAGCTGTAGGGTCAAGTGGGTCGAGAGCAGTATGCAATGAGGATGCGGCCACCCTTCTGGAGGACATCCACTGTAGATGCGAGACATTGCTGACCAGAGTTTCAGAGCGCGGGTGGCAAGACTTAGACGACCAGTACGTGGAGGCATGCATTGGTCTTCCCTCGGAATGGCGAGGTGTCATGCGGAGCATGGCAATGGCTGGTCAAGGCATACGTGATCTACGGGCTGCAGGGGCAGAGCCATTGGCTCGGGATCCACCAGATAGTGAGTAGGTGTGGGGCATGTGGTGCCCCCTAGTGTGTATGTAGGGGCCGGTGGTGCCCCCAGTTTTGAGTTTTTTGTAACATGCTATGGGCATGTCATATGTATCAGAGTAGATGGACTCTAAACACATGTTTTGTGACACATATTATGGATATGCATCATTTTTAATGATTATGAATGTTATTGTCTTGTATGAAATGCGTGTGATAAATGCCAATCTAGAACATGGTTTGCAATACTATCTACATAGTGATTTTGTTCTCGAGGAACATGGTTGAAAGTTATGGTTTCAAATTCACGTATCAAGAGTTTCACTCGTAAATATCTTCTAAACAGCACGGGGTTATGCACACGATAAACACCATTTAGTTGCATGACAAGAAGTAGGGAATCCAAACAAACATGCAGATGGAGGATGTGATGAAAGAGGGCATCGGCTAAGAGACCATGCACTGCATCATATTCAGCCTGATTGTTGGTGGCAGTACCAATGCAGACCCCGTTTGAGAGGACAAGGGCATGCAAGGGGGTGAAAATGGCCCAACCTGCCGAGGCTAGATTCCGGGAGTAACGACTTGCACCATCGGCGTAACCGATAAAGGGTGGGGACGGGAGGTCCTGCAGAATGGTGTCACAAGACAACAAATGGGGGGAGGAGATACAATGACGGCAGCGTGAGTGAACAGAAGACATCGAGCGGCAACTGCGGGAGGGAGTGCAATGAGCAGGATGGCTATGGCTCATATACAAACTAGAGGGTGGTATATGAGGGCTATAGGAGGTATGGCGGGGACTCGGGCTGCGGAGGGCAACAGAGATACGGGTGGAGTGATCTCGTGTATCGGTAGAAAAGAGGGGGTCCGGTGGAACAATAGGGGAGGATTCAAGGGGACTGGGCTCCAAAGGTCGCACAGAGGAGGATAGGTAAAGAATGTTCGTAGTAGAATCCGTCATCTGAACATCAGGGGGGGGGATGTCGATGGGAGTGGGGAGATCCTCAGGCTGGCCCGAAGCATACTACGCGAGTATGGGAGAGGCAGATTTATTTTGTTCAACCTCATACTCTCGGACTACTTCTAAAGAGGCGCGGTAATGCGTCAGGTGAGGACAATGGTGGGAGTATTGGCCATGGACACCGCACAAAGCACAGGGTTTGCTAGTGCGAATAGTTTTGGGGTTCTTGGTTACGGACGAGGACAGAAGAGAAGGGTCGGATACCGTAGACTCAGGGAACGCGACTTTAACCATGGGTTGAATGCGGGGCAACTCAGGACAAGTGTGGGTGGCGTGACCGACGAAATCACACAAGGCACAAGGCTTTGCGGGCGGGGGAGGAGCGGGGTCAGTCGGAGTGGCCTTGTCTTTAGATGCCCCCTTGCGAGCTTTTCCTTTCTGTCCTGAAGCTGTCACCACAGGAGTAGGGTCCTAAGGAGGTGCAGGGGGCACGGTAGCGATGGAGGAAGTGAGGGGGACCGGTTGAACCGGTGTCAAAGCAAGATAGGGTTTGGGGTGACCAGGAGGGGTAGCGGCTGGAGGGTCAAGGTACCAGACGGGTATACCGAGGGTCAATTTAGGGAGAGAGAGAGTGGCCATAACGGGGAACGAATAGACTCTGGGAGGGGGAGCTAGGAACGGTATCTGACCAGCGGGATAATGACCAGGAGGAACGGCTCTGAGATGATTAAGGCCTAGGGGAACCGATCCAAGGGGATAAAGGGGTTCAGGGATACCAGTTGTAGGAGAAGGGCCAGAGGGAGGAGGTTCGGATGGCGGAGATGAAGGGCTAGGAGCAGGTTGCAGTGGGCGAGGTTGAGTCTGAGGTTGCTGAATAGCCGAAGCGGGTCGCTTAAGGGTAGCCCGAGATGATTGCATCATGCAAACATTTGACAAGCTGGGATCAGAGATATGAGGAGGGGGAAGACCAGGAAAATTTCCAAGCAGGGTGGAATCTTTGTAGACACCAGGGGAGACACTGGTCAAGGAATCGACGGTTTGCTTATTGGCTACAGAAGAGATGGTCGTCTCGGGGGAGGTCTGAGACGACGGCTCATGGTAAGACAACTGGTCAATGGTGACTATCTTTCCATTGTGAGGGAAAGACATCTTGCGAAAAACCGCGGATGGGACAGCAGACATGGCATAGGTGTAGCTTCGCCCCAGTAGAATGTTGTAGTCTAGAGGGGCGTCAATGACTTCGACGTCAACGCAAATAGTCTTACCGGCAAGGGTGATAGGACAATTACGGAAAAGGCCAATGGGCTAGGAGGCGTGGCTGTCCCACGCTCGAAGGGTGATCGTGAAAGGGGCCAACTCAAGAGATCCGAGTTGCTTCCAAACCGAAGCTGACATCACACAAGTGGATGCCCCCTCATCAATTATACACTGAGAAATGTTGGCGTTCCGGATTTTGACTGGGATTTGGAAGGCGACGGAAGCAGGAAGGGGAGGATAGTCTGATTGATGGGTGTCGAACACAATCATTTGGTCATCAGCAGGATCTACAACGCCCACGGTAGATAGTAGAGCCTTCTTTTGGGAAGGGCATGACTAGAGGAGTTCCAGTGTGGAAATGGCAGCAGGAGATTGCGCCAAATCATCTACTATGCTATACGAATGAGCGGCTCGACCAGAAGCAGCATTTCGACATAACGGTTTTTAAGGAATCTTGGGATGGACCTCAACTTTGGGTTGAGGGATATGTAAGGGACCATTGGTTGTCGAAAGAGGCTCTGTAGAACTAGAAGAAGGGGACTCGGGGGCAGACTGAGCGGGAGGCTTGGGGTACTGGCGAGACCGAGTTTGAAGGTGAAGGTCGACAGTTGGGGAAGGATCAGAGTTCATCATAAGGATCTGGTAATCGGAGGAACCAGAAAGGGAAGGTGGAGTGGCGACCTGGCTGTCAGGCGGTTGGGTAGCCATGAATCCTTGCTGAGGGAAAGGATCAGTAAACACAGTTGGTTGGGTAGTGGCCACATTAGGAGGAGCATGAGGGGAGGCATGTTGTCCGCGCAATGTGGCTTGAGACTCCCACATCTGCCACATCTGGGGTAAGAGGGGAAAATCATGGGTGTAATGGCCATAAACACCGCAACACGAACAAGTCTTATTTGTGCGAAGCGGCCTGTCCAGCTTGGGCTGAGTGCCCTGTTGCTGGTTGGCAGTGCTAGGGTCAACACCTTGAGGAATGGATCCACGAGTACCAGGGGAAGATTGGTTTGGATTTCCTCTCCGCCTTCTTTGAGAAGAAGGGGGATTAGTCGCACCCTGCTATGCAAATACTTGCCGTGGAGGGGGCTGTAGGTGCTGTTGCGGGTTTGGAGGAGGCAAGGGATATGGAAGCGCATATGCTGGAGGAGCTGGCGCACCAGGCTGCGGATAAAGGTAATGGTTAGGTTGGGCAACATTGAGGTAAGCAGGAGGTTGGGAGATCCCGGGATACATGCTACCTGGAGGGGGAAGAGGCTAGAGGCCTCCCCGAGGGAGACCAAGTAGCCCATAGGAGGTTGGAGCGTGCTGATGGGAAAGGGCTCCAACGATACAGCAGCGTGATGCTCCTCGGCATTGTTCCCGCGGCCTGGGGAGGTCAGGAAGAACGGTATAAACATAACCAGACTGAGCATAGATCAGGTCATATTTCAAGGCTATTTGGAGGGCGGCTTCTTCGGTTTGAGGAAAATGGGAGGCGACATCTTTGCTAATGGGAGCTAAGAGAGAGCGAAGGAACCGGTCCATATAGATCTGATCTTCGAAGGGGGGAGCTCGACATAAGCTTCGTCTTCGTCGCCATTCCTGGACATGAGCGGAAAGGCAGGTTGAAGAGGTTTGCTTGAAAGAGGTCAAAAGCTCCGTACCAGTATCGTATCGGAGAGGGAGCTGGAAGTAAGATAAAAAGGCTTGGGCAATGGTCGAAAAGGTGGTATGGGAAGAGGTGGCTTGGTCTACATACCATTTAGAAGCTTCGCCGGTAAGCGTGCGTTGGAACAATCGAAGATGGATGGAGTCATTGGTAATGGAATTGGAGGAACACCACATGTGGAAAGATCGGACATGATTGGTTGGATCTTCTCCAGCAAGGCCTTCGAACTTAGGGATGTCGGAGGGGAGCTTGGTTGGAATAGCAGGCCAACCAACATCGTGGCGGATAGGGTCATTGATCAACTGATTGAAATCAGGGAGGTTGAGGCCTGCGATGTACGGCAACAAGGGTATGGCCGAGGTAGTTCCTGTGGCGGTTCCGCTAGTAGTAGTTCTGGCATTAGGGCCAGGAGCACCGCTAGCGTTAGGCCCTAGACCAGACATAGTGAAGGTGACAGGGGGAGAACTAGAAGGAGAAGGAGAACCCAATGAATCAGAAGAGGAGTCGGAGTGTGGACTCGGAGGAGGACTGGCTCGACGACGGCGGGACGGAGCAGGTCGATCGACCGGAAACTGAGGGTGAAGGCCAAGAAGTCTCTGGGAAGTGCGCCTTGGGGGCGCAATGATGACAACACAAACATGGCACAAGGGGAAGAATAACGACCACAAGGGCAAGGAGGTGCAGAATCAAGTCGAAACAAGGGCAGATAGGTGCAGTGTCAATTGATTTTAAAGTCTTTTCCTGGCGGTGTAAACCAGGCTCTTCTTTGCTTAGGGTGAGTGTGTGGCGTGCGTTAATTTTAATTTTTAAACCCTTTTCGTTTTGAGAGAAAGAGAAAAAGTGTGCTGCGTAACTGAAAATAAATCTGCAGAGAACAGTATATAATGCTGAAATAACAGAAAAATAACAGCTACTAGTGCATCGATTCAACCCAAGAAGGCGGGTCACTCAAAACTAATCTAAAAAAGGGAAAAAATCTAGTCAAAACACACTTAAAAAGAGGCCAATAGATCTAGGGTCAAGAGGGACAGGGATCTAAATGATAAAGCTGCTGAAAAGAGGTGCAGATCACAGCCAAGAGGCAGAGGCAAGGTGGCTGGAAAAAAGGAGGGAATCAACAAAAAGTAGAAGGGGCAAGGAGGAGGCCCTAAAAGTAGATCCAAACAAATCTTCAGGAGGTGATTTGAGAGGTAGAAGAGCAGATTAAAAGGGATCTGAAAAGGAGGTATCAGATCTGGAAAAGGGGAGGCTGAAACTTTGAAAAATCAAACACCTGAAGCAGCTAAAACTCTTCCACCAAAAGTGGAGGGTACTGAAGCCCTAGGGGGCTAGGTTCCCACTTAGATGAGCAAAAGAGATCAGGAACAGGTCGAAACGGGCTGAGACAGAGGCTGGAAAACCCTGACAGAAGCTTCAGAAAAACCCAGAAAAATTGCAGAAAACAGGTGAAAAATTGGCAGGTCGCAGGTTCTGACCTGTTTTCAGTGCAGGTCGCAGAAAATGGGCAGAAAAGTGCGACCTGGAGGTCCAGGTCGTAGTTTATTGGTTGAAAAGTGTGACCTGAAGCTTCGAGTGTCTCGGCGGCATATTTCCGGAAAAGTTGCCGTCTCAGTTGCGGCTGATGTCGCTTACCTGCGCAATAGGGCTAGAAACACATGGAAGTTAGAAATTTTAATGTTTTAGGGTTTTATAGGAGCAAAACAACATGAAAATAGGAAAAAAAAAAAGCTGAAAAGAAACCCTAGGGTCTGAAGTAGCTGGATATGCAGGAATATGAAAAACGACAGCGGTCGTAATTTAAAACCCGTGTGGAGTCGCCATTTGTTAGTATGAATCCTTTGTCGAAGTGTACAAAAAAGGACCAATTTAGCTACGCATAACTAATAGCCCTAACAACAAAAGTGGCTGCCAATATCTTCAGATCTGCAATTAGTTGATCAAGAAAAGAGCTGCAAAAAACCAGATCTATGCATAGAAAGACATTAAGTAGTGAAAAGAAGGGTTTGCTCCATATACCAATAGACAAGACAAGAACAATTTTTGAAAGAAATTTTTGTAGTAAGGGCACCTGGGAGGAAAACAAGAAGGCATATCCAATTCTCCTCAATGGGATGGGTTCTTGGAAGTCCTCAGCACTTCAGATCTAGAATCTCTCTCTCTTGTTGGTGTAGAAAACCCAGACAAAGATAGAACTCAAAGGGAGCTCACACAACAAATAATGTAGAAAAATGTGACCAAGTGTATAGATCCAAAGTGATCTAATAGGCAACAAAAGGTGAAGAATGGTAGGAAAAATCCTCCTATTTATAACAAAATATTGGGTCATTCTAGATCTTGGTGCATGATTAAAATAATGTTAACCAAATCTAGATCCACCTTTTATGGAATATTTTATTATATTTGTTGGAGGGAAAAAGTATTTGACTTGGGTCAAATCCCTTTATTTGTTAATAATAAATAAATAAATGATTTATTTATCTTTTAAGGAAGTGGTTGAAGGATAATTAAATAAATAATGATTTATTTAATTATTTGTGGGTGATTTGGTCATATTTAACAAGGAATATTATCTAAATAAGATTTAAATAATTATTCCTTGAAAATAATAAGATAAATAAAGGTTTATCTAATTAATTTCTTTGTTTTTGGGTTAAACATGACTAGGAATAATAATTAAATTATGGTTTAATTAATTATTCCATGAGGACAATTAAAAAAAATAGGTTTTTTTAATATTTCCTTTTGGGGTTTCCTGTTTAGACCATAAACAACCTAATAAATGTGGTTTATTAAGTTATTTTACATAGTGAAAGAAATTTTACTTAGGGTAAAATTGGTCTTACATGGTGTACTTGGGTCCATCTAATGATAATAGGTTAGATGACCAAAAAATGGTATAACACCATTGTAAGTTATGTAATGCAACATTTGTATATCAGTGGCTAAGAAGTGAAATGCTTTATTTTTCTTGTGTTCTTGTTTTGTTTCTAGTCCCATATAAAAATGATACTCGCATATGTAAAAAATATATATTTTACTATGATAAAACCTAATATAACATGTCTAAATTATATCTTTATGGCAGTGATGATGGAGGAGATAAGGAACCTAATCAAATATTTTTTGGTGGTTTACCGTATTACTTCACAGAAGGACAAATAACAGAACTCCTTCAATCCTTTCGGTATGTGTGCTTAGATATTTGGTTGATAGAATTATATTTTTTCCCATAAATTTAAATAAGTTGTATGCAAATTTCTTTTGAATGATATTGATACTTAACATGCATAGGTCTTTTGGAATGAAAAGTATTTATAAGGTCCTCAAGTGTAAGATCAAAAAAATCTGTCTGGTTTTCAAAATAAACAAATTCTATGGAAATATTATAATGATTACTATTCATATTTCTTTTGAAATGAAAAATTGTCTATAGTGTTCTCAATATTAGGATTAAAACATTCCACATGCTTTCCAAATTAAACCTGAAGTATATGTGGATGGATTTACCCATGTGATATTCAGGATATATTTTCTGACTAGGTGTTGGAGGAAACTAACTCTAGAGGAACACTTGCTTTTTTCCTTGGAATTTAACAAAAGCATAAGTGCTATATTGAAACTTTTCAATGTCAAACATGCAATATAAAAAATAATTAGTAAAACATAATATATACAAAATTATCCACTAAATATGTTTTTACAAATATTTTTAGTGTGTGAGCGTTGAGGATATGTCCACCTCAAATGGTTTAACATATATTTTCTCAATTTACCCCATCTACCAATCTAAGTTACCAAAATATGAATATGGATCCACCATATTTTTGAAAAGGCTGGATCCATTTATGATGAGGAAACAATTACAAAAATATAAAAATAGTATTATAATTAATAAAAAAGTAGTCAATAATCAAAACCATTCAGGAATTACATGATTGGTTAACAAAATAAAAAAGAGAGTTCTCATGCATATTAATATTAGCCATCTATGTACCATAACTGTTAATTTGTTTATTATTAATTATTGATAATTTTGAAGACCATTTGAATGCAAACATCTGGCAGATCATACGATTTCTCTTGTGAGCCATATCCACATGTCCATATCAATAGTGAATAAAGTTATTATCTTTAAGGCTATGATGAGACTAAATAACAATTTCAATGACAACATGGTAGATAAGGATGGATAATACATTGAAAACATAACTTGACCATCCTAATAAAACAAACCTTGAGAGAAAATCTTGATAGCAAAACTCGAGAGCTGGTCTTCACTGAAGGGTAGATCAAAGCTTGACTAGGAATGCAGTTTATAGTATTAATGATTTAGGAGTCCATAGTTTTGAATCTTTTCATTAAAAAATCATTTTTTGGGGATCATTGCGTCGAAAAATCACTCAAAGTTTGAGGACCTATTTCAAATTTAGGATCCATTTCATTCTCCACAGGATTTGTCTCATGGCCTCTGATCTTCTTCCTTCTGCAAGGGTATCCTTGCATGACAGATCCTGGGAACACTTTAACAACTCTAGATCTGGATTGAATTTGTGGGAATGCACAGAGAGGTGGCAGATCCTGTAAAAGAGCTACTAATTAACTCATCAATTCACTTAAAAATTATTGAACCCTGCAAAATAAAGAAGAGACATAGTTGGTATAAATTGAAAATCAAAGTACCCTCAAAAGAAACAATCATACGTTGTGTATCCCTTACATACATCAAATTAATATTTGACATCTAATATTTCTTTATTTGAGACTTGGGGCTCAAATCCATTCCACATGCCTTCTAAATAACCACCTTCTAGCATGGTTCCCAGGGGGTTCACTGGGGTTCATCAAGGTCCCAATGATTTAGGGAATTCTTAGCATTTCCTCCAAACATTCCAATGGTGATATCTTGTCAAAGGATTTGTTGGGTCAGTGGGTGCTTATAGGGAAAAAATGCCATTGGTGGTGAGATATTGGTGATTAAATGCTTAAAAATCACATCTTATGTAATATTCATTGCATGCCATTACATGATTATGTGTCTAGAGTTTTGGAATCTTTTGAGGATCTGTTTCAAACTGAGGGTCCATTTCATTCTCCACAATTTCCGTATCATGGCCTCTGATATGTTTCTATCTGCAGGGGTACACTTTCATGATAAATTCTAGGAAAAATCCAACATATCTAGATCTAGATTGAATTTGTGGAGCTGCACACAGATGTGGCAGATCCTGTAACAAAGCTACTAATTAATTGATTAATGCACTTCAAAAATTTTGTAAACTAAAAAATAAAGAAGAGACATAGTTGATATAAGTTGAACATAAATTACCCTCAAAAGAAACAATATTTCATTGAGTATCTTTTACATATATCAAATTGATATTCAACATATAAGATTTTTTTATTTGAGACATGTGGCCCACATGCATCCCGCATACCTTCTAAAGGACCATATTCTAGCATGGTTCCTAGGGGGTTCATTGGGGTTCATCAAGGGCCTAGTGATTCATGGAATTCCTAACATTCCCTCCAAATATTCCAATGGTGATATCTTGTGAAAATATTTGTTGGGTCAGTGGGCGCTTATAAGGAACAAATTCCATTGGTGGTTAGAGAGTGATGAGTGGATGCCTAAAAATAATATCTTATGTGATGTTCATTGGATATAATTACATCTTTGTGTGTCTCTTTTTATATGCAACCCTAAAAATATATGCATGTACTTGTGGCCTGTGAGTCCATAGCCATTTCTGTAAAAAAATTTATTAAAATGTGTTCTTATCTTATATTTTCTATATTAACAATTTATATATTATGCTATATTATCTGATCCTTGTAATATCTTCAAAAAAAAAATATTTGATATTATCAATTACAAAATTTATGTATGTTATTTGACTGGATCCTTACAAATGTTATGAGAACTAAATTGATCACTCAACTGGTGGACCCTTAAAACTAGAAACTAGTTGAAACCCGACAGGATCTAGAAAAAAATTACGATAAACTTGGATGGCCAAAAAATACATTAATGTTCAAATTTTGATTAAAAATAATGTATTCAATGACATCCTTGTGAGTTCAAATCATTATACACATATGCAAAGTTTTATCACGTATATAGAAATTAGGGGTGCATATAAATAAAATAACATCTAGTGTAATCATAAGTATGATAACTTTCAATTTTTTTTTTATTTGTTGATTGTTGTCATGTTTTGAGTGCAGACTGTGAAATTCCAAATCACATGTCTCTTTATGTGAAGGGATATATATATATATATATATATATATATATATATATATATATATATATATATATATATATATATATGGTGTGATTCCTGGAGATCCGTGTTACATTTGAAAAAAAAAAAAAATATCATTCAAATATCTAAAAATTCAAATTTTTAATTTGAATATTTATGTGATAAAGGAAAGAAAAAGGTCCCAATTATATAAACTCACCCAACAAAAACATTGATTTTTTTATTTCATTTAACCTGTAGCATATTGCATCTGTCTTCATCAATGCTCTTTGTCCATATGCTATCTAATTATGGCATTTCCTTTGCAATATTCGGTGCATTTGTGAGTTATAGGTAATTTGTAGGCCATAATGAGAGTTTCGATTCTAATTGAGTATTCAACTAAACATATTAAGTCTCTTATATGTAAATATTTTTCTCTCCACACACTTTTCATAATTTCCATAACCATTGGGTAGGGACTTGCAACTTCGATGATGTTTCTCTTGTTTAGTAAAAAATTTTCAAGACTCTAATTTATTGAAAGTTGTAGAATTTACAATCTATAAAGTTTCAAGATATAATTTTTAAAAGTCTAATTATTTAAAGGGTATTAGCTCAATGGAAGAGCAACTGCTTTACAAGTAGGAGGTTGGTGGTTCGATTCCATCGTGCCCCCATATTAATATGGAATGTTGGCAATCAATTTTTGGTGACAAAGGCTCTTTTGACCATCACCAATGAGCTTATAGTGTCATTTTTCGACCCTCACAAAAATATGAAATGGTGACGATCAATGAACGCCACCATATATATGCATCAATAATGATGACTGTGAAAGGCCTGTCACCATAAATCGTTGTTATTGATCTAAAATGGTGAGGGTCACTGTTCGTCATTATAGTCATCATTCATGACAGATCTTAAAGTCACCAATGAGCTTATCATGACATTTTTTGACCCTCGCCAAATATGAAATGGTGATGGTAAATGAACGTTTCCATATATATGCACCAATAGTGACGTCCATAAAAGGTCCATCACAATAAATCGTTGTTTTTCATATGAAATGGTGACAGTCACTATCCATCATCATAATCAATATTTGTGACGGACCTTGAATGTCACTAGAACACATAATTTCGGTGACACCACCTTTGGTGATGTTCATTTTTTTTATGACTGAGGCTATTTTCCATCACCATTTGTCATATGAAATGGTGACGGTCACTATCTGTCATTATAAATTATTATTGGTGACGAACCTCGAATGTCACCACAACACCTCTATTTTCGCCGACATCTCCTTTGGTGACATTCATTTTTTGGTGACAAAGGCTCTATTGGTCGTCACAAATGAGCTTATAGTGATATTTTTCTCCCCTCACAAACATCCTTTTTGCATATCCAAAACTATTGCAGAATGTGTAAATGGGATTCTATTAGTTCACACTTCCAGGGAAAAATTAAAATTTATACATGAAAGGTCCATCCATGACGCCATTTCAATAGCTCAAGAATGTATTCACACCATACATACTTGAAAAAAATAGGCATTGGTTATGAAAATAGACCTTCATAAGGCATATGACTACATGGACTGGTCTTTACTCAAGATGGTTCTCTTGACGACTAGTCTTGACATACACAATGTGTAGTGGGTCATGGATTGTGTGATGGGATCATGGTTCGTGGTGGTTGTTAATGGTTTCCCATGTGATTTTTTTCTGGCCGAGAGAGGTCTCAGACAAGGATGCTCCCTATCCCCTTTACTATTCATTTTGGTAATTGACGACCTTAGTAAGAAGATTAACTCTTCCATACATCTCAGGATTTTCATTGGTTTGAAAATGTTTAGAGAGGTCAGCATTACACATCTTTTCTTCGTTGAATACATTCTTACTTTTGGGATTTTATTGATATCACAATGGATCTTTGTTCATGATATCTTTCATCAATATCGCGAGGCTTCTGGTTTACTGGAAAATGGGAAAAAATATATTTTACTCTACTCTTTTGGAGAGAAAAGTGGAGATCTATCATATTTTAGATCACTTTAGCATGGGCTCCAAGCCTCTCACGAAGGGATTCACATATGTTGGTTTCATACTTAAGCCATAAAATTATGAGACTGCTGATTGGGCATGGTTACTAGCTAAATTTCATGACGAGATAAAATTTTGGACCCATTGTTGGCTCACTCTTGGGAGTAGATATGATCTGATTCAAGTTTTACTTCAGTAGCTAGCCACTTACTAAGCACACTTATTTTCCCTACCAGCTCAAATCACCTCTCACATTCTCTCTATTTTATCAAACCTTTTATGGTCTGGTGTAGATATGGGTTGCAAAATTCATGTGATTAAATTGGAACATATCTCCAGGCCAAAGACTCTAAATGGTTGCGGTATAATGAAAACTAAATATTTTGGCTAGTCGCTGCTTATAAAATCTATTTGGAGAGCATTATATGGTACCAGAATATGGGTGTATATCGCCAAAGAGAAATATCTCAAATACAAGACCTTCTTGGATTGGTTTAGGTTCGACGAAATTGGTAAGAAGAATGGATTAGTCATATGGCTGAGTTTTCAAAAGATCAAAAGATGCTTCCTAAAAAGGATTTGTTGGTCATTTAGTTTGGGTAATAATATAATTATTTTGTGGGATAATATTATGGGGGTTCATAGAGACTCATACCTTTATGGTGCAAAAATTGAGGCACTTCATCATAGGGACTTCTTTTATCTCGTGCAAGGAATTGGCAGTTGGAACGAGATCCATCCTATATGGAAATTAGTGAGGAAGATTAATTTGCACGAAGACAATGCACTAGAATGGGATGAATATTTATTAGATCTTAAACAAGCCACAATTTTCAATAATTAGAGTGGTGAGTTGCTAATGTAGAGCGAGATACTATGAAATCACTACGTTGAGATAGCTGAAAACTACAGGTTTATTATGGACAATTTATTCAACCCTTTCACTTTCCCTTGGTTACTCCGAATTTGTAAGTGAAACACTCCTTTCAAGATCATATAATTTTCATGGTTAACTCACCACAAAAATATTCTTACATGGTATGGGATGGTGTTCCCTTTGTGGTACTGCGGACGAGCCTGTAACACATCTCTTTTTATGATGTGATATTTACAAAAAAAATATGGATGCAAATTATCTCTTATTATAGGTTTTTTTTTGTCAATTTGATTCTACAGAATATCGTATCCAATGGTGGATTTCAAGTCATGGCGATAATAGCCAAATTTGCCTGTTCATTATTTTGGAGATTTGACGAGCCATAAGAAGTGCAATTTATGGGATCCAAGTCAACACTTTTTTCATATGCTCAATGTAACACCCTCCTCCCACATCTACCCAAGTAACAGGTCAAACACGGTAGAAATGTGGTGATAGGATTCTATGATCTAATTCAATTCCCCATTATGGTTTTTAAACTTATGTGGTTATCTTTATTTGCAGAATTTGGATTATCCATAGTAACATAAAACATTGGTCGATGTTTCGAATCCCAATGGGGATCCATCATCAGGACGAGAATGAAGAATGAAAGAAGGTCGCAGAAAGTCAAGGTACAAATAGTGGAGGGAAATGATGTTTGAGAGGAGTCGACAATAGATAAAAATCTTATTTAAATAAATTAATTTTAATTTTAATACAAAAATAAAATTTTAAAAAAAAAATTTATTTTAAAATTTTTTATAAAATTTTTATTTTAATAATAACTAATTTTTTTTAATAAATATTTAAAGATTTAAATTATTAATTTTAATTTAAAAAACCCTAAGTGCTTAAATTATTCAAAATTTTATTATATAATAAACCGTAAGGCTTAAATTAATCATACTAAACTAGATTTTAGACATTAAATAAAAATTAATAAAGCTAGTTTAGTATGATTAATTTAAGCCAAAGGGTTTATTATATAATAAAATTTTGAATAATTTAAGCACTTAGGGTTTTTAAAATTAAAATTAATAATTTAAATCTTTAAATATTTATTAAAACATATAGTTATTACTAAAATAGAAAAAATTTAAAATATTTTTAAAATATTTTTTTTTATTAAAAATTTAAATTTTTTTATTAAAATTAAAAATAATTTATTTAAATAAGATTGTTATCTATTTTAGACTCCTCTCAAACATCATTTCTCTCCACTATTTATACATTGAACTTCTGCGACCTTCTTTCATTCTTCATTCTCGTCCTGATGGTGGATCCCCATTAGGATTCGAAACGTCGACCAATGTTTTATGATATTGTGGATAATCAATTCCCCATGTACAGTTAAGGAAGTGAAACAGACACAACACAACCCATATGACCTTCTACACATCCTACAGAGACTCCGGAAGCTAACCCACCCTTCCAGGTGACAAACCCCTGAGTGAACTCAACATTTAAAGGAATTAAACCCCGAATCACTCCCTTCCCAAGGACACCATGTCACTAAGAGCCCAATTCGCTCCCATGAGGTTGCCTGACTATGACTGTATCCTTTTCTACTAGTGTTATGATAATGACTATGATATTTAAGGCCAAATTATAGGGTTAGGACCTAGTCACTACCCATAACTTCATGAAACCTACAAAAATGAAAAGTAACATAGAAAAAATTATTCAAATTCAAACACTTCAACAAATAATTTACTTGACTCCTACTAGCCATGGAAGGAATTTCATCAAACATATCAAAAATATGCATTCTACAAGTCATAATAACATATCTGAGCATATCACAAATATGCATTCCACATATCATAATAACAGGTTTTCAAATCCTCCCACTTAGTCATTGGAGGTTCCACCTCTAACCTCAGGGTTTCCTTATGTCTCTCCCACTAGGTTAAAGCATGACCCTCTAATATCAGTCACATGAATGAGATGTTTTTCCCTTCCTCAATTCAATTAACACTAAAATAAAATTCTAGTTGTTGAAACTAGTGGTTTAGCTTCAGAGCATCGATCTTGCCATGATACAACTTGATATCAACTTTTCCTTCCATTTAAAAAGGTATTGATTCACGACACTCGAACTTGGTTGATCTTTTCTGGGTTCTTTCTTTGGTTGTTTCTTTGTGTCTTCTTGATCTCTCGATCCCCCTTCTAATTTTTACCCTGCATTCGAACCCCCATATTCTCCAAATATCATGATATTATTTCTTAGGACCTCCATGTGGAGGTTTACATTGCAGTTGATATCCGAAAATTTTTGTTCGATCTGTGACAACCTTCTTTCCGCAGGATCATGTGGTTCATTTACAGATTCGTCAGCCATGATTAAGGTTTTAAGATTTTCATCCGTACCGATCTAGATCCCTAAAATATCCATAAATTACACAAAGAAACCCACTCTAGTACCAAATGATCTGTAAATTTTCATGGATATTCGAGTAGAATGTTTTTTAGAACAAATTTGATAATATTATGTTAAAAATATGAGATTCTACACTATTATAGTTTTATTTAATTTCTAGATATGTATATTTAACTGTAATTAGTGGATGCATGTGAATATAAATAATGTAGAAAATTAGAGGATGAAAAAATAAGCTCACACACACATAATACATAAGATATTATCTTTGAAAAACCCTTTCAGAAGAAAACCTAGCCATAAGGTGAGGCCGCTTCACTCTCTTTCTATCTCTGGAAATATGGTTGTAGGTACAAGGAAGTAATGCTTATGGTTTGTGGGATAGTACAATGGATAGATCCTCTCTCTATGGTCTACCTCCTATCTCTCCTGGCTATCTTCTCTCAAATATGGAACAAAACTCTCTCAAAATAGTGGAATTCCTCTGCCTCCTAGTTTCTTGGTTATAACACGGCTTGATTGTATACTAGTGGTTAATTTTGAATACATAAACTCTTAACTAGAGTTACAATATAGAATCTTCTAGAGTATTTTACATCATAAACACATTTCTAGACCCTTTTCCATGAATAATCGGGGCTAACGCGACATCCTCCAAAACTATAGGTATGCAAATAGGAAGGTAAACTTCTGAGTGGCATACATTTTGCATACAAACTCTGAATGACATGCTTCTTGTACTGTTGGAAATATATTTGTGTGTAGAATATCATGAAAATATATTATGCTAAAGAAGAAAAGTTTTAGCCCCAAAAAAAATTATTTCATGTCTCAAAATGATCCTGGAAGGTTTCATACCTTGTTTTTCCAAACTGGGTCCTGTGAGCTGATTCCTCCACTTTTTCCACTCCAAATGCATTGAGATGGATGAAAAACAATATAATGGTATGATTTGGATTAGTTATAATGAAGGTTATTTTTACCATATGGTTTATATATGGTATATTTGTTAAAACATATTTTTCATTTTTAATATGTTGTTGTAAAAAAGGACTCTAACCCCTACAGGTTCAACGTTGGGGATGCAGACCCAAAAATTTATATTTGTAAAATATTTTTTCATTACAATACAAATTTTTGGTTGTCTTCTTTAGGCCTAATGATTTTATTTCAAGGCTGACTTTTACATTATGTATTATGTGCAAAACATTATGTTAGTGATTCAAAAGTGTGACAAATGAAGAGATAGGTCGAAAATAGTTTGTAAAGGTCATTGTGCATCTACAAAAGAGATTCAATGTTGAGATCTTTAGAAAAGATAATCCCTTTCAATTTTCTAGCATGGTTATCACTATTTTTGTGATAAGTCATAGATTTTTTTTTCCCTTTTGGAGATTTTGAAAAGGAGAGTTGTAGAGAATGGTATTTAGAGTCTTTTGAGAAGATGCATAAGTAATGACCCAACTCTGGAGATTTGGAATTTGATGTAATTTGGGTAATTTTTCATGATAATTAAAGAGGACACTCCCTTGGAAGCATACTATGAGACATAACCCACAATGGGTGAACTCCATTATCAATCTCATTTATGTCCTTTTATTTTATTTGTGGTTGTTTTATTTATGTCATTGTATATTTAATAAATTTTGTCAAGCTTTGTATTTTTCATTGAATTTTTAAACCTGATAAATCCTAGGCTCACTGTAAAATATCCTGATCAATTTTGGTATTAGAGCATGGTGAGCTAGTTTTATTTGGTTGTTGAGTGCGAATGATTACCAAGTCAAATATTAAGAAGGGAGAAGATGAATTTGATGTTTATAATCCTAAAATTCATTCAAGGAGCTTCACTCAAAGAGGAGAGATGTCTTCATCAAGATGAGAGATTTATTTTAAGTCTGAGGTTGATTTTATTGAGGCGTTTCCTTTGTAGTAGTAAAATGTGGAAGAGCTCTATAAATAGAAAGAGATTTGGAAAGGAGAATGTACTAATCAAGTAAAGAATTGCGGTGATCATCTCGCCCTTCCTCCTTATTCTCCTCCTCCTTTGAGACCTTCGTATCCTACTCATTTGTCACCTCCTTATTCTTTGTTGTCATTGCCATCTCCTCATAAGAAAATTTATTTGAAGAATCCAATGTTGAAGTTGGATGTTAATTTCCACTTAAAATTGTATAATGGTGAGCTTAAAGAAGAGAGATCGGATAATGGGATTAAACAGATGGAATTTTATTTTCATGTTCAACAGATTGATGAAGAAGAGGTAAAAATACTGTTGGCATCTCTTTGGCTTGAGGACACAACGCTAGTATCATGGGAAATTAAACTTCAAGAAGGAAAAGAAAATGGTAAGATCCTTTCCTTGGTTAAATTTCATTAATGCATTAAAGAATTCATTTTATCAATTATATTATACTCAAGAAAGGAATTATGGAATGGAAAAATTTAGGACAAGGAAAAGGAAAAAGTGTACAAAGTTTTGTTGAATAAATTAGGAAGAAAGAATTGGCTTCTAATATCCCATTAGATTATCCAAAGACACTTTTGAAATATGTTGATGCATTGCACAATTATATTCACCATACTCTTTTGATGTTTAATCCAACTAATTTGGATGAAGTATGTGTCCAAGCTACTCATGTTCATGTCCAGGGGAAAGAGTGTGCGGAATTATTTTGTGAAGAAGCAACCATTCAACTTTGTTGAAGGAAAATATAAAGGAATGTGGAAAGGTAAGAAATAAGTAACAGTGAAGGAAGAAGAGTCAAATCCACCATGATCGCATTGTAAAAAGGAAGGGTATCATCATGATCATTGTTGGAAGTTGCATCATGATCAAATACCTAAAGGGTTTGGAGGTAAAGGAAACAAAAAGTTTGTCGTGATAATGAAATAAGATTTTGGATCGGATTCAGGTGATGAAACTCAAGCTGCATCTTTTGGAGTATAAGGTATAGGATCTTATCATGTTATTTCTAGTTCTTCTTTTCTGTCTCCTAGTGATGAAAGAAAAATAATTGATATTTTTAATGTAAGGGTGACTGTTAAGTATACAAAAGTAGATAATATTTTTTTATACTAGTAGCCAAGTGAATTTGAGTTTTGAGGAAGCTATCAAGAATCAAGGATTAGAAACAACACCTCACAAGAAACCTTATCCTCTTAGTTTGGTTTGTGAAAATGTGAAGTTGCAAGTGTGGAAGCAGTGTAAATTTATATTTGTTATCACTTCGAAATTGATTGATGAGGTTGACCTAGATGAGGTTCCTCTTAATATTTCTCTAATTTTTTTTTGAAACCCTTATTTATATGATATGAAAATTGTATTCGTTAGGAATGAGACCAAATATGACCTTACTAAGGATGGGGTTGAGTACATTGTAAGAGAACACAACATTGACCTCACTAATTTATTACCTATTAGTGCAGGGAAATTAAAGCGACTCATTAATGCTAGGAAGAATTTTTAACTTCTAGTTGTGAAAGCAAAGGATATTAGAAAATTTGATGCTTTTAAGGCTTGTGATCCATCTCATAAGGATGAATTTATTAAAATTATTTCTAATTATGATAG